>CAKNXH010001297.1:116556-141101 GCA_932178445.1 Andricus quercusramuli | reverse complement strand
TATATAGTCAGCACGTTGTACACTGTAAGATATAGCTATATATATATATATATGTCCGGCACGAGAGCAGACTAGGTATAGAATATAGACTATAGTAAGAACATTGTAATTCGTAGCGTACACTGTCTAACCATAGACGCATAGAGTATAGGGCCCAAAAGCACGTGGGAACTGGAGGACATAGCTATAGATATACTGAAAACAGTACACGCCGTATAGTGTGTGTGTGTGTGTGTATTTATATATGTGACGTACGCGTATACAGGATCGTCGCAGCATGCAGGAACGTCTGCACAGGCCCTATAAAAAGTGAATGGATCAACATAGGTCAGTTAGTTTTTAGTCAAAAAATTAGAAGTTACAGTTCCGTACAACTCTTCTCTATCTCCTACGGTTTTCCCCGATTCGACTGTCTAGTGTCTAGTGTGTCAAACCGGTATCCTTCGCGTGTTAGTGTGTGTGCCCTTGTGTCAAGTGTTGTGCACCGGGAAACCCGAATCTGGGATTTCCCATCTTGGATTACTTCGTACCCATTCAACCCTGAATTGGAACCCTTATTGTTTACATCAAGGTGCACAACCCCTTTCTTTCACACCACTACACGGAGACCATCTAGATATCATTCGATTCTTCAATCGAATCAATAAACCGGTAAGTTCTAATTTTAATAAATCTAATTTCATTATCTAACTCCTTTTGGGCCATAATACATGAGTCTTCTTTATTTTAAAGGTCCTGGCCAAGGATTAGAGTGTCTACATGCCTTCCTTCAGTTTCTTGTGCTAAAGCCTTAATAAACAATACGTTTCAAGTGTAATTGATTATAATAAATTGTTTAAACTAATCTATATCTACTTATTGGCTACTCTTTCCTCTTCCCTGTGCGAGATCTTCAATCTCAACTAAAACGAGGAACTTAATTAAAGAGGAAAGTATTTTACGTTTTCCATGACGTAACATATCGACCAAAGGATCTTTCTACTCCGCTGCAGACGTTCTGGTTTGATTCCACTACACATCATTCATAAGCTTAAACATTTAAATTTATGTTTTAACGATCAGAATAATTCAAAACATTTACGTTCTCTATCCTTTCAGTTGTCTATCAACATTCTTAATCTTGAAATCAAAGATGTTCACTTTTCTTTAAATCAAATTAATTCCAGATTGAATAAAATTGAATTTATTGTCAAAAAAATTATCCCACATCACATTTTAAATAAATTTTTTACTTTTGAACATGTTAAATTTGAAAAACTTTTTGACCATAAAAAACTTTCTTCCATCAATAAATTTGAAACATTACAAAAGAATAAAACTCATAACAGCAGAATTGTTTACAGTAGCAACTGGTTTAAAAATCTTACTGACATTGATATCGCTGAGGAAGTCATAAATTTGATTTCCTTAGGTCCAAAATTTTCTTCCAATAATTATTACATAAATGATTTGAAAGTTCAAAATTTCATTTCTTCGATTGAAACTGGCATTTCAAATTAGATCGAGATGATAAGAATGTTATTCGTAATCGATGTACTCAATCAATTTTGGATTTTGTTTCTCAGGTTAAATTCAAAAATAAACAAAAGTTTGATAGTGTAATTAACACAAATGTATCAGAAGTTTTAAAATTGAGAACCCCGATATTATGTTCGTCAATGCTGATAAAGGCAGTGTTACAGTTGCTATCTCAAAAACAGAATATAACGAAAAAATGAATTCTATGCTCCAAGATAAAAAGCTCTATTCTATCTCCAAATTTTAATATACTTCCACTTTTATTATTATTATTATTATTATTATTATTATTATAGATTAGCAGTTCGAACTCGAAAGTTCATTGCCTCATCTACCCGAGACCGCCACACATCTCTATCCTGTGCATCCTCCATCCAGTTTAAGTAATCATGTCCTAGTTCTTTTAAATCATCCCTTACATGTTTCTCCCATCTGTTTCTCGGTCTGCCTAAGGGTCTCTTACCAATCGGTTTCCCTCTTAAAACTTGCGCCACTGTTCTTTCATTTCCCATTCTTGCTACATGCCCCGCCCATCTTAGTTTACGCGCTTTCATTACTCTATTAATATTTGCTGACCCGTAGAGAGCATGCAGCTCATCATTATGCAGTTTTCTCCATTCGCCGGTCTCTTCGTCCATTTTTGGACCATAGATTTTTCTAAGTACTTTATTCTCAAAAACTCTAAACCTATTCTCCTCTCCTTTCGTCAGCGCCCACGTTTCGCACCCGTACATGACGACCGGCATTATTATTGTTTTGTAGATTCTTACTTTGATGTTTCTAGATAGCAATCGCGATTTTAATAGTGTGTTTGCTGCATAGTAGCACCCATTGCCAGCGTGCAGTCGCGCGTTGATTTCCGTTTTAATCTTATTTTCGCTAGTTACAATTGACCCGAGGTATTTAAACTCGCTAACCCTTTCGAATTTCATATTTCCGGCTGTTAGATCCCCGTCTTGATTACTTTGTTCAGATCTGACGACGGTCATATATTTTGTTTTCGTTTCGCTAACCTACAAGCCAATATCTTTGGCTTTTGTGATCAAGATTTCTGCATTTTTAGCTACCGTTTCTTTATCATCCCCTAGTATGTCGAGATCATCCGCATATCCAAGAATTTGTATTACCCCATTGAGGGTAGCACCGGTCGGATTAGCCTGCACTTGCCTAACCACGTATTCTAAAACTAAGTTAAAAAGGACGCACGAAAGTGCATCGCCCTGTTTCAGACCATCTCGGATCGAAAACTCTTCAGATAGCCTTCCGTTTACGCGTATTCTTCCCCTACTGCCGCTTAAGCAAATTTCGATAAGTCTAACCAATTTTCTTGGCACACCCAAGAACTCTAGGATCCAGTACATTCGCGCGCGTATAATAGAGTCGTAAGCTTTTTTAAAATCGATAAATAGCTGATGCACTGCTTCATTAAATTCCCATTTTTTTCTAGCAGTTGTCTAATTGTGAACATTTGATCGCTTGTAGATCGGTTTCGGCGGAATCCACACTGGTAATCCCCAATGATTTCCTCGGCGAAAGGAGTTAGCCTACCTAAGATTACATTGGACAGGATCTTATAACACGACGACGCAAGTGAAATTCCCCGATAATTGTTACAGTTCATTTTATCGCCTTTTTTAAAGATAGGAATAACAATAGAGTCATTCCATTCCTCTGGAATGCGTTCTGTTTTCCAAACTGTGCGTATTAATTTACAAATTTGTCTTTTGAGGGAAGGGCCTCCATTTTTTATCAGTTCAGCCGGTAGGTCGTCGATGCCCGCGGCTTTGTTATTTTTCAACTTCTTTATGGCCATTTCTATTTCTATATCAGCAGGATCATCAATTAATAGATCAGCAGTGTGGATTTCGCCGAGATTACCTTCAACGGGGGCTTCGCGTACATTTAATAGTTTATCGAAATATTCTTTCCATACATTCAGTCTCTCTGTCGCGTCGGCTACTAGGTTGCCATTTTCGTCCCTCATTACTTCCGTTCTACTTTGAAAGCCTTTCCTTATAAAATTGATTCCCCTGTACATCTCGCGCGGGTTATTCTGTTTATTATGCGTTTCTATTGCTAGTATTTTATTCTTTTCCCACTCCCTTTTCTTGGATCTATAGAGCCTATTTGTACTTTTACTAATCTCGAGATACTTCTTATGTGTTTGATCGCACTTATTTTGTAAACTACTTAGTCTGGCCTTCCGACGTTTTTCAAACCCGAGTTTGCACTCTTCGTCATACCATGGTTTGCTTTTTGTTACTTTCTTTAAACCTATCGTAAGTTTCGCGGCTGTCTTTACCGCCTTTTTTATATTGCTCCATAGGGTTTCCGGGTCCTCCTCGTAATTATTGTTATCTTCTCTCTGTTCTTGGAGAGCGTCAAAGCTATTAGAAATCTCAACTTGATAATTTAATGTTTCTGTTGCTGTTTTGAACTTATCTATATGGAAACGAACTGTTGGCTCTGTGCGGCTTGTTTTCTTACTGATCGCTAGCCTAGATCTTAGTTTTACTATCACGAGAAAATGGTCTGAATTTAAATCCGCTCCCCTATACGATCTTATATCGAGAATGTTTGTATGACGTCTTCTGTCAATTAGAACGTGATCAATCTGATTGTGAGTGTTACCATCCGGTGATCTCCAGGTGGCCTTATGTATATTTTTATGCTTGAAATATGTGCTTTTGACAACGAGGTTCTTTGAAGCTGCAAAGTTTATTACTCTAGTTCCATTATCATTACTGACGTCATGCAAACTTTCTGATCCTATTGTAGGCCTATACATCGGTTCTTTTCCAATTTTCGCGTTGAAATCTCCCAATACTATTTTTGCGTCAAAAGTTGAGAACTTGTCAAAAACCTGCTGGATTGTTTCGTAAAAGAGATCTTTAGTGTCTTCGTCTTTGTCCTCGGTGGGGCAGTGCACATTGATTAATACCTGTTTGTTGAAAATACCCTTCAGTACAATGTATGATAACCGATCGTTAATGAATTGCATGTCGATAACCGCTTGCGAGATTCGTTTATTAATAAGAAAACCGGTCCCCAGTGCGCGCCCCTTAGCTCCCCCATAGTGAAAAGTATAGTTATCCTTAGAAATTGACGTGAAATCGCCCGGCCAGCAGGTTTCTTGAAGTGCTATTAAGTCAGTTTTGTATTTATTTGCTATCCCAATGAGTTCGCTTAATCCGCCAGTATTTAGACTACGCGCGTTTAGAGTTCCCACCCTTAGATCTTTAACTGTAGTTTTTTGTTTTTGCAAGTTAGCCATGGTAGTTTCAAGATAATGCGCACGTTAGGATCCTATTCCGATCGTAGGTGAGTCCACTGTCCCAGGAGTGATAACCCCCATACCTCCCTAGGTCTAAGTATGGGAGCTTTCCGACTCTGACAAGGACCATGTCAACTTGTCGTCAGACACATTACAGTTTCATCCTCGCATCCTAACGTCCCCCTGCAAGGCAGCGCGCCTACTGGCATCAATACCCCTTTGGCCCTATACAGGCGAATCATTCCACACATCCCTTGCGGGCAGTGTCATCGCTGCGGTGTCCAATGGGCAGCAGGATTTTTCCCTTACAAGATTTTTAGTTTTGGTTCGGGTAGTGTTTCTAGGTGGATACACGCTGCACCCCGGCCTGCCAGGACCCACCCATTGCGTATGAACGTGAATGGGTGGGTCCTCCCAAGCCATGGTCACCGTGTTTTCTACCAGTGGTAGGCCAACATCTTAGGCTGGGCTCACCACACCCACGACCGGTTCCTATCGGCTGTCTGCGGCTGCTTATTCTTGTATTCGCAGCTAACCTGAGGGGCTGTTCAGCCTAACAGACCGTTCCTCTATCCGCAACCCAAGGACGCGCTGCGTGGTGGTGAAGTATAACCGAACGCGTGCTCGGGTTGCGGATAGAGGGTCCCCGTACCAAGGGTTTCTGCTGAATATGGTTACAATAATTAATAAGCAGCCGCGGACAATTGTCCAGGGATGGTCCCGAAGGAATAGCCCCTAAGCGAAGGTGTGAGAACTGTGCCGAAAGCTGCATGGCACCTGGGTGAGGTGTCTTTAACGGTGACTCTGGGATACCGGGCGACGTCTCAGAGTATCAGCCTTATCCTTGCACGCGGGGCTCTACAAGGATTGACAAACCCTTTCCCTAGCTGCTCGTGGGAACAACAATGACAACACCAAACATAATTGTAGTAAGTGCGGTTCAAAACAATCGAACGCGCAGGGCTCCCGACAATGGGTCGGACAACAATGCCGACTACCCTACAGTTGGGGGAGCCAATCAAGACGGAGTCAATGCGATTGACCGGCGGAATCTTGTTACTTTTAAGTAGACGGATCAACTCAATGACGGCCTGCTGGAGTGCTACGATGCCAGTATTGTCCCTGAACCAGGCGGTTACATGGCACGACTGCATGCTCTGTGGTGCGAGAAACACCCAGAGGTCTCAGACTTTTCGCAACAACGTCTGCGAAACCATGCCGAGAACCTCCGGAAAAGAGGTTATATAAGCGGAGTGCCTACTCAACCGCATCCAGAACAAGCCGGCAACAGAGAAAGAGAGGCGACACCCAGAAACACCCAAAGCTTCAATACGTTTCGCATCAGTCTTTGCGAAATCAAGCCGACTACCTCCGGAAAAATGGATATGTACGCGGAGCGCTTCCTCAACTGCTGCTTGAACAAGCTGCAGACGAAGATGAAACGACATTAAGACCAAACGCAGAAAGCAGGCACCTTCTGGAAGATGATCGCAATTTCAGTACAAGGAGGAACATCAACATGCAAGTTCCTCTTAAGCCTCTTAAGCATGGACGAAGGACGAGCTCAGATCCCTTGATATCGGGACGCGAAAGGTTTTGCACGTGAACAAAAGCATGCACCTTAAGTCTTCTGTTCCTCGTCTTTACATCTCACGCCGCCTAGGTGGTCGCGGAATACTGAATCTTGAATGTCTTCACAATAGGATTATTCTGGGTACAGCACATATAGTTGCAAATGGACAACACCCTCTTTTTAAAATGGTCAGGAAACATGAAGTTGCGGGCAAAGGGGCGTTTCTGTACAACGCAGTGGAGGAGGCTGCTGAGACACTCGGCCTTGAATTAAATACCAGGGGTGAGCAAAATGCATCAAATCTTATCCATCTTGAATACTCACTTCTGAAGGCCCGGATTAAGAAAGCACAGGAGAAAAACTTCCGCGAACAGCTCCTCGACAAGAGAATGCACGGCATCTTCTACAGAAATGTGGAGGATCAGTCGATGTCGTATGAGCTAACGTATCTTTCCTTAAATCATCCGAATTGAAGTCGGGCACGGAGCGTTTCATTTTGGCATGTCAAGACGGTATCATTTCCACTCTAGCATTCCGTCGCCACATTTTAAGCCAAGATATTCCCGATGATAGCTGCAGAGCGTGTCATGCAGACCCCGAGCATCTAGGACGCATACTATCTAGTTGTTCAACTCATGTGGTAAGGACCTACATCCAAAGGCACAATGCGGCACTAAGAGTGCTTTATTACCATCTCTGTCACTCTTACGGGATTGGCCCAAATACCGCTCTGCTTAACGGTCCTAGGGAAATAGTAAATTGTCGAAAATGAGAAGTGCCGTATATACTGGAACTTCATATTCTCGACAATTGCTTCTGTTGCGCACTCGAGGCCTGACATAGTTCTCCTTGACTTCGATATAATGTTTGTCAATGCTGATAAAGGCAATGTTACGGTTGGTATCTCAAAAACAGAATATAATGGAAAAATGAATTATATGCTCCAAGATAAAAAGCTCTATTCTATCTCTAAATTTGAATATACTTCCACTTTAAAAGAAAAATGTAACAAATTAATTACAGATTTGGAACAAAAAGGTTACATTTGTCACCTTGAGGCAAAGTCTTTAAGAACTTATAATTGTATTACTCCTAGAGCTTACGGTCTACCATAAATACATAAAGATAACAACCCTTTAAGATTAATAGTTTCTACAATAAATGGGCCCACTTATAATTTATCTAAATTCATCTCTAAAATTCTTAACAATATTATTGGAAAAACACCATATCACATATCCGATAGTTTATCTTTTGTTCAAAAAATTAAATTATAAAAAAGAATTTCATCTGATTACGTTTTAATTTCTTTAGACGTTGTCTCAGTGTTTAACTACATACCAATTTCTAAAGTTTTAAGTTGTATTGAATCGAAATGGACTGAGATTAGCAGGTTTACTAGTGTTCCAATGATTGATTTTATTGAATTGGTTAAGATTTGTCTTAATTCTACCTATTTTAAGTTCAACAATCTAACGTACAAGCAGGTTTCTGGTTTGGCCATGGGCTCACCACTCTCTCCGGCAGCAGCCAATATTGTCATGGAAAATTTAGAATCAGAATGTCTCTCATCTTTACCTTTCCTAATTCCGTTTTATTTCAGATACGTCGACGACATTATCACGGGGTTCCTCATGACAAACTTGATTTCATTTTGAATAAATTCAATTCATATAACTCTAATATAAAATTTACAATAGAAGTAGAAAATAACTCACAAATTAGCTTTTTAGATACACTGATTGTACGTATTGATGATGACCTTAAAATTGATTGTTTCCAAAAAACAACTTTTTCAGGCAGATATTTAAATTTTAATTCCGCACATCCTATCAATCATAAAATTGGAGTTTTTACTGGTTTATTTCATAGAATGTTTAGAATTTCAGGCATTATATTTAGAACAAAACATATTAAAGGGCTTCGCTGAATAAGCATGTGAAATTGGACCCCGCTCGTATAAAGCGGAAATTGATGTCATAAGTTCGTTTCCATGTGGTATGAAACTCCACCAAGTTTCAGCTTCAAGATCCCATTTTTGTGGGAGATATGGAGGGGGAAAGCAAAATAAAAAAAGTTATTTTTCTCGAAAACGGCTTAACCGATTTTAATGAACAAAATATATGTTTTAAAGACCACTCTGGAGAATTGAAAAAAAATTAATAAATTTCACGAACAAAAAATAAGCATTAGAAAAATGTTTAAAAATTTTGCAATTTTTTTCTGTATGTTTTAGAGATACCACTTTTATTTTTTCAAGAAAATATCCTTGCATTGTGTACTACAACTCAGATTTTTTATGATTTTTTGTGTGTGGTGAAACATAGTTCAAAAAAGCAATGTACGTAACGGTGCGGCGCCGCCTGCTGCCGAGGTTCACGGTGGATGAATGGAACCCATTTTTTCAAAGGACATCTGCACTTTGTCTATACACGTATAGTTTCCAGAGTTTACCACGAGAAGGTTGCAGTACGTTTTTAAACTCCTTATTCTCGGTGTGCTTTTTTAAAGTGAGTCCCCTCGCCTCTTACATCAGTTCATAGTAATCATCGGGGTGCTTTTTTAAAGTGAGTTCTCTCGCCTCTCACATCAGTTCATAGTAATCATCGGGGTGCTTTTTTAAAGTGAGTTCTCTCGCCTCTCACATCAGTTTATAATCATCGGGGTGCTTTTTTAAAGTGAGTTCCCTCGCCTCTCACATCAGTTCATAATCATCAGGATGCTTTTTTAAAGTGAGTCCCCCCGCCTCTCACAACAGTTCATAATCATCGGGGTGCTTTTTTAAAGTGTGTCCCCTCGCCTCTCACAACAGTTCATAATCATCGGGGTGCTTTTTTAAAGTGAGTTCTCTCGCCTCTGACATCAGTTCATAATCATCGGGGTGCTTTTTTAAAGTGAGTCCCCTCGCCTCTCACATCAGTTCATAATCATCGGGGTGCTTTTTTAAAGTGAGTCCCCTCGCCTCTCACATCAGTTCATGATCATCAGGGTGCTTTTTTAAAGTGAGTCCCCTCGCCTCTCACAACAGCTCATAATCATCGGGGTGCTTTTTTAAATTGAGACCCCTCGCCTCTCACAACAGTTCATAATCATCGGGGTGCTTTTTTAAAGTGAGTCCCCTCGCATCTTACATCAGTTCATAGTGATCATCGGGGTGCTTTTTTAAAGTGAGTCCCCTCGCCTCTTACATCAGTTCATAGTAATCATCGGGGTGCTTTTTTAAAGTGAGTCCCCTCGCCTCTCACATCAGTTCATAATCATTAGGGTGCTTTTTTAAAGTGAGTCCCCTCGCCTCTCACTTCAGTTCATAATCATTGGGGTATTTTTCTTAATGTCAGTCCCCCTGCCTCTCACTTGTTGCTTAATCTTCACTGTCACTTTCAATTACTGGAATGCAATTATCGTTCTTAAATAAATCGTTCAGTATTTCTGCTGGTTTACAAGCTTTTGATAAATACTTTGCGTAAGATAAATAATAATCGATAGCTGCAATGTGAAAACAGTAACCGTTTTTCTACCATTAGCACATTCACATGCATAATGTGTCAGACCCGAAACCCCAATGCTGTTAGGCTTATACATAAAAAAAAACAACTATATCTTGTGCGAGAAATATGTCTGGATGATACTTTTACCTTCAGCACATTTTTCTCATCTGTAACATATTCTATATTCAATGTGCCATTTTTATTGACCATTTCAGCTAAATACGACACCGCTTAAGAGAGTTGACATGATCCAGTAAATAGAACCTGGAGATCCCTTTTTGTCATCTTTTTGTACTCTGAACCACTTCATCTAAAACGTCTACGTCTGAGAGTGACCTTCCGAAAGTATTATTAAAAAATGCCGCAATTCTGGAGTAACTTCCCACTTTAGGTAACAGGTTGTTATCAAGCTTGTGATCAAGAAGGCGATACTTTTGTTTTAACATATCATGCACAAATTCAACAACCCAGAGAATTTTAGTAACAAAACGTGACTGATGAGACTCTTCTGCTGATGGCACATTGAATATAGAATATGTTAAAGATGAGAGAAATGTGCTGAAGGTAAAAGTTCCATTAGAACATATTTCTCGCACAACATATATGTGTTTTTTAAGGTATAAGCCTAACAGCGTTGGAGTTTCGGATCTGACACATTATGCATGTGAATGTGCTGATGGTATAAGAACAGTTGGTTGCTGTTCTCACATTGCAGCTATCGTTTATTATCTATCTTACGCAAAGTATTTATCAAAAGTTGTTAAACCAGCAGAAATATTGAGCGATTTATTTAAGAACGATAATTGCATTCCAGTAATTGACAGTGACACTGAAGAAGATTAAGCAATATGTGAGAGGCAAGGGGACTGACATTAAAAAAAACACCCCAATGATTATGAACTGATGTGAGAGGCGAGGGGACTCACTTTAATAAAGCACTCCGATGATTATGAACTGATATGAGAGGCGAGGGGACGCACTTCAAAAAAGCACCCCGATGATTACTATGAACTGATGTAAGAGGCGAGGGGACTCACTTTAAAAAAGCACCCCGATAATAAGGAGTTTAAAAACGTACTGCAACCTTCTCGTGTTAAACTCTGGGAACTATACGTGTATAGGCAAAGTGCAGACGTCCTTCAAAAAAATGGGTCCCATCCATCCACCGTGAACCTCGGCAGCGGGCGGCGCCGTTACGTACATTGCTTTTTTAAACTATGTTCCTCCACACACAAAAAATCAAAAAAATCTTAGTGTAGTACACAATGCAAGGATATTTTCTTGAAAAAATAAGAGTGGTATCTCTAAAACAACATAGGAAAAAACAATTTTCAAAATTTTTAAACATTTTTCTAATGACCGAATCCATTTCAAATCAGGCATGTTCTACACGTGAAGTTGCATAATCTCTCGGGGACAAAATATGTTGTTTTTAGAGGAAACTAGTTTTTCTGAAAATGTTAAAAGTCGATTTTCTCAAAAAACCCACACTTATATTTTTTGCCAATTTTTTGTTGAATTTTTACTATCATAAGGAAAATACCTTGTGAGTTTAATGCGGGCTAAATAACTTTTGTGGGCAGGAGAATTTTTTTTCATACAATCGAATTTTCGAATTTTTCTTGAAAGCAACAGATACAAAAAATTTTTGAGAAAATAGTTTGCACATCTAAAAAACTTCTACAAAAAGTTCTGTTACGCATTTATGATATCTTGTACCATTTCCGAGAAAAATGAAAAAATTCAATTTTCATAAACGAAAAATTGTCTTCATTCCTGGCTAATGGAAATACCCACCATTTTTGTTAAATATTAATCCAGGTATTATTTATTTATTTTTTAAACTGAGATTCAGATTAAGTTATTATACATTGTTGAAAAATACCTGGATAAATGTGATATATATTCAAATATATTGAAGATAAAAACTTTTCAGTCAACAAATTTCTTGTATTGGCATTAAACTCACAAGGTATTTTCCTTATGATAGTACAAATTCAACAAAAAATTGGCAAAAAATAAAAATTATACGAGTGTAAAGAAAAAATTGGGGTTTTTTTGAAAAACAAAGCCAAAAATTCAAATACGCATGTATGTATGTATGTATGTATGTATACCATTAAGCCATTTCCCTTTCGGGGTAGGCGTGACACTACCCGATTCGGGTAGTGTTTCTAGGTGAATAGTTTCTTGAATACAAAACTTCAATCATTAAAACACTGAGCGCTGCTGTTGCTACGTTGCCCCCGAATTGTCGCGATGCGGAAAGTTGCTTATCTGCAAAGTGCGCATGCGCGTACATTCCGCTGATGTGGAAAGTAAAGAAGAATCGAACTGCGCATGCGCCAATATTATTCCCGCATTGTTATCCGGAATGAGTCACTTCGCGTATAACTTAGCTACACGGAACGGAGTACTTTCGAGGTGGGTGTTGCAAAAAATCACTACCTATATTATCATCAATGGTATACTTACCTTCATAATTTGTGTCTCAATTTTAGAGTTTCTACAAATAATTTCCTCAGTCTGACAATGTCATCCGTCAACGACTCATTAACGGTATCTGTTCTTCGTTCTTAATTTATGTTTTGTTTTTATTTTAAATATTTTGAAGTTTTGATAAGTTTACTATTTTTATTGTTTTAATGGAGGTTTTTAATTTTATGAATTCTTGATGTTGTTTACCATCACAATATCAGGTATGCTCTCCTTTTAATTTTATGAATATTGTAAATAATGTTTGTGAATTGTTTAACTTCTATGTAAATTATTTTTTTCTTTAACAATAAATATTTGACTGATGAGGGCTGACATAGCAGCCGAAACGTTTCGACAAATTTTAAATTGTACGCATTTTTTATTGATTTGACCTATCATTGGAGACTATATTTTGACACATATTCTACAAGGTCGTGACTTTATTATCAACATTTAAACAACATATTTCACTCAACTTTTATACTGGACACAACTTTTAAAAAATATTATTGTAAGTAACCTGCATCATCAATCTTTCACAGCGTGGACCCCATAGCCCCATATTTCAGATGTAGACATGCCAGCTGATAGAGCCTCGATTAGTGGCCGCCAGACTTCGCATTGTCGTACCCATCGCAAATACCGACCGAACTGGCAACCGGAACCGGAGTTGACATTTAGTTGGAATTTATCTTTTCGCATCTTTTATATTCAAATAATGTACATAAACGTACTTTACTGTCGGCTCTTGCATTTCTAAAAGTTTGAATCCGATATTTTACTTATAAAAAATTTCTTAGGTTAAAAAAATGCACCCAGTTTTAATTTCTTAAAAAATAATTGTTTGCGAAGTTCCTCCTCGAATAAAGTACGTAAACGTAATTTATTGTCTTCTCTTACATTTTCCAAAGTTTCAAAACGATATTTTATTTACAAAAAAAGTTCTTAGATTCAAAAAAAAATTCGGAAATTTGAAAAAGTGAGGTCGGTAATGTAGGTATTTGACTGTGTCACATGGCCTTAAAAAAATTAATTTTGATGTTGTTGCTTTTTTAATATGAAATAATATTTCTATAAACAAAATATCTACCTTGGAAAATTTAAATAGGTCAAATAGAGCCGTAGATATGGAATTTAAAAAAATTTTGCCCAAAAAGTCAAAGTCCCTTATTTTCGTCAATTTTTCCAATTTCAAATAAATATTTAAGGTGGCTATTTGTCTCTACTGAAGGAAAGAATCTGCTAAGTCACAGCCGAATTCAATTTAGTGACGAAAATTAGTGTAATAAAAGGACATGTAATCCACCAAAATGTACGTCAAAAAAGATTTTATCAACAGTCCATTACTCATTTGCGTCGTGATAATATCTCTGGAAAAATAAACTCGGATAATTAAGGATTGTACTTTTAGTCTTCTTCTCTTTTATTCATAATGTGTCCCCTAAGGATTTACATGACTTCCATTTCTTACAATACTTCCTCTACATGTTTTATAAAATCTTAGCCTTACTATTTACAGTTATTTACACCTATTTACAGAGAATCTTATATCTAAAGCCTTAATTCTATTTTTTACGATAGCGCAATTTGTGACGTGTTAGCAAGCGAGTGAGCAAGCGATCGAACGCGAGAGTGTAAGCGAGAGAGAGAGAGAGAGAGAGAGTGGTAACGCAAACGCATCTTAATTTACTTATGCTATTACATGTCCATTACTTACAAATCTTTACGCTTCTAATTTAAGCGACTTCCGTTTCCTTTTTCTTTCACTTCTCTTGTACCTCCATTTTGCCCTTTTTTTGCATCCTTTCTTTCATTCTTTTTCATTTGCTCCCCTAGCCCCCTCTATCTCCTTCATCCACTCTTCCCCCAAACCATCCTCCCCTACAATCTTTACCACATTCTCTTGCCAGCTTCCTTTATCTTGCATTCCTCTCCTACATCCTTCCCATACATGCTCCCATGTTTCCTCTTCCCATTCACAGATTCTGCACTTCCTGTTATCTTTCTTTTCCCAATACATTATTGCCCTTCCTCGTTTCCCAATCTAAATCTTGCTATTCTCATCCATCTTTTCTCTCCCCATCCCTTTTCTAAATACTTTGGTACTCCTTCCTTTTTTATAATCTTATACCATATATTATATTTTAATTCCTCAATAATGCCCCATCTTTCTATTAATTGTCTTTCTCTCTCCCTTTTTTCCACTTCTTCATAGTTGACTCCAGTCCCGTCTTCTATATCTCTAGCCTTAAAGAACTCCCTCCTTTCTTCCTCCCATCTCGTTAATTCCATAGCCCTCCCTCCCCTTTCTTCTACCTCCATCAAACACTTTCTCGCTAACTCACCTCCCTTTCCCTGCCTCAGCTTCGTCTCAAAATTCCATGCCCTCCTTTCGGCTCTAGTACTCAATTTATCCCTTTGCGCTTCTTCTTTCACCATATATCCTGACGTCCTCCATTCTATCCCTAGCGTCCACCTTATATACCTTTCTTGTAAACTTTCAATCTCTTTCCTTTCTTTCCATCCCCATATCTCTGCTCCATAACCTAATACCGGCCACACCAGCGTATCAAATAACCACATTCTCCTTCTCCAATTTTGTTTAAACCTTCTTTTTCCTATTCCCCGAACATATATATTGTCCATTACCCCCATCCCTTTGCTAAACCCTGTCTGATTCGGTGGCTCAATCTTTTTCTCCACAACTTCTTTCTTTAACCTCTCCGATAAAACAGTCACATATACTTTGTACAGTGTTGGCATTAGTGTCACTCCTCTGTAATATTTAACCTCCTCCCCTCTGCCTTTCTTCACTATTGGTATCACTACTCCTTCTTTCCATAACTCTGGCCACCACTCTCCTCTCCATACTCTATTGCACATTATCCATGCCTATTCCTTCAATTCTGTCACCCCATATTTCCATACTTCATTTGGAATCTCATCTATACCAGGTGCCTTTCCATCTTTCATCATACCTAATACCCTGACTATTTCCTCTTTTGTAATGTCTTCCTCATCTGTTTCCCTACCATCTTTTTCTTCTTTCCTAACTTTCCTCTCTACCCCTCCTAGTAATTCCATAAAATATTTTTTCCATTCTATCATCTCAATATCCTGGTTTACTCTTCTCCTTCTTCTTCTCTCTTTATTTACCACCTTCCAAACTTCTGCTTCCGTCCTAGCCTTCTCCGCTTCTTCTTCAAACCTTTTATTTTCCTCCTCTTTTTTTGATCACACAACTCAGTATACTCCTTCTTTTTTCTCCTATATTCTTCTCCACTGCTTGTCCCTTATCTCCATTTTCTCAATACCCTTCTCACTTCCTTCTTTTTCTGTCTACAATCCTCATCCCATCCACTTCTATCCCCTCCTTCACTAACTTCTTTTTTGCTCGTGCTCTCTAATACTCCTTTTATTTCTCCTACCATTATTTTCATTTCCTCGTTTACATTTCCTTCCCCTATTTTGATATTCCTGAATTTTTCTTTAAACTGTTCTTTACCTTCCATTGAGCAATCCCCTCTTCCTGCTCTTTTTACTTTTGCTTCCTTTTTAGCCTCATTATTATTACTCATTTCTCCCTCTACTGTCACTATTATGGGAAAGTGGTCCGAATCTATATAGTTCCCCACGTCTAGTTTCCTAACCTTCTCTCTTTTTTCGTCGTCAGCTACCACATAATCAATTACCGTTCCCCTCTTTCCTCCTGAACGTGTATATTCCCCTTCCTCATCCCCCTCTATACTTTCGTTTAGTATAAACCATCCCATCTCCCCTATGCTCTTCAACAACTTCTTTCCCTCCCCATTCAGTATCTTGTCTTTGGATTTTCTTCCTCGCTCTCCATCCCATTCCCTTTCTCCTCTATCTCCTGTTCTCGCATTAAAATCACCTCCTATTATAAGCCTAACCCCTTGCTTATTTGCTTCGATCAGTTCTCTCATCTCTTCTGATTTCTCCTGCATATCACCGTTCACATAAACCCCCACTATCTTCCACCTCTCTCCTCCCATATTTATCTCTTCTACTATCAATCCTTCTTTATGTTCTTTCAACTCTTTTTTATCATTCTCTGTTATACATTCGTTCCTTCCTCCCATCACCATTCCTCCCATTGTTCTGCCCTTTTTATTCTTCCTCTTTGCATTTTGAACCTGCCATTTGTAACCTCTTGGTAATCTTCCCCTTACTCTTTCCTATCCATTTTCATGTAGCCACGTCTCCATCATTACTACTACATCCCATTTCTCTTAAACTCCCTATCCTTTCTTTCTAAGCCTGCTATATTCCAGTAGCATCTCGTCTAATCTTCCCTACTTTCGTTTCTCGTCTGTTTTTGTTTCTCACTATTTCTTATTTCTTTACCTCCCGTTCCTTTCTCTCCTAGTTTCCTGATACCTCATTTTTTACTAACTCTTTCCTGTCCTCATCTCAATTCCACCATGCACCTTCTATCTGTATTCTCCCATACTTAACCCATGTTCTTTTTCCCTTTTTTCTTTCCTCTTCCGCTATTTTCCTTAACTTATACTGCAGGTTCCTTTCTACCCATGTCAAATCATCCTCTATTCCCTCCGAGCTTCCATATAACACCCTCTTCTTTGTCATCACTTCCCTCTTATGTTCCCATTTCTTTAGCTTCACTAGTACCATTCCTTCCCCTCTAATCTGAGACCCTTTATCACTATGTTTCTTGTTATTTCTTCTCTCTCTTCTCTATTCTTTGTTCTATTTTTCTCAGCCTTTCCTTCTCCTTATTCCCAATCTCCCCACCTCCAAGCTCACGCTTTGAGCTTTCAATTTTTTTTATTCTACATTCCAACTCATCTACCTTTTTATTAGGCTCTTCCTTCTTTTCTGGCCTTCACTCGAACATTTGCATCCTTTTCTCTAGCTTTTCCCTGACTTCGTCCCATTGCCTCATTTCTTTCCTAAGTTCGGCCATTTCCTGTCTAATTTCTTTCCTTATTCCCTCCACCCTTTTCTCCTGCCTTTTATCATACATCCCCATTACTTCTATCATCATTTCGCGCGTTTCTTTTAATCTTTCCATTTCCATCGGACCTTTAGCCTCAGCTCTCTTTCTGTCCCCTTATTTTTCTCATCCTTCTCTACAAAACTATGTTCTTCCGGCGGCGTTCTGTACTTTTTTGGATTTTTCAAGCTTGACCCTATATCTTCATTATCTTCACTGCTTCCTCTCTCCCCTCTCTTCCTTTTGATAAATGCCTCAATCGATCCCACGCTCTTCGCCCTCAATCTATCCTTTTCTACCGTTTTCCTATACTTTTCCCTTGCCCTCCTTTCTTTGTTCTCCCCTTTCGGTGTACTGAAAACTTCCTGATCTGAATCCCTGCTTTCCTTGATAGTATTCGCTCCGCTAGCCATGAATCCAATTCAAACGATCCCGCCTTGTATCGTTCTCTGTCTCCATCTATCATCGCGTCTACCTGCCTTGCCTTTCTCCTTCTTTCTCCTGAGCTGCTACGACCAACCAGGTCCTCCCACCCTGTCACAAACCTGAAACCCACCTAATCTCAACTTCCACATAAATCTGTCCTGATCCCAAAAATATCCTCACCCCCTAGCTAATCTTTAAATCTTTCAATCAATCCCTCACAAACGAACCCCTCTACATACATCCACAATCCACTCACCTCAAATTTCACCCCAATTATCAGAAAAACTCAGCACCAAATTTCACCGCTGCCACACAGTTTCACGCGGGAAACGGAAGTCCTACTTTTAGTCTTTAGTGCTATTTTTATACAGCTTATCACACTAGTGTGTTTGATTCATTAAATCTGTTAAGGAATTAATGAAGGACTGGCGTGGGGCAACGTGAGAATAGCGTACGCCCGGTTAGAAGGCTTGCATTGAAAAGTGTTAGAAAATTTCCTGTGCAGTGGTGACGAGACAATTATTCTCAAATCTTAAATCTTAAACTCAATCCCTTTCTGTACGCAGTGGCGACAATATTTTTCTGAATACTTGTAGATACCCCAAATCTACCATGAAGTAAAACATTTTTATTTCCTTTTAAATTTGCACATTTCGCTGTTCTTATTTACCGTTTTTCGAATAATAATGTGGTTAAAAGCATTTCAAAACACAGAATTAGTGATTTTACGTTGTCAAGATTGATTGCTACACAGGTAGCTGTGATGAAAACTAATTGTTTTGATTTGTTTATGAAGCTTTTATATTTTTTTAATTCATCACATTTGAATAAAGAGAGAGTTTTGTGATACAATTAAGTATTGTTATGCGCAATCCTACTATATTTTGCCAATTTTATGCTATTGAAACGCCTTTTAATACGTCAAACGAAAATGATGACTTTCATTTATTTCAGGTTACGCTTGACAGCCCTAATTGGCTTTGAAAGGGATTGGAATCTAAATATTTTCGCTGCCTAATCGGGAATCTCGAAAAGAAGGACAGAAACGGCATCCCTAGGTATTACAAATTTGAATACCTTTGAATGCAAGCCTTCTTATCGAGCGGGCACTTTAAAAAGTAAATTGAATGAAACGCTATTTTAAGGAAATAATCTCACTGAGATTTAAGAGTGGTTTCCGACGTATTTTTTTGCGTTACATCCGAATCTAACCAAAAAGACCGATTTTCTTGACACTTTGTATCGACGGTTTTTTCGAATTAGTAATTACGAATCTAAAGGCGAAATTTAAAACTCCGAAATGGCATATCCACTATGATGGTCCAAAATTAAAAATAGTATATTTCGATACGAGAGGCCAAATCGCCCGTGAGGGCTCGAGTATCGAACACTATTTTTCTTTAAAGAATATCTTTCCTGAAAATAACACAATGTTGTTTGCTACCTCTATCATTTTTTGTAGGTCATCGAAACTTGCAATGCTGTCTTCGTCAGCGAAATCCATTTCTATGATTTTTTGCCGTTTGCACCTTAGCTTGTAATAAACTCATTAATCTCATCATGCAACGAATTACTTGAACGAAAATGAACGAAAACAAACTGTTACGAACGAAATAAACCCAACCTCACCTAAAATGATTTTCGCATAGTAACCGTTTACGACGCTAGATGGCAACCAGTGGCCAAAATATTTTGGTAACCCTGGAGACCGTTTTGCTAACCGGTGACAGCGTTTTGGTCATCGGTGTTAGGGATTTTGCTCATTGCTTTCGCGCACAGTGCGGAATCGGCCATTTTCGATGTCTGTAAACGGTGGGCAAACGAGGGTTTTGCATGTATGTATAAAGAAAAAATTGTTATAAACCTACTATCAATCACTATTAAGAAGTTTTCTCCCCCATGAGACGTTGAAAAGGGATATTGGTTTGACCAACATTATGTCTATGACTAGTCACAGAGGTGCCTTTCCGTCACCCATGAGACGTTTGAAAGGGCTAAGTGTTTCACCAACATTATATCTGTATTAATTCAAAGGGGTGCCTTCCAGCCCCCAATGAGACGTTGAAAAGGGGTTAGTGTCATCTTGCCCCCCACGAGACGGAATAAGGTGTGGGTTTGACCAACATTATATCGGTCATCATTCACAAGGGTGCCTTTCCGCCCCCCCCCCCCCCCGGGGCGGGGGAAAGGGGGGGGTATTTGGCCAAAATTGTTTCTGTGACCATTCACAGGGGTGCCTTCCCGACCCCACGAGACGTTGGAAAGGGGTATGGGTTTCACCAACATTATTTCTATGACAAGTCACAGGGGTGCTTTCCCGCCCCATTTAAAGACGTTGAAAAGGGGTATGGGTTTACCAACATTATGTCTGTTGTTAGTCACAGGGGTGCCTTTCCGCCACCCATGAGACGTTTGAAAGGGCTAAGTGTTTCACCAACATTATATCTGTGATAACTAACATGGGTTCCTTCCAGCCCCCACTGAGACGTTGAAAAGGGGTTAGTGTTTGACCAACATTATATCTGTGATCATTCACAAGTGTGCCTTCCCGTCCCCAATTAGACGTTGTAAATGGGTATGGTTTTGGCAAATATTATATCGTGTGATCATTTACAGGGGTGCCATCTCGCCCCCATGAGACTTTTGAAAATGGTAAGTGTTTGACCAAAATTATATTTTTGGTTATTCACAGGGGTGTCTTCCCACCCTCACGATACGTTGGAAAGAGGTAGCATTCAGACCTACATTCTTTCTGTGACCAGTCACAGGTGTGCATTCCCACCCCCCAATTAGATGTTAGAAAGAGGAATGGGTTTTAACGATACTATATCTGTGACTAGTCATATGGGTGCCCTCCCGCCACCCATGAGACGTTGGAAACGGTTATTGGTTTCACCAACATTATGTCTGTGACTAGTCACAAGGTTGCCTTCCCGACCCCCATGAGGCGTTGTAATGGGGTATGGGTTTCACTAACATTATGTCTGCGACTGACCACTGGGATGTCTTTTCGCCCCCTGGTGACATTGGAAACGTTGGAGACGTTGGCCGCTGTCGGCACTTGGGGTCTGATGGCATTCGAAGTCTGTCTTCAAGGTAAAGAACGGCAAAGAAATACCTGATGCTTAGATGTATCACCAATTTTCTCGGAAACTATCACTGTGGAAAAAGTGCATGCAACAAAAAATTGGTATCTCAACGTGATCTACAACTTTTACTTCGAAAGTTTTGCGAAATTTTGCGTATTGGCTGAGAAAAACGCAAAAGGCCATGATTTTTCTTTGTTTTTTAATGAGTTTGTTCATATTATTCACGTATATTATGACATGTCGAATTAGACCTATGCATATTTTATAGCCGTCCTAGCTGTAAGCTATAGTTATTAGATTACAGAACACGGAAATATATCTATAATTGAGTATATATATGAGGTGAGGTGTCTTTAACGGTGACACTAGAATATCGGGCGACCTCTCAGAGTATCAGCCTTATCCTTGCACGCGGGGCCCTACAAGGATGGACGAACCCTTTCCCTAGCTGCTCGTGGGAACAACAATGAAACCACCAACACACTAAAATGTTGTAGATGCGGTTCAAAACGATCGAACGCGCAGAACACCCGACAATGGGTCGACAAACAATGCCGATCATCCTAGAGTTCGGGGTGCTAAAAATAATTTAGATAGAAACACGACGACGAACCGGCGAAACGCCCACATTGAGTGGACGGATCAACTTAAGAATGACGTGCTAGACTGCTACGATGCCAGCATTATCCCTATTCGTGAAGGTTTTATGGCGCGTATGCACACTCTGTGGTGCCAGAAACCGCAGAAAGTAGACACCTTCTGAAAGATAATTGCAATTTCAGTACAAGGAGGAACATCAACATGCAAGTTCCTCTTAAGCCTCAAGATCTGGCTGAAATGAGATGCCTCCCTTCGTGCAGATATCTCACAAGAGTCCGACCTCGGGTCCATCAATTGCTCAGTTTATGGTACTGCGAGAACTTTGCCTGATTCAAATCGTAGGCTAAAACCGACGATGGATAAAAAGACCAAAAGACGCTTGCATCAACTGAACAAGAAAATTGGATGGGCAAGACAGAATGCGTCCCGTGTTCAATGTGTGATTGACTACATAACATCTGGTAGACCGTTTACGGAAAGGGTTCGAAAGTTCGCCCAAGAACTAAGGATCTTGAATCACACACTAAACAAGTCAAATCTGCTGACAATCAAGCAGCATATTGTTGACAAAATACGGTTGTTATCTGACGCAAGGAGGAGAATACAGAAGAGGGAGAGATGGATCAGAAACAATCAACAGTTTCTCGCTGACCTATCGCGCCTCTTCAGCGATCTCTCGGTTTCTATAAAAAATCCACCTAAGCCCAAGGAGGTAGAGACTTTTTGGAGAGAGGTATACAAAATCCCGAAAACACTAGAGTTGAAAGAAGATACTGACAGTATCATCCGCTTCAAGGAGTTTTGCGACAACCTCATAAAATCTGAGGAGGAATGTCCATCAGTCACTGCCGAAGAGGTGAAAAAAGCACTTAGAGGCACGAAGAACTTTTCCGCTGCTGGACCAGATTGTATCAAGAACTTTTAGTGGAAAAAGTTTACTTTTATACACCAACATTTTGCCCGCATATTCACCTCATATTTAAAGTAGGAGACGCCCATTCCGCAGTGGCTGGTGTTAGGACGCACTATACTCCTGCCAAAAAAAGGCAATTTGTCCAACCCAGAGAATTACAGGCCAATAACTTGTTTGTACACACTGTATAAGATCTTCACAGCTGTCCTAAACAACAGGATTGTTCGACGAATTGAGCCTGTATGGCGAGAGATGTACGAACAACGAGGCTCGGAAAAAGGTGTAGCAGGCTGTCGAGAGAACCTGCTGATTGACAGGTGTGTCTGTAAAGACGCTGCCGCCCATCAGCGCGTCCTGTCAATGGCCGGGATTGACTACCGGAAAGCTTTCGATTCAAACTCTCATAGACTTATCATCTGTCTGTTGGAAAGCTTGAAGGTACATTCACACATAGTGAGATGCATAGAGAGACTGATGCCTCTTTGGAAAACTAGATTTACCATCTCATCTAGGAATCATCGTCTGACGACGAACAAGGTCACCTTCCAGAGGGGCGTCTTTCAAGGGGATAGTACGAGTCCTGCTTTTTTGCATCACACTTCTGCTTCTATCTCTCGCACTACGAAATTCCCCTGGATACCTCTGTGGCGACACTAATCAGCGCAAGCATAAGGTCACTCATGTATTTTATATGGATGACCTGAATATCTATGCCTCTGGTAAAAGAAAACTTCAATCTGCTATAAATATCGTCAAGAACTATACAGGAGAGATTGGAATGGACTTTGGTTTGGACAAGTGTGCCAAAATTCATCTGAAGAAAGGAAAGATTACTGGCGTTCCCAAGGACCCTGAGCTTGTGGATATAAGTGTTATTAGATATCTAAATACTGGAGAGACCTATACCTACCTGGGCGTGCGTCAAAGCCGTATTCAGGACGTAACATCAGTGAAGGAGTCTCTCCGAAGCAAATACAAGCACCTTCTTCGACAGATTTGGTCTTCCAATCTGTCGGCGTTGAACAAGGTATCTGCGATTAACATGCTTGCCGTCCCAGTTCTACTCTACTCGTTTGGGGTGGTTCAATGGAAGAAGAACGAGCTTAAGGCCTTTGATGTCACCACACGTAAGATCATGCATATGCATAAAAGCTTGCATATCAATTAGTCAGTTCCGCCATTATACATTTCACGCCGTTAAGGCGGACGCGGACTTCTGAATCTCCAGTGTCTCCAGAACCGAATTGTTCTAAGTACAGCTTACATCGTTGCTAATGGCAGAGATCCACGACTAAAGTGGTCAGGAATTACGAGATGATTGGCGAAGGAGCGTTCCTTTACAAAGCAGAGTTTGGAAAATTTCACCAAGAGGTATCCGACAAGGATGTGCACGGAAACTTTTACAGAAATGTAGAAAAACAGACCTTAACGAAGGAGCCAAATTTTGCTTTCCTCGAATCATCAGGGCTCAATTTAGGTACAGAGGGTTTTTTTTGCATGCCAGGACGGTGTCATTTCCACCTTAGCATACCGTTCCCGCATTTTATATCAAGAAGTTCCCAGTGTTAGGTCGCTCTTACGGTGTTGGTCGCGATCCTGCCCTGCCGAACGCTCCAAGGGATACAGAGTCAATTGTCCGAAATAAGAAGTGCCAGATTTTCTGGAACTAAAATTTTTGGGTAGCAGTCTCCGTTGCTCACTCAAGACATGACATTGTTCCCCAAGACTTCGAGAAACGAACTATATTCTTGATCCAATTCTCGGCTCCGTCCGAATACAACATCACTGCAAAGGAGAAAGAAAAAGAGGAGAGGTATCAAGACCTTAAAAGAGAGCTGCAACGACTGTACCCAAAATATTCGGTACGAGTAATTGTCCTTGTGATAGGTGCTCTCGGAGGTGCTAAATTATCACTGGTTCGTAACCTTAAAGCCATACCCGCGTGCCAAAAATATGCCAAGGCACTTGCGAGATGGATGCAGAAAGCTGTCATCCTTGGGTCGCTTCGTGTCCTCAAGACAGACGATGGTTTCGCCGGCCTGTCGTTGTGATTTCGTCGTGCCATGTGACCACCCATCTCACGCTTGTGAGACGTGGCCATAGGTGTGATTTACCGCGGTTCTACTGGGGGCTATTGACATTTTTTAGATGGCGGTTGCTCTTAGTAGGACCCTGCGGTGGTTTTTTAACTCTTTTTTTTAAATTATA
>CAKNXH010001297.1:65380-108348 GCA_932178445.1 Andricus quercusramuli | reverse complement strand
CCCCCCCCCCCCCCCCCCCCCCCCCCCCCCCCCCCCCCCCCCCTAAAAGGCTCAAGCCTCGCAACTTCCCAAAGTTTCAGAGTAAAATCTGTTATACACTGAAAAACTTTATTCTATTTACAACAGCTTGTGTCTATGTTCTGACAGCCATAAACGCGAATGAGAAAGGAATTATAGACACCACCATTAGGGTGGCTCTTATTTTCAGAGATTGAATTTTCTTCACGCTATCCCCCAGTTTGGTTCCATTTTATGTAGAAATAATTTCTGCAATAGTTGAGCTTAATTGGACTAAGGGAAAGGGTGCCCCTGGGCCTTTAAACATAAAAAACCATATAGTTGAAGAAAGAGCCAATGTTATTTGTTCATTTTGCAAAATTTTAACTATGTAAAAAAAAGCTTTATACAAAAGTTGTAGATCTATTCAAAATGCACATATTAGTATCCATGACTTTTTCTCGTATGACTAACCTTTTCCGAGAAAAATTCGAAAATCATTTGTTTTTGCTACAAATCTTGACGCTTAAACAATTACTCTTTTTTATAACGTGGGAACTTTCGGCGATATTCACTCACAATCTGAAGCACAAACTGTTTCTGTTGTTCGTTTTTCGTAAATAATATGTTATATTCTTCCATAAGCTTAACGCCTCTCTCAGCTGAATCATTCACAATTTTCAATTTATTAACTCCAGTACCTTAACAAAACTTTCATTTCTAGGCCACGTCGACGGTTCCGTCCTAAGGAATTCACCATTCAAGTTGAATCTTCCGAAAAATCGTTTTGTGTCGGCAGAAACGAATTTCTCAATTCCATTTTTAATCATTACTGGGATTTCAACTTGTACCCGCTTTACGGGGTAACACCACTCTAGAGGCCGTAAACAAGACTCGCTTTGTGAATTATTTTTAAGAATATTAAAAAGGGAATAGGATTTTTTTTAAAGTGGGTGTTTAAGCATATATTGAAGTATGGAAAAATATTTTTTTGTTTACATTTCTATACAAAATGGCGCCGATGCAGCTGATTTTGCGAAATGCCTTTTTTTAAAACGTCTCCACGGGCGGACGGATTTCTTGAAAACTATAAGACCTGAAACAAAAAACAAACAAAAAATTATAAATCTGCATACCATTGGCTAAGGTACTACGTAGGGGTTTTTGTTTATATCAAATTTTGTGAAAATGGCGCGACTTTGAAAAAAAAAAAGTTTTTTCGCAAAAAAAAAGGCTGAAAATTGTTTATAAAATTAAAAGTTTACGTCCAATCAAAAAAAGGCTACGTAGTACCTTAAAGAATGTAATTGTAAAGCTACTGTCCAAATTTAAAGTCAATCCGTTCACTGATGCCTGAGTAATCTGTCCGCCCATTTCGAAAAATTTGGTTTCGAGAAAAACGCGTTTAAAGTTTTACTAACAAAAAATCCATGAAATCTCATTCATACCTATAATCTGTGATGCCCATACTATTTGTAATAGAAATCAGCGCTCCCTAGTTGACACTTAAGGAACCCTAATGACCTCCTGATGAGCACTTTGGCATTTCGACAGGTAAAAGAAATATAAAAGCGTTGGATCCGAGTGCGCCGCTGGAGCACTCAGTGCACGCTTCAAGGCGCTTCGGTGAAATTAAGATTTCGACCTGTTAAAATTTTTTTTTGCAAAGGGACCAAGTGCACATTGTTTTTAGGCCCCTAAAGTACATTTCAAGCTAAAAAAAAATCGATTTTTTGAAAATCCTAGAGTGGTGTTACCCCTTACATTCTCATTTAATGATTCTGTTTCGCGATTCAAAGCATTGACCATTTTGATTCTGATGACAATTTCGGTTCAAAGAAAGCTAATGCGACAATTTAAGAGCTTAAATACCATAAATGATTCGTTAGCTGTTTTAATGCAACACGAGAGATACCGGGGTCGACAGCTTGATATTCATAAAGTTTTGAAAAAACCCTGAAACCCAGGTAAGGTGAT
Organism: Andricus quercusramuli; assembly: GCA_932178445.1. Classification (NCBI taxonomy): domain Eukaryota; kingdom Metazoa; phylum Arthropoda; class Insecta; order Hymenoptera; family Cynipidae; genus Andricus; species Andricus quercusramuli. The sequence continues at coordinate 106,374 of CAKNXH010001297.1, read as the reverse complement.
TCAGTAGCAGAAGGCGCACAAAACCATGCTTCGACGTACAGACTAACAATAAAAATACAAATATCACATCGCATTCTCTTCTTCTGGAGCTTATACAAATTCACGATCAAAGAGAAAGATTTTCAAGCAATAAATAGCTTTTGCCATCCACCTCGCATGATGGATGGCTCCAGGAATACGGAAAAATAGTCCACGAGGTGGTACTTCGCCAAGGAAAATTATTACTAATTCCAAAAATTCCTGTAATCCTCTCCAGGCTGCTGTTTCTTCAAAGTATTTTTAACAAAGTCAAGGATTCTTAATACGTCGCCCTGGTTAAAGTGTCCTTTGTCCTTTTCGTTTTCAATCCCTGATCGAAAATTATGAGCATTGATTCCAGACCAAGCCTTTTGAAACTTTTTAAAGATCAATACAGTCGGACCTGTAGTTCTGCCCATTTTTTCATCGAAAACGCTTCTAAGAATAATTTCATATATATGGTGTCTACAAGCAAAGTACAAAAGATCTTTTAAATCTTGAAGCAAGTCATGGAAATGAAGGTCAAAATAAAATATTCGATAATTATTTTTGAAACGTTTCGGTCACTGTTTTGGACCCTCATCAGTCAGAAAAACATTTATTAAGTCTGTAAAAAACATACAAATAATGAAGAAAATATAATTATAAAACAGAATAAAATAATCAAATTTCAAATTTTAAATAAAAGAAAGAGAAGGGTTGTCTCATAAAAGGAGGCCCTCAATTTTTAAATCTATATAAATCAATAAATATGATAACAGCGAAGGACGGAAGGTCAATAAGGAAAACAGAAAAACAAAAATTACCTGGTACAAGTTAAAAATCGAAGTCAAAGTAAAAATCCAAGTCAAAGTAAAAATCCACGAGAAAGTTGAACATTTAACAATAAAAAGACATTAAGAGAAAACTAATAAAAATCCTATCATAAAAGAGAGGTTGCGATTATATCTCGAAAACTGAAACCGATTCTCTCTTCACCTATTGGTTGGATTTAAATTCGCCGCCTATGCTTTAGAATCGATATTAGAATCGAGAAGTGCGGTCTAGAATAATTTTTAGGTTAAGAACAGAGCTGCGTATTATGAGCCAAGGCATGAGCACTATTCATGTGCACATTGATGATTTATTATAACTGAAGATATGGTCGTAAGAACTCATCGCATGGGGGGAGGTGGCTCCAGTTTTAAAGGTGAAAACCAGCTAGATGATGGTGGCTAAGAATTTGCGGCGTTGTGCCGGCTATGTACTTTCCCCCCTTACCGATTGAGGGTGACACCACGAGTCACTCACGCTGAGTCTATGAGTTCTTACGTCTTATGGTTGATTCCCGAATGATTCGTGATTCGTTTGGTGGTGGTGAATGCTAGGGATACAAGTCGAGTCCGGAGTTTGTTTTGTACAATTTTGACTGACTCTTAATCCATTTAAAATTAAACAATTTACATACTTTAAAATCAAATATTGAAGTTTTTCAAAATTTAAGTCGTCAGTACTTAAAGAAATGAAAGCGTTCAATTTAATTAAATTTCAAGTTTTTGTAAAATAGTATTCGGATGTTGATGGTAAAATTGGCTTTAGGGTCACAAACAATAGAAATCAATTTACCGTTGAGTCAGATTGTTTCGGTTTACAATATTTCCATTTTATCCATTACGTGTCAAACTTAAAAACAATTATTATTTAATTAGTAGTAATAATAGTATCTTCATATAAAATGAGCAATTACAAAATCAAAATATGTACAATTTGAACGTTACAATTTCAATTCTTTTATTTAAAAACAATTTCATTTGTAAATAACTTTAAGGGCATGTGATACTCCGGCCTGTGGTAAATCAGGTTCAGTTCCCCCGGGTTTTTGACCACAAAAATTAAAAAATTTCAAAACTGAATTCGGAGATGCTATAGAATAGTATAACGGACGTCCCCGAAATCTTTTTTGAGGGATTATAACAAAAAAAAATTATTTTGCTAAATACAAATTTTTTGTTTGTGCACGATGCTGTCAGTACACATAACCTCAAAATACACACATGAATAAAATTTAGCAAAATTAAATTTTTTCAAATTATTCTACAAAAGAAGAGTTCGGGGACGTCTGTTAGCATGTTCGCTATCATTTCCCACATTTTTAAGGCAAAATCTTTATTATTGTAGGAAAAAAGCCGGGGGAACCTAACACTGCTAAAATCGATAATTTTCTAAGTATCACATGCCCTTAAGATATATTGAGAAGTTTTAAAAAAAATACCCTTTTGAGAAGTACGAAATATTTCATAATACTGAAAAGTGTTTATTATGATTCCTAAGAAAAATGATAATTAACACTATTATCAAAACATACTCTCAATGATTTTATAAGCAATTTTTTCGATTTCAAAATATTGTAAAAAAATTTTATGAAAAGTTTGATTGATTTTATTAAATTTGTACAAGTTATGAAAAAGTTTCTAAAATAATAAAAAATTTATAAATATTTCAGAAAGTCTAAAACAAAATGTAGATTTTTGAACATTTTGAAATTTGATTTAAAACATTTTTATGAATTTCACATGATCTTAAAATAATTACAAAATCAAAATATCTACAATTTGAAGTTTACAAGTTCAATTCTTTTACTTAAAAACAAATTTATTTGTAAATAACTTTAAGATATATTGAGAGGTTTTTAAAAAATGAACTTTTTAAAAGTACGAAATATTTCCTAATACTGAAAAGTGTTTATTATGGTTCCTAAGAAAATTGATAATTAACACAATTATCAAAAAATACTCTCCAAGATTTTATAAGCAATTTTTTTCTATTTCATAATATTGTAAAAAAAATTTATGAAAAATTTGATTGATTTTATTAAATATGTACAAGTTATGGAAAAATTTCTAAAATAATAAAAAATGTATAAATATTTCAAATAGCCTAAAACTAAATGTAGATTTTTTAATATTTTGAAATTTAATTTAAAAGATTTTCATGAGTTTTAAATCGTATTAAAATAATTACAAAATCAAAGTATCTACAATTTGAACGTTACAATTTTAATTCTTTTATTTAAAAACAATTTCATTTGTAAATAACTTTAAGATATATTGAGAGGTTTTTAAAAAATTAACTTTTTAAAAGTACGAAATATTTCATAATACAGAAAAGTGTTTATTATGATTCCTAAGAAAAATGATAATGAACTCAATTGTCAAAATATACTCTCGATCATTTTATAAACAATTTTTTTCGATTTCAAAATATTGTGGAAAAATTTTATGAAAAGTTTGATTTTATTAAATTTGTACAAGTTATGAAAAAAATTCTAAAATGATAAAAAATTTATAAATATTTCAGAAAGTCTAAAACAAAATGTAGATTTTTGAACATTTTGAAATTTAATTTAAAACATTTTTATGAATTTCACATGATCTTAAAATAATTACAAAATCAAAATATCTACAATTTGAACGTTACAATTTCAATTCTTTTATTTAAAAACAGTTTCATTTGTAAACAACTTTGAGATATATTGAGAAGTTTCAACAAAAGTAAAAAACATTTCATAATACTGAAAAGTGCTTATTGTGATTCCTAAGAAAATTGATAAGGGAACGTACGCATACTACGTGACGCGTTTTTCTTTTGTTTAAATAAAGATAAGAATAAAATTTACATGCAGTTAAAGAGGATACAACGATATAAACAAAAGAAAAACGCGTCACGTAGTATGGGTGCGTTCCCTAATTAACATTATCAAAACATACTCTCGAAGATTCTGTAAGCATTTTTTTTTCTATTTCAAAGTATTGTAAAAAAATTTTATGACAAATTTGATTGATTCCATTAAATAGATACAATTTATGAAAAAGTTTCTAAAATAATAAAAAATTTATAAATATTTTAAGAAGTCTAAAACAAAATGTAAGTTTTTAAACATTCCGAAATTTAATTCAAAACATTTTTATGAATTTTACATGACCATAAAATAATTTCAAAATCAAAATATCTTCAATTTCAACGTGACAATTTCAATTCTTTCATTTAAAAATAATTTCATTTGTAAATAACTTTTTGCAACACCCACCTCTAAAGTTGACGTTTGCATGCATGTAGATGGTGCCTGAAGTACCTTATTTGAGCAGACTGTGCGTGAAAAAAATTTCGCGCATGCGCAGTTTGAAGATGGCTTACTTTAGACATAGACATAGGTAACTTTAAACACTGGTTTTGGTATCTTTTTGAAATAAATTTACATTTAACTTGAACGAATGTTTTAATGATTGAAGTTTTGTTATTAGGGTTTCGTTGCCCCCCCCCCCTCCCGGGGGGGGGGGGAGGGCAAGAAAGCATAAACGCCAACCTTTTTTTTTCAATAATTTCTTTCCAACAAATTTTTTCAACCAATTTTTTTTCAAAATTTTTTTTTTCGAAATTTTTTTTCCACAACATTTTTTTTTTACAAATTTTTTTTTTCAAACATTTTTTTCCAAAATTTTTTTTTCAATTTTTTTTCAAACATTGAAAAGGGTCTAGCCGGATAAGATAGTCAAATCTGCCTTGTAGGGAACCTCTATAACTAAATACATCCTCATATTCGGCATGTATAGAAACCCCTTTTCCTAGATTTTCAGACCCCTAGATCCCCATGGGGCAACATGGGACACCATAGAGTGCTGGCGAGTTTTTTTGCAATATCTCGGTCAATTTTTGAGCTAGGAAAAATAGAAAAAAAGCAAATTGTAGGGTTTTTCAAGCCCTATAAACCTGTGAAGCCGAACAATTTTTTGGCGCGAAATTCAAATTTTTACAGCCGTTTGAAAACTTCAAAAATTTTTATATCGGAAACAAAGACCGACTCCTCGCTAAAAGAAAATTATGTTATGTATTTTTGGCTAAAAATTCCTGTGATTTTTTTCAGATTTTTAAAAGTGGTGGAACGACCTCAAAAAAAATAAAAACCACTAAAAACCGCGTTTTTTGTCTCTAGCTCTTTCTACATAATTCCTACGATGAAACCAATCACACCATCGTATTCTACGTAAAAAAATACAACGAAAACGTCTATTAATTTTTTGAAAATAATTTTTGGCAGCCCTTCAAAAATTCAGCAAATAAAAACGATGAGCCCGGCTCACATGCAGTGCAGACATTCCAGATTTTTACGTCTTCCAATTGCAAGGGAAACCCAACGTAGAATACAATGGCACAATCAGTTTCATCATAAAAATTATCCAGAAAGCGTCAGAAGCGAAAAACTACAGAAAAGTTCGGTTTTTGGACACTTAACGCTTTATGGAAAAATATTACGATGAATCCGATTGCGCCATCGAATTCTACTAGAAAAAATATATCAGGAATTATGTATTTCTTTTGCTGAATTAATTTTAATAGAACTTCGCAAATTGAGCAAGTAAGATCATTCGACCCGACTCACAGTGACAATAAATACAACGATAAGCCTCCCGCTCAGTCACCTGGCCCTCAGGGGTGTATGGCTATTTGGGAGGGCTCTGTAACACAGTTCATACATTTAGATTTCGGCTCTAGTTCCTTCTAAACAGATCCTACGATGAAACCAACCACGCCATCGTATTTACACGTACAAAAATACATCAAAACGTGTATTATTTTTTTGGAAATAAATTTTGGTAGACCTTAATGATTGGTGATTTTTAGCGTCATTTTTGCAATAAGGAAATCTAAATGTATGAACTGTGTTACAGAGCCCTCCCAGATAGCCATACAACCCTGAGGGCCAGGTGACTGAGCGGGAGGCTTATCGTTTTATTTATTGTCACTGTGAGTCGGGTCGAATGATCTTACTTGCTCAATTTGCGAAGGTCTATTAAAATTAATTCAGCAAAAGAAATACATAATTCCTGATATATTTTTTCTAGCAGAATTCGATGGCGCAATCGGATTCATCGTAATATTTTTCTATAAAGCGTTAAGTGTCCAAAAACCGAACTTTTCTGTAGTTTTTCGCTTCTGATGCTTTCTGGATAATTTCTATGATGAAACTGATTCTAGTATTCTACGTTGGGTTTCCCTTGCAATTGGAAGATGTAAAAATCTGCATGTGAGCCGGGCTCATCGTTTTTATTTGCTGAATTTTTGAAGGGCTGCCAAAAATTATTTTCAAAAAATTAATACACGTTTTCGTTGTATTTTTTTACGTAGAATACGATGATGTGATTGGTTTCATCGTAGGAATTATGTAGAAAGAGCTAGAGGCAAAAAACGCGGTTTTTAGTGGTTTTTATTTTTTTTGAGGTCGTTCCACCACTTTTAAAAATCTGAAAAAAATCACAGGAATTTTTGAGCCAAAAATACATAACATAATTTTCTTTTAGCGAGGAGTCGGTCTTTGTTTCCGATATAAAAATTTTTGAAGTTTTCAAACGGCTGTAAAAATTTGAATTTCGCGCCAAAAAATTGTTCGGCTTCACAGGTTTATAGGGCTTGAAAAACCCTACAATTTGCTTTTTTTTTATTTTTCCTAGCTCAAAAATTGACCGAGATATTGCAAAAAAACTCGCCAGCACTCTATGGTGTCCCATGTTGCCCCATGGGGATCTAGGGGTCTGAAAATCTAGGAAAAGGGGTTTCTATACATGCCGAATATGTGGATGTATTTAGTTATAGAGGTTCCCTACAAGGCAGATTTGACTATCTTATCCGGCTAGACCCTTTCTTTATTTTTTTTGTAATTTCTTTACTCCACTCTATGCAATATAAAATTAGTATTTTTCGTTACCACCTCCTGACAACTTTTTCGGACGGGCGTTGCAAAAAATAGCGTGTGATACACGTGCGCGTAGGTGATTGGTAACTCGTATGATTGCATCATTCGCCTGCGGTTCGAAGCACTCGTCTACGTTTTCGCACTCGCTTCGCTCGTGCGCTAACCACCGACTCATGCTTCGAGCCTCCGGTTAATGCTGCAAAATTCACACTCGCACACAATCCCCTATTTTACGCACTTGTATCACAAGTAACTATTAAGATATATTCAGAAGTTTTAAAAAAGTTACCTGTACGAAATATTTCATAATACTGAAAAGTGTTTAATATGATTCCTAAGAAAATTGATAATTAACACAATTATTAAAACATACTCTCGAAGATTTTATAAGCAATTTTTTTCCATTACAAAATATTGTAAAAAAATTTTATGAAAAATCTGATTGATTTTATTAAATATATACAAGTTATGGAAAAATGTCTAAAATAATAAATAATGTATAAATGTTTCAAATAGTCTAAAACGCTTTCGATGAAAATTCAAAAAGTTAGAGCCTTTTTAAAATTTTTGAGACCAACGCACGTTATGAGAAAAAAGTCAGGAGGAGCAAAACATTGCTTTTTGAACACCCTACAAGATTGTTATGACAATTTTTTGCATTTTCGTGAAAAATAGAAAATTCAAACTTTGATCGCACAACAAAAATAATGAAAAATAAATAATTTAATTTTCCGGTCAAACTATATAATATACGAAAAAGATGAGAAAACGAAAATTGTGCTTTGAAAAAAAGATCTACAAATTTTTTGATAATCATCTTTTAATCTGAGGCGTCGATTTTGTTTAACTTCGTAAAAAACAGCATTGCAAAAAAAATTAAATTTTTGGACAAACGACAAAAGCTACAAAAAAAATAATCAGACAAAAGTTATTCACTCAAAAAAGAGCTAGAAGCTTGTTATCAATTATTTTTTAAATGATGCGTTCTAAGGAAAATAATGTATTTTGTAATGACATTCCCCTTTAGAAGTTTCTTCGTTATTAACTTTCAACGTTCATACAAGAAAAATTCACATAGGCGCGCGCTTCGAGCGCGCGCATGACGATCTAGTATTAATAAATAAGGGCGAAAGCCCGACATCCTGTTTGGGACGAGTGACTGAGCAACTGAAGGAAATTACGAGAATTCAAACAAGAAAACAGAAAGTGATGAATGGGTCGATAAAGTAGATTATAACCTTAACGACATGGAAATCAAAATTTTAATTTTGTAAGAGGTTTGTAAACTTCAGGAAAAAATTATTTTCATATCTAAGATTGACTGTATTTGGTACTTTATTGATGAAAAAGTTTTCAACTATTTTTCTACGAGCTTTATTGTTCTCCAAAGATAAAATTTCAAAATTATCCAAATCAAAGTTATGGCCGGTATCAATATAATGTTTAGTAAGAGCAATATGAGCAGCTTTATCTGGATGGGAAATAGTATATCTATGTTCACGGCTACGAGTTTCTAATTTCTATAGGTCTGCCCGTCTCACCTACATAAGCAAACGGACAGACAGCGCAATTGTATTTGTAGATAACTCCGGAAATTTTGTTTTTGGGAAATGGATCTTTGAGATTGTTAAAAAATTTTGAGAAGCTATCGGTTGGTTTGTAAATGATCTTGATCTTTTGCTTCTTTAGAACTTGTGCAATTTTTTCTGATAAGCCTTTTATGTATGGACAATAGGGTGGTCCAAAAATGCATTGGAAACATTTTTTTCGAATTTTTATCGGGACACCCCCCCAAATTTGTTCGAATCTGCACAAAAATAAATGCGTTTTTTTTGTTTTGAAAAAAAATGATATTTAGGGGTGGCGCAAGCCCCATAAAGTTTAACATGTATTTCCCATAAGAAAAAAAGACGTTTTTGTAAATCTTATTCAGAATCCTCAATATTATCTCAATCGAGTCGAAACTCAACATTTCTCTTCACAATTAGCAATAGGATACGAATAAAATATCATATTTCAAATATCACCCCCATAAGTCTGTTTTATAGGGTCCCAAAGAAACCCCATAAGTGAAAAAATGGGTTTTGCGAGTTTTTGGCGCTAATTATGATTTTCTTGCGGTTTCTTTAATGCGAATTGTTTCTTATACATAAAATATGACTTTATACTGATAATTATATATTTTATTAAATTGTTTAAACAATTTATTATTGTTTTTAGCAATTTTCTCATGGAATGTAGTTAGAAAGACGCGGTTTTTTCACAAATTTTCCATTTTTTGTCCAATTTTCAATTATAGGGAAGTGATATTTCATCAGTGTTAACAATAGTGATTGTTTAAACAATTGATTATAATTATAAATAATATTACATTTGAATAATGCTAGAAAGATGCGGATTTTTTTTTTAGTTTCTGGCTTTTTGTCCAATTTTCATCTGTTGTGAAGTAATAATAAATTCAAGTTAACAAAATGATTGTTTAAACAATTTATTATAATTGTTAATAATATTATATTTGAATAATGCTGAAAAGATGCGTTTTTTTTTAAATTTCTGGGTTTTTGTCCACTTTTCATTTGGAGTGAAGTAATAATGAATTCAAGTTAACAAAATAATTGTTTAAACAATTTATTATACTTATTAATAATATTATAATTCAATAATGCTAGAAAGATGCGGTTTTTTTTTTAATTTCTGACTCTTTGTTTAATTTTCAGTTGGAGTGAAGTAATAATGAATTTAAGTTAACAAAATAATTGTTCAAACAAATTATTTTAATTATTAATAATATTATATTTGAATAATGCTGAAAAATTGCTTTTTTTTTAATTTCTGATTTTTTGTCCACTTTTCATTCGGAGTGAAGTAATAATGAATTCAAGTTAACAAAATAATTGTTTAAACAATTTATTATACTTATTAATAATATTATCATTGAATAATGCTAGAAAGATGCGTTTTTTTTTAATTTCTGGATTTTTGTTTAATTTCCATTTGGAGTGAATTAATAATGAATTCAAGTTAACAAAATAATTGTTTGAACAATTTATTATCATTGTTGATAATATTCTCTTTGCTCAATTGGTAGAATGTTGCGGTTTTTTCTGAAATTTTCAACTGTTTGTTTATTTTTCATTAGGCGTGACTTAATAATTAGTTATATCGAGCAAAAATAATTGTTCAAACAAATTATTATTGTTTATGACTATCTTCATCTATATCAATTGCGCCTGATAGTTGCGGTTTTTCGGCTATGTTTACTTTTCTGTCCTTTTTTCACTTAGGGGTCGTGCATAAATTACGTAAAGCAATTTTCCGAAAATGTTGACCCCCCCCCCCCCATACGTAACGCTTTTTCCGACTTTTCCCTGTAGTTTTTCACCATTATGTAACACTAAGCTAGACCACCCCTCCCCCCAAAAAGTGTTACGTAATTTATGCACGACCCCTTAGTGAGGTAATAATTAATTAAAGTCAACAAAAAAGTTGTTCGAACAATTTAATATTGATTTCTGCCTTTCGTGTAAAATAGCTTTTTTTCTTTAAATCAATTTTTGTAAGCATTGTGAAAAGAGCAAAAATAATTCACTTAAAACAACAATACCTCTCGGAAAATCATTTTTGTTGTGGCTGACTTATTACTTGTTCATAAATTAAAAGGCGATGCAAAGTGAAAGATTTTAGAAAAAACCGCCACTTTCTAGCACTTATCTAAGAAAAGTTAGTTATGAACAATATTAAATTGTTTGAACAACTTTTTTGTTGACTTCAATTAATTATTACCTCACCAAGTGAAAAAAGGACATAAAGGTGAAAATTGCCGGAAAACCGGAACTATCAGGCGCAATTGACATAGATGAAGATAGCCATAAACAATAATAATTTGTTTAAACAATTATTTTTGCTAAATCTAATTAATTATCAAGACACGCCTAATAGAAAATAGACAAACAGTGGAAAATTTCAGAAAAAAACCACAACATTCTACCAATTAAGCAAAGAGAATACTATCAACAATGATAATAAATCGTTTAAACAATTATTTTGTTAACTTGAATTCATTATCACTTCACTCCAAATGAAAATTAAACAAAAAGCCAGAAATTGAAAAAACGCATCTTTCTAGCATTATTCAAATATAATATTATTAATAATTATAATAAATTGTTTAAACAATTATTGTGTTAACTTGAATTTATTATTACTTCACTCTGAATGAAAATCGGACAAAAAGCCAGAAATTTAAAAAAAACCGCATCTTTCTAGCATTATTCAAATATAATATTATTAATAATATTCGTAAATTGTTTAAAAAATTATTTTTTCAACTCAAATTTATTATTACTTCACTACAGATGAAAATTGGACAAAAAGCCAGAAAAAACCGCATCTTTCTAGCATTATTCAAATATAATATTATTTATAATTATAATAAATTGTTTAAACAATCACTATTGTTAACATTGATGAACTATCCCTACCCTCTAATTGAAAATTGGACAAAAAATGGAATATTTGGGAAAAAACCGCGTCTTTCTAACTCCATTCTATGAGAAAATTGCTAAAAACAATAATAAATTGTTTAAACAATTCATTAAAATATATAATATTCAGTATAAAGTCTTTTTTTATGTATTAGAAACAATTCTATGGCTAATTGTGAAGAGAAATGTTGAGTTTCAACTCGATTGAGATAATATTGAGGATCCTGAATACGATTTACAAAAACGTATTTTTTTCTTATGGGAAATACATGTTAAACTTCATGGGGCTTGCGCCACCCCTAAATATCATTTGTTTTTAAAACAAAAAAAGTGGATTTATTTTTGTGCGGATTCGAACAAATTTGAGGGGTGTCCCCCTAAAAATTCGAAACAAAATTTTTTGGACTAACCTAATGGACAAACTGTGAAATCAACATGAGATACTCTTTTATTTTTATTAGATTGAGAAACAGATTCGGTATTATATAATCGGAAAGTTTCTTTTTTCAGACAGTTATTGATTAAGTGGGATGGGAAACCATTATCTTTCAAGGTATCCCTGATTAAATTTATGTTTTTGATTCTAAATTCTGGATCTGAAAATCTAAGGATTCTGTAAAATAAACCTGTGACTAAACCAATTTTATGACAATTAGGATGAAAAGAGTTAAAATTCAGATAACGACCAGACCAAGTTTTCTTTTGTAACCAATCAATTCTTACAAAACCTTCACATCTAATAACAAGAGTGTCTAAAAAACTAATTTTTTAATTTTCTTCAACTTCTATGATGAATTTAATATTAGGATGGTAAGAATTGAAATTTTCAAGGAGTGAATTTATTTTATCTTTAGGGACAGCTGTGATTATGTCGTCAACATAACGAAAGAAAAAAGGAACTGAAAAAGGCAGATTTTTAAGACAGTGGGATTCGAGTTTTTCCATAACTAAATTGGCTGATGCAGGTGAGAGAGGAGAACCCATAGCTAAGCCATTTTTTTGTTTATAAGTGGAGCCATCAAATTTGAAAAAGGTGGAATTTAAACAAAGTTCAATACAGTCTAAAAAATAATTAAGCGGAATATCAGTAAATTCAGAAACCTCAGACCATCTTGAAGTCACACAGTCTAGAACATCAGGAGTAGGAATGTTATTAAACATGGAAACTACATCTAAAGAAAATAATATGTAATCACAAGGGATACGACATAACTTAATTTTTTGTACAAAGGATAAACTGTCTGTGACGTGTGAATCGTTTTTTCCCACAACATTATTTAAAATTTTCGACAAGAAGGCAGATAATTTCTATAAAGGACCGTTAATAGTAGAAACAATTAGTCTCAAAGGGGTATCAGGTTTATGAATTTTAGGAAGTCCGTAGGCCCTTGGCGTGATGGCTGGGTAAGTTCTGAGTTCTTTTGCTTAGTAAGAAGGTATGAAATTATTAAATTCTAAATCAGAGATCAAATTATTATTTTTGTCTTGTAGAGTAGCAGTGTATTCAAATTTGGATAAAGAATCAAGTTTTTTATCATTTAGAATATCAGACATTTTTTTGTGGTAATCAGTTTTCGACATAGCAATCGTAACATTGCCTTTATCAGAATTAGTAAACATGACATCTGGAATTCTTAGTTTGAATTCACGTATCACATTACAATCAGGTGTATATTCAAATTTGAGTCGATTTTGATATCTTAAAAAGGAAACATGATCCATGATAATTTGGGAACATTGATTTCTAATTAAAGTTTGAGATTCGCCATCTAAGTTAAAAATACCAGTTTCAATAGACGCAATGATGTTGTGAATGTGTGAGTCATTGATGTTATTAATATTAGATGAAAACTTAGGTCCTAAAGACAACAGGTCAATACCTTCTTGAAGAATAACGTAGTTAGTGAGATTTACAAACCAATTCTTATTGCTATTAATTTTTGTAGAACGAATTTTAGAATCACGAAGATCACAGAATTTTGTTATGGAAGCAACTTTTTTACATTGGAAAATTCTTTCGTATTTGTCATATTCAAATGCAAAGAATTTGTGTAGTATTTGAAAAGGGATAATATTCTCAACAATATTTTCAATTCCCACTCATCACTTTCTGTTTTCTTGTTTGAATTCTCGTAATTTCCTTCAGTGGCTCAGTCACTCGTCCCAGACAGGATGTCGGGCTTTCGCCCTTAATTATTGATATTTTTATTTGTTTTCTCTTAATGTCTTTTTATTGTTAAATGTTAAACTTTCTCGTGGATTTTTACTTTGACTTGGTTTTTTACTTTGACTTCGATTTTTAGCTTGTACCAGGTATGTTTGTTTTTCTGTTTTCCTTATTGACGTCCCGTTCTTCGCTGTTATCATATTTATTGATTTATATAGGTTTAAAAATTGAGGGTCTCCTTTTATGAGACAACCCTTCTCTTTCTTTTATTAAAAATTTGAAATTTAATTTTTTTATTCTGTTTTATAATTATACTTTCTACATTATTTGTATGTTTTTTACAGACTTAATAAATGTTTTCTGACTGATGAGGGTCCAAAACAGTGACCGAAACGTTTCAAAAATAATTATCGAATATTTTATTTTGACCTTCATTTCCATGACTTGCTTCAAGATTTAATACAAATAAAAGGTCGAGACTAAACGTACAACACAAAAGATCTTTTTCTAAAGAATTTTCTATTAAAACGCACGCAGTCGCACCTATATAACTTCCAGTATTCGATGCTGTTGTATCAAAAACTAATGCTTTAACACAATCTTGGAGACCCCATTCAACAAGAATTTCACATACAGCAGATGCCTGCTCTTTTCCAGTCCCAGATTGCAGTACAGGCACTCCAAGAAGTTGCTCAGCATCACCATTCGAAAGAATCACAGGTAGTCGATCGACGTTCTCCTTATCTGCTGAAGCTGGAAGTAACTTACCATCCAAGTGCACGACAGCAGCTTGCAATTTCGTGTCCATGAACTGCTTTTTAATTATAGTCGCCTTTTCTTCCCGTATTTTTTCTCTTGCACTGTAAATGGATGACCTGTTGATGACAAAATCCCGGACATCATGGCCCAGTGCCTCGGTAGTTGTAATCAGAACCATTCCAAACTGCTGTTGCTTGTAGATGACATCAATCTTAAAAAAAACCTAATACACTCGAACTCCAAAGATACGAGCTCCAGAGATACGAGCAATCCACAGATACGAGCATCTCGACTCCAAAGAAGCGAGCGGAATTTTTTCCCCTTTACCCCCACCATTTCCGAGAGTGAGGCGCGCGCGAGAGCCCGCTGATTTGAATTCGACGTTTGTTCACCGGAAATTGCATAAGCGCGCGTGCGCGTAGTGGGCCTATGGGCGTTACCACGCATTACCCCCGAAATCTAAATGTTGCAGGAGTGGGAGCCCCTTTGACGCTCGTATCTTTGGAGTTCCCGATTCCCGAACTTCTCGTATCTTTGGAGTTCGAGTGTAACATCAATAGGGACAATGTATATAATACCAATCCGATTTGGCTTTCCGTCCTCCCGGGTTTTCTAAAAAAGACTTGATCGGCCAATCAAGTTCGACCATACCCCACCATGGGTCGCTCTGGCCAATCACAGGCATCGTACAGAATACATATATAAGAACAATATAACCTGAAACTTCAGTTTCAAGTCAGCCCTGAAGAAGTGTACTGCAATGTTCACGAAACGTCGGCAACATTCATAGTTTCGCACCCGATTGAAACCCGAAAAAGGTTTAAAATTAAAAATTTAGATTTATCATAATGAATCATCGTGAAAGCATTAAATATAATATTAATGAACTCTACGGGGAGAGTTTTCTTAGTAAAACTAACACTTTAGCATAAAACAAGTTTGCTTCTCTTGAAAGAAAGAATACAACATACTAAATTTGCCTTGCACACAACCTCCAAGAAACTATTAAAACTTCACCTTTTTCTATCCAACACTCTCAGATTTGACATTTGGTCTACATTGGACCGCATATTATTTTAGCTATCCCAACGGATTGAAGATTTTTGCACTCAGAATCATAAAATAAAATTTGACCAATTACTTCCAGTAAAGCACGCACCATTAACTAACACATTAAAAAACATCTCTAACCATCCTCTCAGCAATGAAATAATTTCAGCCTTATTTAATGACATAACTTTGCAGTAGCTCCCTTAAAAATCCCGAAAGACGAAATTATCAGTAATTTGGAATCCACGATATATACCCTTCCACTCGAAAAAGTGAATGACATATGGCGTAGGCCAGCCAACATCTTACGCCAAGCCCTACTTTCCTCCTCAAACTTAACAAAACAAGAAAAAACAGGAATTAAAGAACTCAATCAGAATAAACATATAATATTACCCACAGACAAAGGCAACACAACAGTCATAATGAATAAAGAAGACTATAACAACAAAGTCATGGACCTTCTAACTGACGATACGTATAAAAAACTTAAAAAATACCATACAAAAACAATACTCAGCATAACAAAAACCCTTCTAAAAGACTCAAAACTTGACAGCGAAACAATATCTAAATTAATACCTACTAATTCCGTCTCTCCAAAACTTTACGGACTCCCAAAAATCCACAAAAACAAAATTCCACTAAGACCGATCGTCGGCGCAATAAACTCACCAACTTGCAACCTAGCACGCTTTATCGCCAAAAAACTAAATCCTTTTACAGGAAATTCTATCACACATGTACAAAACTCTTTTGAATTCATCAGAAAGATACAACAGATTCACATTCAACCCCAAGACGCCCTAGTAAGTTTCGACGTAGTATCTCTCTTTAGGAAAGTAACAATCTCTAATACAATCGATATTATTAAATCCTTTGAAAACTTCCCTCGAAGCTCACACCTTTGATAGAACACTGTCTCACTAATATCTACTTCTCTTTCAATAACCAATTTTACGAACAAACCTCAGGAGCAGCAGTGGAATCTCCAATCTCGCCCGTAATAGCCAACATCATTATGGAAAATTCAGAAACTAAAATCTTCAACAAATCCAAGCTTAAACCGGCAGTTTGGTGCCGTTACGTTGACGACACTTTTGTCATCTGGAGACATGGACTACATCAACTACACAAGTTCTTCGATTTCATCAATCAGTTACACCCTAATATCAAGTTCGCCATGGAAATTGAACAAAACAGAAAATTGCCTTTCTTGGACGTACTAGTTTACAAAAGATCTGATAACACATTAGGACATGAAGTTTACAGAAAACCTACCCATACAAACAGATACCTAGATGCTTCCTCCCACCACCACCCATCTCAAAAGCAATCGGTCATCAACTCCCTTGTATACAGAGCTATCGCCATAACAAATAAAGATAACTTTCTAAAGGAACTACAAAATGTTAAACAAATCCTAATACAAAACGATTACACAAACAAACAAATTAATAAAGCAATAAGAAAATACACTCAAAAAAGCAAGTCAGCACAACCTACTGAAGAAAGAGAGAGAAAAACTTCCACCATCCTATCCTACATTCAAGGTATCACAGAACAAATAGGAAGAATTCTCAAGAAACACAACATCCAAACTATATTTAAGCCACCTGGGTAAATAGGACAACTTATAAACAACCATAAAGATAAAAAGGCACTTCTCAATGATCCGGGAGTATATCAAATCCCTTGTTCTTGTGGCAAAGTGTATATCGGAGAAACCGGGAGGGCTATGAGCTAACGTGTAATGGAACGTGAGAGTAAAGTCAGGCTAAAAAATTTCACGCAATCAGCACTAGCTGAGCGTCATATCGAAACAGGACATAGCATCTTATTTGACAAAACAACCATCATCGCAAAAACGTACAATATTTTTCCAAGAAAACAGAGAAGCAATTGAAATCTTAAAACACCCTAATAACATTAATAGGGACAATGGATATAATACTAATCGATACCATTCTGAACATTCGAAAAATAACGCAGTGTATACCAGTCCGCAAATTCAAAATAAGTGATTGATTTATATGGGGAATATATTCAAGATAAACTTCTGAATCGAGTTAAGAAAGCCAAAATGTACACAGTTTTAGCAGATGGAGCTAGAGATATTCGTGAAATAGAGCAGTTTTCTTAATGCATTATGTATGTTGACGAAGATGTAATGATATGATCAAATATCTTCTTATGTTTGTTTCTATAACTGATTTTACTTTAGAAGAAATAGTGAATGTTTTAAACCAAGCTGATCAACCTCTTGGCTCTGATTTAGATCTCATGCGGGAACTGGGATACGATAGTGCATCGGCATTGAGTGGATAGTTTCAAGGTCTTCAAGCCCATATTAACAATGCATATGCATTTGCGTTTAAATAATGGTTTAAAGGTAAGGCTCGTACGCAACACTTTCGGTTCTTTAAAAGAATATTGTAACTACTTCAAAATCTCGAGTGTGCGAAGAGAGATTTTGAAAGAACAATTTTAAATATACCATGTTACTTAACGCAAAGAAGTCTAATCGACGGATGAATCAAATCTTTCTAAAGCCAAAAAACAACCTGTAGTTTTGGGGTTAGTGCAAGACTGCGAAACGCGCTCGACAGATTGAAGTGATTCAACAACTTTATTTGCAGATGCTTATATTACAGTTGTAAAAGCTTTAGAAATGATTGACTGAGGAGAAAAGGAATACCGGAAAAACAAACTGGTTGTAGGCTTTGTACTTTTTAATTTCTGATTGGTTTGCAAGTTTCGAACAATGTTTAAGAAGAATTTAGAAAACTATTTGATCAAGCTACAAAGATTACCGTCGGGAAAAGAAGTACCAAATACCGTTTCCAGACTCTTTTCAAACAAGGTTAAGTCTTTTTTAAATATGTACTCTTTAGTCTATACCCGCATTACTTTCAGGGCATTGAAATAGAGTCCCCCCCCCCCCCCCCCCGCCCCTCTAACAGGTTTAAGACAGGCCTATACCGTAGTATTAAGTTGGTATTTCTTTTCACGAGGGTGGCGTTCAAGTGGAGTTACTCCATGAATACCCCGAGTAGTTGGAACACAAGTACATAGGAAAAACTATCCCTAAAACCGTATTCGGATGAGTTAATACACTTATTAACCCAATTAATCTTACAAGGATACATCACTATTGGTCAGAGCCATTGAGAATATTCGTTTATGCCATTGTGTAGTCATATCGCATACGAACACGACTGTGATGTACATTTTTCCTGATGGAATAGAAACATTTTAAGTAATTCTGATGTGAAGTTTAGATTGAATGGTGAATTTCAGGATTTTTTTCCAATTTTTTTTCGAAACTGTATATTGGGGTTTTTTTGGCATGAGAAAACCAGATCTGAAGTTTAATGTAATAAGATAAAAATAAATTTATAAGATTAAATTAAGTTATTAAGCGCTTCCGATACAAGCATTAACTAAAATCGATAGTTCATTATTCACGCATAAAGCGGAAATCGAGCTTTTTTTTTTGTTCATTTTTCATACCATTTTTATTTATAACTTTCTACAAATTTTCGGCCTGAAAACATAAATAATAGCTTGTGTCATCAGAAGCAAATTTCTGCACAAATTTGTGCTTATTGAAATGGGCTCATTGCGAAAGACATTATTGCTTCAATGATACATTTGAACATCGCGACAACATGAAATTCTGATATGTATTAAATGTGCATTCAACATATCTTTCGAAAATAAAGTTCTCTCATAAATGTCGTAAGTTTAAGCGCGCATTAGGCGCGCTTCTGTTGATTCTCGCGCTTCGCGTTCGATAATGTATTTACTCGCGCCTACGCGTCAGGCCTTTGCACTTCCCCCAAATTTGTGCACAGACCTTTTAAAGCTAAAGGTCAAAGCATCGAATGTACTTTTCTATGTACTTATTCAGATATTGCAAAATAAAGTGCAAATTTTATTTATCATGATTTTTTAAATATTGGTTCATGATTTTGCATTCAGTTTTACTCTCAGATACTCTGAAAATGTCTATTACACTAGAGTCCCGCTATAGAGGCCGTTTCGGCGGTACCCTTAATCAACAGGGACACTATCTCGAGACTCTCCAAACCATTATTTTTCTCCTTCTTGCTTATGACTTCTTATAGTGCCGAACCGTAAACATCGCAACGGGAACGGATAAAGCGGGACTGCCGTGTATCACAGTTCATAATATGCATTGGTATTAAAACATACGTATTTTCATTGTCTTATTTTTAGAATTAAAAAAATGTCCGCATTCTTTGAAAAATGTTATTAAACATTTTATTGCACCTCATGTATTTTTTCATAAATTTAATTTGTTTATTTTCAATGTTATTTTTCATGATTTAAACCGAAAATAAGCATCCTAGCGTAAAGTGCTTCTAAGAAAATTTGTAGATATAACTCAGGCGAAAATTTCTGTTGAATAACGTATTGTTGTAACTTGTGTCGCTTTTTGAAAAAGTTTCTTTTTTTTATTTCTAATGTATTCTTATAACAAAAGTTTGCAACAAATTTGTAGATCTTTTTTGGTTGAACAACTTTTGTCCTCCCATTTTTTTCGTAGCATGTGTCGTTTATCCAAAAATTGTTATTTTTTTATTTTTAACTTTATTTTTTACGATGAAAACAAAAAAGTGCGAATAGAATTTCAAAATAGGTTAAACGAACGTATAGATGAGACAATTTGGAAGGGGTTATTAAACAATAAAGATATAGAGGGCGCGTGGTCTTCGTTACGGGACATCATCGTTAAAACTGCGACCGCAGTATGTGGTATGGCGGTTGTAGGAAGGAAATCTGGTAATCCATGGTGGAATGATGAAATTGAGGTAGCCGAAAAAGAAAAGAAAAAAGCGCACAAAAAAACGCTGAGCATCACAGGTCTAAGCGACGAGGAGAGAAATAGGCTCACAAATGATTACAGACACAAAAAGAGGAAAGTTAAACGACTAGTCAAAGAGAGTAAAGAGAATATCAGAGCAGAAGAAGAGAACAAAATCCAAAACTACTTTGAAGGAATTATGAAACTATTATATAAACAGTTGAAGGAAAGTAAAAGTACATAGTTTGTCAGCATGAGAAACAGCAAAGGTGAAATTCTATATGATATAGACGGGATGGTAGACGCTTTGAAAGACTCTTTTAAAGAACTATTAGGAGGTGAAGATATAGGACAACAAAACTGCGACATAGAACATAATGCATTAGAAAACCGGCCCAATTGAAAAAGTCTGTGTCACTGAGGTCAGAGACATAATTAAGAACTTGAAAAACGGTAAGGCTGCTGGTACCGTAAGTAAAATATACTCAAAAATACTTATTCGTAAGGTAATGGAAATCACAGAAGACAAGATATGGGAAGTTCAAAGTGGATTTATGCCAGGAAGATCATGTACAGATCAGATATTTAGCCTAAGACAATCACAGAAAAAAGCTTGAGAGTAGAAAAGAAAGTTTTCTGTGCATTTATTGACCTAGAAAAAGCATTTGACAAAGTAAACAGAAGTAAACTTTGGGAAGTCCTTAAAGAGTACGGAGTAAATGGAGGGCTCCTACAAGCAGCAAAAACAATATATACAGGTATTAAAGCGAGTGTAAGGGTAAATGGGAAACTGAGTGACTGGTTCGATATTATGCAAGGCGTAAAACAAGGATGCGTTATGTCCTCGTGGCTATTTATCATTTTCATGGGTAAGTGTCTAAGAACTGCCCTCTTAGACGAAAAAGGTGTAGATCTCGAAACCGTCAAGGTACGTGGGTTAGCTTTCGCAGATGACAAGATTGTTATGGCAGAATCAGTCGAAGACTTGCAAAGAATGTTGAATAAACTTAATACAAGCATGAAGAACATGGGCCTCAAAATTAACGTGAATAAAACGAAAATCATGGTGTTTGAGGGAAAAAGTGAGAAAACGATGTGCAACATTGTCCTAAATGATGAGAGATTAGAACAAGTTGACAAGTACGTATATCTAGGTAGTCTATTCACTAACGACAGAAAAATAGATGGGGAGTTAGACATGCGCATAAATAAGGGTAAGCAGGTTATCGGCAGGGCAAGGTCCATCCTCACAAATAAAAATATATTTAAAAAAAGCTAAAATGGCCATACATAATTCTATATTCGTACCGACTGTACTATACGGTAGCGAGACATGGTCCTGTCAAGAAAAATACAGGAGTAAAATTAACGCGATCGGCATGAAACCTCTGCGCATAATATGCGGGAAAACACTGATGGGCAAAGTCCGAAACGAGACAGTCCTCAAAGAATGTGGTACAGGAGATACACTAGTTGACATATGTGAAAGAAATCAGTTAAGATAGTTCGGACATCTTGAAAGAATGAAAGATGAACGACTGACCAAACAAGTGTATAAAGGTAAAGTAAATGGCAGATTGTCCAGAGGTAGACCGCCGAAAGAATGGTTAAAATCTGTAAATGAGACATTAATCCGAAGAGACATAAGAAGCCATAGAAACACAAGAGCTTGCATGAAAAAATGCATGGACTTGAAGGAAGCTAGAGTCGTATGCCAGGACAGAAAAGTGTGGCGACAAATAGTTTGTAAACAGAGTGACAATAGAATGGATGACGCCTGAAACAAAAACCTTGGATACTAATGGGCCCAAGTGGGGAACTATACATAACAATTTTGTGAGGCTCATCACTTGGGGTGATTGCTAGAGAGATTGATCAGCAACCTGTGTCGGAGCAGTGTGGCGGAATGAACGTGTCATTTAAACAAATAACACGAGAATTCCAGATCAATCTAAAACATCTATGCCTAACACCTATATACCTATCTACCTTACACCTATATACCGACCTACTTAGTCTCAGTCGTGAGTCTGATAAATTGATAAATAAGAAAAGTGTTCGAACCCAGTGCGATCAAATAATTTTTGTTCTTATTGAGTTTTGTCGGCAATATATCATATTTTTGACACGGCTAATTAAGGATGATGAAAAATTTAATATCACAACTCTCCGGCTGGCTCACCGATGATTTGTATTTAAAAAACGGATTCAATACATTGACCACCAATAAAACTGGGGGTTTCGAGTGTTTTCTCCAATATTATTGTTGACACAATATAGAATTTACATAATCAACTTGTGAACAAATAAACCTACAGACAGCGATATGCTCACACACGGAAATAGTAGTTCTTTTCCTTTGGGTCGTACAGTTAGCTAATTTTTACGATAAACCTCATGGCCGCTAAAATCAGATGCCCTGCTCACATTTTTCCTTGAATAATGGATTATACAGAGACATTACTCGCTATTGTTTAGTGACAGACTTAACCTTGTATATCAAGGAAATTCAGACAACAGGTAACTTCAATATTGCTTTTAGCATTTACCATATCCATGCGAAAATGAAATCCATTGAAGGGGGGCTGACTATTGATGCCGTTACCCTATTTCTTATTATAGTTAGCTTCTCTTATTTTATTTTCTATCCCTTGCTTAAGAATATCTTCGTCTCTTTCTATCAACAGACTATTTTTGTATCTTTATTCCCCGTCTATGCAAATCCTTGACCCTTTCCTTTGACCGTCCAAACCTGTTCAATTAGCTTTCCCTTCTTTTCATCCCATTATCCTTTCTGTTCAATTTTCTCTTTCCCTAAAGCATGCTTTCACTATAGCTCCTTCTCGTTTTAGTTTACTTCTTTGCCAATTTTCAGTTTTCTTTACACTCGAACCTTGAAACATTTCTTTTAAAATTCTCCGTCCATTCATCCCCTCCCCCCTTCTTCCTCATTTTATCAATAAACTTCTATGCCTCCCCTTCTGTTATAATTCTACTTTTTTCATCTTTTAATTCCTTTTTCTTCGTTTTCTCTTTTTGTTTATATAGCCCTCTGTATTTCATCCTGGCTGCGTCATAATCCGTTCTATTCCTAAATTTCCTTGTGGTTATAGTATTTTTCAACTATTCTTTTAACTCCTCTTATACTTTACTCAACACTATCTTATCAAACTCTAACTTCTCCACTTTTTCTAGATGATCTTTCTTTGCTTCCTCTGTCCACACTTCTTTCTCAAATAATTATCCTTTAGAGTAAAACCAGGTCAACTGTACCACAAAATTTTCCATGAAAACCTAAATTATGAAATTAATGATATATTCGTGCAGTATTCGACCATACAAAAAAAAACAATTTGAAAGATTTTTTAATATTTTTTTTTACATTCTCATTCTGATGAGAAGGTGAAAATTGGTGAAATTTGACATTGTCGGTTTTCATCAAATCTCCACGTTTTGAGACCTCCTGAGTCAGAAAAAAACGATTTTTACGAAGGTTTCTATCTGTCTGTAGTCTGTAGTATCGTGTAGGCACGATAACTTTCGAAAGATTGATCAGATTGGAATGTGCTTTGGCACATTTTTTTAAGGCCCGCAAGGAAAGATCGAGTTCGTTTAACAGCTATTTCAGATGAAAATTCAAAAAGTGAGCAGATGTTGAAAATTTTTAAGATCACTTCTTTGAATATTTTAAAATTCTATGTACGGTTATTCGTGGTACGCGAAAAGACAAACAAAATATCTTAATGACTTTTTCTGATAAACAAAATTACCGGAGTTATAACATTTTCAAAATTCCAAAAAATAAATGAAAATGAACATTTTCAGCCGAAAAACGCACGATATGAAAAAAAGTCGAAAAGAGAAAAACGTTGCTTTTTAAACAACTTGCAATATTTTCGTAACAACTTTTTGAATTTTTTGAATAATAAAAAATTCTAATTTTGATCGCACAAAAAATAAACAATTCCATTTTGCTGTCAAACTATGCAAGATACGACAAAAGATGAATTAACCAAAATTGTGCACCTTGTGTTTATTATTATTTATTATTATTTATTATTATACTTTCTCCCTGATACGGGTTTGAGAGTCTTCAAAAAACCATTCAAAATTTTACATAATCTCCTCAAATTTAAGCTAAACCTAAATTATTTGTCTACTCCTATCCTTCGCTATATGAAGAGAAAACGGAAGCGTAGCCCTTTACCCCACACTATCACTTTACCGCTACTCTTCTTTACACTTCTGCTTTTAAACCCCACGCTCAACCTTATTGTATCTATTGACACCTGTCCTTCTCACAGTTTCTCACCTTTTTACAAGTTTTTGTCACCTTCTCTCACACTTTTCATCTCAAACACTGTCCAAAACTCGCTCTGGCTCTCACTCACGTTTACTTTCTATCCTTGCCGAACCAGAAGTCCCCAAAATTGTGCACCTAAAAAAGATCTACAAATTTGTTATTATTCACTTTTTGATATGACGCGTAGTTTTTGTTTTATTCGTAAAAAACAGCATTGAGAATAGAAAAATTAAATTTTTATACGAATAACACAAACCACGAAAAAAATAAGAGAAACAAAATTTGTTCATCCAAAGCAGAGGTACAAAGGACCCCGCACCAAATGTATAGAAAAAAGCCTTATGATAAAGAATTCTAATAAAAATGTTTTTCTTGTATTTTCGAACCTGCAAACTAAAAATTCGAAAAAAAATAACAGAAAGATGGACAGTTTTTAGCCAAACACTTGTCCAAAGTTTCGATTTTTACATGTGTTTTAATGGAAAAATGCTTATTTTAGCAAAATGTTTTTTTTTTACCCTCAAAAACGCTATGATAGATTTGACTAAAACTTTTATATTTTGACGACCAGGCGTACCGAATCATAAGAGTCATACCCACGAACTAGAAAGATTAACGATTCTTCGGATATACAGCATGTCTTTGGGAGTGTTTTTGTACCCTAAACATCCAAGTAACATATGTAAATCCTCATTTCTTAGTAACTAAAATCAATAGAGATTTTTATTCATCTGCTACGGTATGAAAAGACTTTCCGATAAGTGGAGTAAGCGTACATAGCAAGAATATGTTTTGACCTAATTTTAGGGGATGTTTTACCATCCCTTAAACAATGAGTCTGAAGTTCCTAACGCATTATTCAATAACGAAAAATAATGTTATTTTTAAATGCATGAAAGCTGCTATTTAATGACAGAAAATAGTCGCGTACAACCTTAAAAACTTCTTAAAGCACTTTCAACCCCTCATCAGATATAAAACTCACCCAATGTACCCCTAAATATTTTTAAAATTCAACAAAACCAACCTAATTTAAAAATCCTTCCAGTTTTTGCTGATAATAATTTCAATTGATGCCAAAGGGGCACACATGAAGTCTCAACTCTTCAGCACATGTAGAACTCACCCCAGCCATCCCCGAATATATTAAAAGTTTAATAAAATCACCATAATTTCAAAGTACACCAGGATTTTTCTGAAAATGTTATTTTGTTCACCTGATTCTTGATACAAAAAATATTTGATGATTTATCCCTTACGAAATGTTAACTTATACGCTTCTCTAACTAAGTGTTTATGAAAAAAATAAATAACAATAAAAAATTCAAAAAAAATTCAAAAAACATCCAATGACATATCCTTGTAGTCTAAAAAATCTCTACTTATTTTAATATGATTTCCTATGTCCTCACAGATTAATCAGAAAACTGAGTGATTTTACATATTCCGAATTCAATTTTCGAAGGATAATAAACCAACCATGTACTTATTTGAAAGTCGATACAAACCGTAGAAGTTGATTAAAAATCTCTATTGATTTTAGTTACTTAAAAATGATGATTTCCATACTTGGATATTTCAGGTACGAAAACAGCCCAAAAAACAAGATGTGTATACCAAAAGAATCGTTAATCTCTCCATTTCGTGGATATGAATCTTTCGTTTTGGATAGATGTTTAAAAAAAATACATTTTACTAAAATGATCATTTTCCATTAAAATACATGTAAAATTGGAACTTTGATAAGTGCGTATCTGAAAACTGTCCTTTCTTCTTACTTTTTTGAATTTATTGCATTTTTCAAATATTTAAAAATATTTAGACTTGGATGAGTTCTACATGTCCTGAGGGGTCGTGACATTTTTTTGCCCCTTTGGCGTCAACTGAAAACATTGTCAGAAAAAACCTGGCGTACTTTGAGGTTAGAGTGATTGTATTGAATTTTAAAAATATTTAGGGGTGACTGAGGTGAGTTCTATGTGTGCTGAGGTTTTGAAACATTTGTTTGCTCATTTGGCATCAACTGAAAACATTTTCAGAAAAATCCTGGTGTAATTTGAAATTAGGGCGATTGTATTGAATTTTAAAAATATTTAGGAGAGACTGGGGTGAGTTCTGTATGTGCTGAGGTTTTGAAACATTTTTTGCCCCTTTGGAATCAACTGAAAACATTTTCAGAAAAATCCTGGTGTACTTTGAAATTATGGTGATTTTATTGAACTTTTAAAATATTCGGGGTTGGCTGGGGTGAGTCCTACATTTGCTGAAGGGTTGAGACTTTATGTGTGCCCCTTTGGCTTCAATTGAAATTATTATCAGCAAAAACTGGAAGGATTTTTAAATTAGGTTGGTTTTGTTGAATTTTAAAAATATTTAGGGGTACATTGGGTGAGTTGTATATCTGATGAGGGGTTGAAAGTGCTTTAAGAAGTTTTTAAGGTTGTACGCGACTATTTTCTGTCATTAAATAGCAGCTTTCATGCATTTAAAAATAACATTATTTTTCGTTATTGAATAATGCGTTAGGAACTTCAGACTCATTGTTTAAGGGATGGTAAAACATCCCCTAAAATTAGGTCAAAACATATTCTTGCTATGTACGCTTACTCCACTTATCGGAAAGTCTTTTCATACCGTAGCAGATGAATAAAAATCTCTATTGATTTTAGTTACTAAGAAATGAGGATTTACATATGTTACTTGGATGTTTAGGGTACAAAAACACTCCCAAAGACATGCTGTATATCCGAAGAATCGTTAATCTTTCTAGTTCGTGGGTATGACTCTTATGATTCGGTACGCCTGGTCGTCAAAATATAAAAGTTTTAGTCAAATCTATCATAGCGTTTTTGAGGGTAAAAAAAAACATTTTGCTAAAATAAGCATTTTTCCATTAAAACACATGTAAAAATCGAAACTTTGGACAAATGTTTGTCTAAAAACTGCCCATCTTTCTGTTATTTTTCTTTTGAATTTTTAGTTTGCAGATTCGAAAATACAAGAAAAACATTTTTTGAGAATTTTTTATCATAAGGTTTTTGTCTGTACATTTGGTGCGGGGTCTTTTGTTATTAATCATGTTTCGATAGGATGGGCAGTTTTTGTTTTATTCGTGAAAATAACATTGACAGTAAAAAAATCAAATTTTTGGGAAAAAGATGCAAGGTACGAAAACAGATGAATGAACAAAAATTGTGCATTCAAAAAATATTTACAAATTTGTAATCAATTTTCGTTGTAGGAATATATTCAAAATGAAAAAAATTAACTTTTTTGAAACACGGCACAAGCTAAAATAACATTTTAACTAATAAAATTTGTCGCTTATATAATATCATTATTCTTCATTTGAAATCAAGTACAAATTTAGTAATTTGTATATGAAGAACATATAACACGAAACACAAATTGCGCGATCAATGTATTTCTGAGCGCGAAGCGCGATGACCAAATCGCGCGCCGTAAGTGGGCTCAAACTTTTTTGTTTATATCATACGTTGCACAGAGCCGAGCGTGGAATGCAAGGTTCGAATGATTTTCAAATCAAATATCGAGCGCGAGTGTCTGAATGAGAATGTGTTCCATAAGAGATATATATGCAAAAAAAAAATAAATAGTATTTTATTATTATAGTATATTATAAACAATTGGAAATTGTTATGTGCTCTCCATACGCGACTGGGCTAAAATTTTACGCACATGCTGAATGAATCTTCAGCTTCGAGTTTCTAAAGAAAAAAAAGGTATTTGACCCTGGGAATGTGGAAAACTAATTTTTTTCTCGCTAAATGTCACTAAATGTCCAACCCCGCAAGCTATAAAATTATGTGTGAAATATGGCTGTGAATTTTTTTTGCGTGGTCAGTGCTTATTATCAAGAAAAAATGGGTCGGGCCAACGTCCGCTGCAATCCGTTGAAAAAAGACAATCATAAATGGGAGAAAAGTAATTAATTTGTATCTAATAATGACGAAGTGGAATACTAAATTTGAAAACTTTATTGGTTTGTACGTTTGCAAGTCCTGTAGCGCGACGTGCTACTTAGAAAAAGAAACTTTTGTTCCCGGGCATGGGGCAAATTCGTCGTCACTATTATTTCACCACCTTCGAATGGTAATTGAAACAATCTTTTCTTTTTGATTGGAGGTGCTCTAAGCTCATGGAGAAGCGTATTTACTTTTCTAACTGTCAGGGAATCATCAACTTCTTCGGATTGGAACGTCGTATCTGATTTTTCAGAATCAGGAATATTGTCGAGCGACTGATCTTCTTTATCTTCGTTTTCATATTTTTGAGTTGATGACGAATGAATTTGCCACATACCCGGGAACAAAAATTTCTTTTTTTAAGTAGCACGCCGTTGGACTAGATTTTCAAACGTACAAACCAACACAGTTTTCAAATTTTGTATTCCACTTCTTCGTTGCTAAATACAAATTACTTGCTACGCATTTATGATTGTCTTTTCTCAACGGCTTGCAGCAAACGTTGACCCGACCCATTTTTTTCTTGATAATAAGAACTGATCAAGCAAAAAATTTTCGCAGTCCTGATTGTTATTGAAAACTACATTCACGCACAAAAAAATCCAACATAATCAAAAGTTCCCACAAATAACGGCAAAAATGAAGAGTGAAATGAAGTGCATCGCACATATTTTTATAGCGTGCAGTCGGGTAAAAATATTTGGTATTCATTTTGTCTTGAATATCTTCAATATGTCTTCATGACCATGATGTCTGATTCTGTCTCACCAGCTAGACGTTGGAGAGAGTCCAAACAGTTTACATCTGCTGAGCATTAAAATTTTACAACCGACAAAATTTACAATTTAGTAATAACTGATTTTCAAATCAAAAATTCGGAACCTGTAGGTCTCAACAACTACAGGCTTATAAAATTTTCCATGAGAAGATTAAAACAATTTTAAATAATTTTTTTCTGAAAAAAGATTTTCTCCTTTCGATCCGCTGGGAATCGAACCTCAGAATTTCCGATTTTCGGTCGGGTGCTTTCCCATTAAGCTACTAGAAAGATCGAGAGAAGAAACTTTTTTCAGATAATACACGCATTATTTTTCTAAATGGTACAAGTTAATTTTTTCAAGGAATCTGTATTATCATCAGTGAATAATATAAATATTTAAGGTCTTTTCAGACTAGATGGAAATATGAATAAAAAATTATTTAAATTAATTTTTTTCTGAAAAAAGATCTTTTCCTTTCGTTCCGCTGGGAATCAAACCTCATAACTTCCGATTGCCAGTCGGGTGCTTTTCCATTAAGCTACCAGAGAAATCGATAGGTTCTAAGGTTTGATTTCCAGCGGAGCGAAAGGAGAAGATATTTTTTAGACAAAAATTAATTAAAATAATTTTGTATTCATATCCCCATCTAGTCTGAAAAGACGTTAAAAATTTCTGTTATACTCTGATGATAAAACAGAATCCTTGAAAGACTAAAACTGTATTTTCTACAAGTATCTAGTGAACTGTTGGAGATAGGAAAAAATGGACAACATTTTCAGATTCGCCATTTAAGAACATTATTATTGCAGATAAACAAAATTATTAATACATGAAAAAAATTCCATGGAGATAAAAAATATAAACATTCGGTGAAATTTAAAGCGGATTAGTGATGACCCTCGGAATCCTTCGTACCTTTCGGCTTGCATTCAAGTTATAAATCTTTCAGATCCTTTCCAAGTCAAATAATCTTGTCTCAAGACATGCATTCTTGTCTTTAAGTCGAAAATATTCGTCTTAAGACATCAAAAATAGCCTGGTTCCGTCTCACGAGCTAGACATACAGCATAACTTGAAATTGTATTGAGTTAGTCTTTACACAAGACAAAATCAAGACCAAATTTTTTTACCCGGGCAGGTTTGGACGTTTAGCAACGTTTAGTGGCCGCGGCGCTCCAGCGTCGAGCCTGCCGGCCGATGTACGGAGCGAAGAAAAATTCGTTTTCCACGCTCCCAAAGTCAACTACAATTTTTTTCTTCAGAAACTCGAACCTGAAAGTTCATTCCAAACGTGTGTAAAATTTTAGCCCAATCGCGTATGGAGAACACAAAGCAAGTTCCAATTGTTTATAACATTGTTATCAAAAAAGGGTTTTTTAAACAAATTTCACTTTTTTGTCTGGTTCATTAGAAAGGGAGGATATTTATCTACAATCCATAAAAATGTCACAGGATTATGATCAACAAAATTTGACTTACGGTTTTTGCAAGCAAATAGTTTCGAAATGTTTATGTAACAAAATAACACAAAAAAAGGAATACTAAAAAATCCTTCAAATTGTTTTTTTGCATGGTCGAATACTTCACAAATATATCATTTATTTCATAATTTAGGTTTTCATGGAAAGTTTTGTGGTACAGTTGATCTTGGTTTTCTCTTATTCTTTCTTAACTCCTTCCTTATTTTACTTTTTAGATACACATCTGGTGGGTGATGATCTGATTATAATATATTATAATATTATATTATATTATTAATAGCTTCTATTTTTATTTTTCTTACACCCTCCCAACGCTCTATATTTAGTGACTACGTAATCTATGACTGTAACCAATGATTTGGAACGTTTCACTGGCACCTAAGGGGAACCTTCCGTTATTGTTATTTTTAACAACAATTATCTCGTAAACCGTAAGAGATAGGTAAAAATGGATGTGATTTTTGAGTTTTGAGTACCGCATATACTACACTATAATATAATATCCATATTATAAAGTGACATCGATTTTCACCTATCACTTACGGTTTACGCGATTTTTATTGATATTAAGAACACTAACGGTAATTTAAGTTAGGAACGTTCCGTGCTATTAGGGCAATACATCAGCAAATCAATACCACTTTTTAATTCACTAGCATCATCAATTGTGCGCTAGGAGCGCATATAGTCTTTCGATTTCTGGGAAAACCCATTTTTAGTAATAAAAACTATTTATTTTGTAATTCAAGTAGTTGAATTTTCAACCAAAGAGATTAATTTTCTACCAAAAGGAATTATTTCATACAAAAAAGACTGCTTTTCCACAAAATACTTACAGTTTCAACCAAAGAGATGAATTTTCTACTAAAATGATGAATCTTCAACAACGAAAATAAATTTTTAACCAAGCAGTTAAACTTTTAACCAAGTAATTCCATTTTTAACCATAAATAGTGCATTCTCAACGAAAAGTAATACTTGATATTTCATTTTTTTAAAATGTTTTAATATAAAATTAAGAACAGTTGAATTTACCCAAAAAGACGAATTTTTAACAAAATATTTGAATACTTAACGAAAGCTATTCAAGTTTCAATCAAAGGGGTGAATTCTTCATTAAAATCACAAATCTCTAACAGAAAAATTGAATTTTCATTAAAGTAGTTCAACTTTTAACAAAGTAGTTGAATTTTCAAACAAAATCGATGAATTCTCAACGAAAGATTAATTTTCAACCAAACAGTTGCGTTTGTAACCAAAAATGATTGAAGTTCTGGCAAAAGAGATGAACTTTCAAACATCTTTTAAACTTACTCCAATTATTCCTAAAATGTTTAAAGGTCTTTGAAAATTAAAATGATTGCCCCACCGATCTTCCAAATTTTCTTCGATATTTTTAGAAATCTTTTTAAATTTTCTTTTGAAATGAAAAATAATTTAAAATTTTCACAGGAATCTGAAGAAAAGTTTTTTATTTTCTTGACAAATTTCAAAATTTTAAAAAAACTTCAGATTTTTTCAAAATTATAAAAAAATTATATGAATTTTTTTTTTAAATCTTAACCTGATTAACGGCTAGCGGGACCATTTGGGACCAGCCCTCTCGAGTAGACGTCAGTCAACCGGAATTCGGGCAGCCTAGTGGATAGATAACAACATATGAAAAGGAAAACGAAATCGGTGATGCAAGAAAAAACCGCGGTTCATGGGTTAACTTTATTTTGAAATCTTCCAAAATCCGAATTTTTCCTCAAATTTAAAAAAAAACTTTTAATTAAAAAAATTCCCTTAAAATCTTTTAGTTTTCCAGACATTTTTAGAAATATTTTGAAATGTTTTTTAATCTCTTTTAATTTTGGATTAAAAATTAACTTTTCAAAAATATCATTTGAAATTTTCCCAGGTGTCCCAAGAAAATTTTGTTATTCTCTTGAAACGTTTCAGTGTTCTTGAAAAGCTTCTAAATATTTGTTTGAACAATTTTGCTTTAAATTCTTCTGCGTTCATTTTGTTTGAAATTTTTGAAAATCCTGTCAATATTTAAATTATTTTCGAATCTTTTAAAAACTTCTGAATATCTTTGAAAATAATTCAGGTTTCCTAAAATTGTTGGAAATCTTTCCAAATTTAAAAAAGTTTCGTAAAATCTTCGAGATTCTTTTTGGACATATTTTGAAATCTTCAAAACTTAAAATTAATATTTTCAAGTAAAATGAGTTACTAAAAATTTTTCCAGAAATCTTATTGTCGATACTGGCAATTTTCTGTTACCGGTACCTACAATTTTTGTCCGTATTTTATTATCTTTGAAAGTGTGAAAAAGTTTAAAAATTATATAGTGTGGGAGCAAAATGTTAAGAACAGAAGTATTTTCCAATATTAAAAAATCATTTACAATTGAAATGCTTCTCTTTTAACATTAATGTTCCGAAATATTTATAAATAAGTTTTTTTATTAAATAATATTACTTATTTGTAAATTTTTAATTAAAAAATTGATGTTGCCGAAAATTCTGAGAAAAAATCGTAATCTTTATTGATTGAAAAACAAACTGAAAACAGCTACTAAAGTCATATTAACGTAATATCGCAACTAATCAGGTTTTCGACGACAATGTATGCGAGATCCCGTGACTACAACCTTCCAATAAAAAGATTCTTATAAATTATTCAGCGTAAAAAACTCAAATTTTACACTTAGGATATGTTTGTATATGAGTCACTGTTTATTTTTTTCAAACCCCCACTTTAAGCGAAGACTAATTGGCGTGAATTACCATATTCTTGAATTTGATTGCAGATATTGACAATGTAGACCTTGTAATGGGCAAAGTTATGGAACAGGGTCCAGTCTTGATTATCAGCTTTCAATCTCAACAGATAATGTGCGTGAGAGACGCAAAGAATAACGTTGTAGAAGGAGATCCTGAGAAGGTGATGCGTGTAAATTACGTCTGGGTTTTGTGTCGAGACCCTACGGAACTAAATTCAAATGCTGCTTGGCGACTTTTGGATCTCAGTGCAAATAGTTCCGAACAGCTCATGTAGTGCAGCAATAAAACGCTTAATGGACTAAGATTTTAATTCTCTCAAATGACGAGTCAATCGACCGGCACATTATATTAATTTTTATTTGTATAATGGTTCAAATTGAATGTGAAAATATGCAAAGATGCTGATAAAATATTTAATTTAGCAAACAATCTACTGCCCTACGCGTTACATGTGTAGATCATAATTATTCGAGCAGTATGGCTTCATTTTATGTTGTAGTGAAAAATAACTGCAAAATATTGTGGATTTATGAATCAAATATGCATCCAAGTTGGCATAAAAATTTGTACAGCGGCTGAGACCGAGAGTGTTTCAGTGTAAATTTTATTATTTGTAAGTTTAAGATGGTATTAGATAAGTGCATTGTGTAGATGTACACATGTACTGTGAATAACAAAAACGTAACTATACATTGTAAATATAATGACTTTCTGTAGAGTGTCGCCAGAGAAAAATTATCTTTGGTAATCCGAATGAAATTCGAATTTAATTCAAAAGTCAAAGGGATAAAAAAGACTTTATTATCCAAAGAATTCGACTTTTTCTTCTATACGAATTTAAGCGTTCGTGTGAACCATATAGAGAAGTTTCAATTGTTGGGTAGAATACCTAAACTTTTGTTCAACGTGCACGATAAACGCGACTTCCGTGCCTGTAGAGCCGGCGGAGAGTGTGAAATGCCGCCCGACGACGGTGACGCGTGCACACCTCGAGAGTGCCCGTATTAACCCGTATCAGCGAGCGGAAATGCGCTAACGGCCGCTTGCGAAACTTGTATCCCTCACCGTTATCGGGAATGTGCACTACTTTCAACTCTCGGAATTCGATTCGCAGCTAACTTCAAGTTTCACCTATCGTGATTACATAGCATTTGTTGTCACAGAGATTACAGTTTTGTGTTGTGTTATCCTTGTTTTCACTTTTTTTCTTCGCGGAGGGCTCCGTCACCCGAACCCCCCAACAGGGGCTTCGCCCCATGCACCTCCACTATGCCGACTGCGCTCTGGACAGTTGTAATCTTCATTGCTCCAAATGCCCATAAGAAACATTTGTACTCGTTCAGCGCATTGTTTATCGTGCACTGGGACAAAAAGTATGATGTGTGGTACGGGCGACATTGGTGACCTTGATGTTATATTGATCACTAGTATTTTATGAGCTCTATACGTTCAATAGATTTTTGTTGTTTGTACCTAACCCATTTTCTAAGAATAAGAATATTTGAGCCAACGTGAGTACAACAACTTGATTGAACAAATCAATTTATCTAATGCTTAAAATTCCAACTACATCAACATTTTTAATGAGAAAACTTCGTTAAGGGTTCTCTTTGACTGTAGTCACGTTTCCGTGAACGGATGATAACCATTGCACGGCAGAGCAAAAACCCCAACAGAAAAAAGTGGTTAGAATAATGATGTTGTTAAAGCGCTGTTGTTTGTCTGAGTAATATAAGTTAATGAGAAATAATATTTAGATGGTAGAAATCGATGGAATTTTAGCACAAAACATTCAGAAAACACAAACATTTATTAAAGCTAATAAACAATTACTAATAACTCATGCAGATAAAAGTAACATTACAGTAATACTAAGAAAGGAATCTTATAATAATAAAATATAATATATAATAAATATATAATTTTCAAATTTTCATAAAAAATGGTCTGAAAAATTTTCAAAATGCTCTCACTTTTTGAATTTTTATCCAAAATGGCTGGCTAACGAACTTGACCTGTATTTTCGGACCACAAACCTGGGTGCAGCAGCAAATTTGAATAAAAAAATTCCTTCGAAAGTTATCGTGTCGTCAGGCTACAGACAGACAGACATATTCGTAAAAACCATTTGTTCTGACTCAGGGGGTCTCAAAACGTGGACATTTGACAAAAACCAGGGGGGGGGGTCAAATTTCTCTAGATGAGAATGTAAAAATACATATTTTCAAGTATCATGATCGGAAAAAATAAGTTGTCGAAACTTCACTTGACTTGTCAACCATTCTAGGATAGGCCACTTTTTTTAGAATCTCGTATAATTTTAATTAAAGAACGTTTTCGAATTTTTATTCAGCAGATTTTGACAAAGTTCTAGACAAGCATTCAATTTTTCATACAAAGTCCTCCAGATTCCTCAAGATTTGGAATACAAAAACTCTAGCACAGAAACGAATAACTGATTTATAAGTTCTCGAAGAATTCGTTGACTGTCTTCTACATACCTATATATTCACAATATACCGTCACATTGGATGCTTGTATTAACACGTAGTGACGCTCAGGTGAAGTGGTATATGTATAAGTCCGAATGGAGTCGCGGTCACCGGCAATGAACATATGAGCGCTGATTTACATTTGGCTTATCACTGGGATTTGTGCAAAATATTCAATGTGTTAAGTTAGCCGTGGGGTCGAGTTGTTAGGGAGAAGTTGCGTTCGATAGGTGTTAGGTAGATCGAATCCTGCCGCAAAATTTGTTTTGATTTTTCATAGGTTCGTGTGTATTTGTCAAAATAAATATAACTTAAGCGTAAGTCTATGTGAATAACAATATAGTAAATATAACCGCAAAATATTTTTCTTTTTAGCATGGCTATACTGTTTTCTAAAAACTCGTTAGGAGTCATCGAACGTTTCATTGACTGGCTTCGAAGCATTAGTGTATCAGTGTTTCAAGAACTCTATTCCTCTGTTCTTCACATTTTCATTGAAATTATTTTGTACTTTGGACAACTCTTTATACTTTTTAAACATGTATCAATCAAGGTTTGTAAGACGATTCTTCCAATTTATGGCATACGTTTAGCCTTATCCTAGAGTGGTTGACTGAGTCATTGAAAATTTCAACAACTAATTTTTTCCGTGTGAGCATTAATGATGATTATTTTATTGTTTTAATGGTTAGAAATAGTATTGAAAACATAAAAACAATGAAATATTGTGAAAAAACACACGAAATAAAAAAGAAATGGAATAAGCAAAGTTTTGATGAGAATGTGTCCACTTATCGGGCTGATTTTTTCACTGTCAATGTAATTTCTTACGAATAAAACAAAAACTGCACATCCTATCAAAAAGTGTTCAATAACAAATTTTTAGATCTTTTTTTTTTACACACAAACTTTGGTCAATCATCATTCGTCGTATCTTGCATAGTTTGGCCGTAAAATTGCATTTTTGGATTTTTAATTATTTTTTGTGCAATAAAAATGTGAATTTTCGATTATTCGAGAAAATTCAAAAAGTCGTTAAGATAATCTTGCAGGGCGTGCAAAAAGAAACATTTTTCTTCTCTTGACTTTTTTTCGTATCGTGCGTTTTTCGGCTGAAAATGTTAATTTTCGTTTCTTTTTTTGGATTTTGCAAATGCTGTAACTCTGAACATTTTCATTTTTTTGAAAAATATAATTGGAATAAATTGTTTGAATTTTCGATTTCTATGAACTGCCGCAAATATAATTTTCAAATTTTGAAAAAACATGGTCTCAAAAATTTTCAAAATGGTCTCACTTTTTGAATTTTTATCAAAAATAGCTGGCTAACGAACTTGACCTTCATTTTAGAATACTTGACGAGTATACCAAAGCCCAATCCAATCTGTCAATTCTTTCGAAAGTTATCGTGCTAATAGACTAAAAATCTACATACATACACATCCACATACACACATACAGACAGACACATTCGTAAAAACCTGTTTTTTGGGTTCAGGGGGTCTCAAAACGTGGACATTTGACAAAAACCGGCGGGGTCAAATCTTACACAAATCTAATACCTTCTCTAGATGAGAATGTAATAAAACATTCAAATTGTTAAATTCTTGGCGAATTAATGGATATTTAGGTGAAGAATTATTACGCAAAGATATTTTAGTTCATGATACTAACATTCCTAGAATTTATGTATTACCTAAAGTTCATAAACAAAATTGTCCACTTCGACCTGTAGTTTCATTAATAAACTCACCTACTTATAAAATGGCTAATATGTTTAACAGCATACTTAAAAAAGTATTATTAATACCAAAATATCAAGTAAAAAATTCTTTTGAATTTAAAAATAACATAATTAATCAAACAATTCCACATGATCATATCATGGTTTCATTAGATGTTTCTTCACTATTCACAAATGTGCCACTCGATTTAGTTATCAATAGTATATTAAGTAGATGGATTCATATAAAAAAACTATACAGAATTACCTGTTGAAAAATTTGAAGAAGGAATAAAAATTTTTAATGGAACAAACAGTTTTTAAATTCAATAACAATTTTTATAGACAAATTTTTGGAACACCTATGGGTTCACCTATTTCTTCAACAATAGCTGCTTTAGTTATGCAAGATTTAGAATCAAATGTAATTAAAAATTAAAATTTTTCGTTACACACATATTTTAGATATGTCGATGATACGTTCATTACACTGTGTGACAAGTTGTAGATCTAGTAAAACTAAGAAAAACTGTATAGGAGAAATTTCCCATACACCCCTAAATCTCATTTTTTGGCCAAAAAATCGTTTTTGTGTGAGCACTGAAACTTCGAATGATGGAGCGTCTCGAGAAATATCCTTTTTTTATTCGTGAAGATACAATGAGGACTAGGGACACCGTGATCACAAAAAGAAAAGAATGGAAAATTTGTTTTCGGTATTGAATACCATTAAGCCGTTTCCCTTTCGGCGAGGCTCTAGGGGTAGGCGTGCCATAATTCAATATATTGTACTGTTTTGTACTGTACTGCACTGTGCTGTACTAGAACGAGTATAGACAAAACCAATAGAAATTACATAGCTTTGATGACGGTTGATATCATTTTCATCCCTCGCGACGCACCCTGATGTAAATTTCACGTCCGCTACGTACATGAAAATTTAGCAAAAAGTTCTTAAAATCTTAAAACTCACACAAATCCGTCAATTCTCTTCGAATTTGATTCAGCAATAGCTCATTCGACGCAGAATTAAATTTACCTTCAAAATATTGTGTTAAAAAAAATCTTAAAAACCAAATAATATGGTATATATATCGTCAAAATTGGACAAATGGAAAAAAATCGAAAAATCGCAAATACTTTCAACTACAGTCTCGTCAATTTTTATTTAAACAAAATAAGAAATACACAATCTGGAAGGCCTGTTTTACCTCTTTACAACGAACAAAAAAGTTCAAATCGGATAAAAATTAGGGAAGTTATGAGTGATTTTTCTCATAAAACTCCCAAAAACGATTTTTTGGCCAAAA
The DNA here is from genome assembly GCA_932178445.1 of Andricus quercusramuli. Taxonomy (NCBI): domain Eukaryota; kingdom Metazoa; phylum Arthropoda; class Insecta; order Hymenoptera; family Cynipidae; genus Andricus; species Andricus quercusramuli. The sequence goes on along the minus strand of CAKNXH010001297.1, from coordinate 67,508 downwards.
ATGAGATTTTGAGGGTGTATGGGAAATTTCTCCTATACAGTTTTTCTTAGTTTTACTAGATCTACAACTTGTGCTCGGTCTCCATAAAAGTGTCTCCAAATTTTTGTTTTTTGTAACACAGTGTTATATTACCTAAAGATAAACTACTTTATGTATTAAATCAATTTAATTCTTATCATCCAAGGCTTAAATTTACACATGAAATTGAAAGTAATAATTCCATTTCGTTTTTAAATGTTAAAGTTATAAAAACTGATTCAGGTAATATCATAACTGATTGGTTCCGTAAAAATACTTATTCTGGCAGATATCTAAATTTTCTTTCAAACCATCCAATACAACATAAAATCTCAATAATAAAAAATCTTATTGATACAGCTTTAAAATTATCAGATAAATCATTTCACAATACAAATATAGAATTTATTTAAAAAAACGTTACTTTTAAACAATTACCCAATAGAATTTATTCAAATACATGTTAATAATAAAATCAAAACAATCACAGATTCTTTTTATAACCAAAATAATATAAAAATAGTAAGAAATTCAAATTTTAAACCAATAATATCAATTTCATATCATGGTAAGTTATCTTTTGAAATTAGAAGAATTTTAAATGATTTTAATATTACAACAATTAGACAATTTTCAATTTACTGATGTAGTATATAAAATTCAACGTTTGAATTGTGAAAAATGTTATGTGGGTCAAACTAGTAGATTACTTGCTACAAGAAGAAAAGAACATCATGATAATTTTAGACAAAATCCAAAAAACCATAAAGTCATAGCAAAACATCAGGGAGAAACTGGACATTTGATCGATTAGGATAATGTTATAGTATTACATCATGAACCTAATGAATTTAAAAGATTAATAGCAGAAATGTTTTTTATAAAGAAAAACAGTAATATTTGTTTGAATATAATTTCAGATCTTAACTATTACGAACGAGTGAGTTGAACGAGTGCTCTTTTCCCCTCGTTTGCCAAACCAACACACTATTTCAGAAGGGAATAGCGCGTCTTTATTTTTATTGTGGTGTTCGATTGTTTTTACCTACTCCCGGACTGGAAGCCCTAACCCTCGTAGTCCTGAAATGTGTGCAGGGTCTTTAAATAATTCGGAATTCCTTTCCTTTAATAATTGAACAGGTCAAAAAAGTTTATTCAGCGAAATCCAAATATCATAAACAAAATTCTACAGTGTAATTCCTAGACTACCGCAACATCCCTTCGGTAGCAAATAAGAGATGGCGGGCAAGCAAAGTGATCCCTAAATTTATTTACTGGCGAAACATAATTATAACCACGACTATTCCCGACAAAAGAAGAGAGAGAGAGAGGTGGAGAGCGGAAACAGGGCCGCGATAACATGCTTCGTTTTAATAAATATTGCGCTTATAAAATCACATAAAAATCTGACCTTGTTTTGGAGTGCAGTGCGTCTTCGGTGTAGGTCCAGTCGTAGGACTCACCACTTGCCACTCACACTCGCGCGACACGATCGCGATCCGTCGTGATCCAAACATACTGATTGGGAAACCGCGGTTTTCTAGTTCTTTCACACACACACTGTTCCTTACTGGTCTCGGTTGCCCGTGAACCAGCGAAAATTTACAATTCTTACGTCTCGAAGAGACTTCTTCTCCGGAGCACTACTTTTCTCTAAGGGTGTCGCGAAGTGACGGATCGCATACGAGCCGCGCGAAGCTAAAGCCTAGTTAGAAGAAGCCTAGAAGTTAGACCTAGACCGCGTCTTAATTGCTTCCTCGAGAAGCGACGAACGACTGCCCCGAGGTGACAGGTAAGATGCACCTCGTAGGCCATGGTGTGGAGATTTGGGTAGGGTTTATTGCTGACATTGCATATGGACTTTGCCTGGCGACTGTGGGAATGAAGACCGGACGTGGTTTACGCGACTACAAAATGCTGATTTGAAAAATGTTCAAGAATAACAATTTTGGAGGGCACGTGCAGTGTACTCTGTTGCTATGCCGGAAATTTTTATGTGAAATAAATTTATATTCAATCATCAATAATAATCCCTGACTCCTATGATGTTTTTAAATCAACTGTCCATGCCAGCTAAGGATAACTGTACTGTCAGATTTTCACGCCCAAG
>CAKNXH010001297.1:35408-61196 GCA_932178445.1 Andricus quercusramuli | reverse complement strand
CGCGCGTGGCACTGAAATATTTATTCCTTGCACTTTTTTATATCCTAGTTTTTTTCATGCATCTTCATATTCTAACTTTCCTACGTAATGACGTGTAGTTGAAGATTAAATTGCTGAAAGCTACGTAGGCACACATTCTCATCGTGAAACACGCGCTTCATGCTTCATTTCCAACAGACATTTTTAAATGTATATTTTTTTAGCTACCTTACAATAAAGATGTTCGAAATAAAGGCTGTTCGAAATCTGTCATATTGACCAGAATCAAAGAATTTCACACACACACACACACATTACCTAAAACTGGAAATTTTAGGAATTGGGAAAAAATGTTAAAAACCCTGCCTTAAATCTGGAGTAACTACTATCATAATATTTGGTAACATAGAATATATATATATATATATATATATATATATATATTGTAACGAGGTGGCTTACCACCTGTGGAGGATCCTCCCCTGACTTTATACATAAATGATTTAAAAATAATCGCGATACCTTCCAAGGCCAGCACGAACTGAAATTCAACTATGTAAGGAATGAGTCTGGGAGTGTAGTATGTGGATGAGTGTGAAATAAAAGAATTTCTATAAGTTATTTTCTTTTGTGTAAAAGGGACGTTACCCATATGTACAATGTACACTTTAATTTAGGTTACGGCTTGGTCACTTATGTATTAGGGCACTTGACGTCCTACCTTTGTTTCCTTGGGAGACTGGAGAGTCTCTCTCTGACTTAAAAAGAAACTTTAGAGTTTCTGGCATCGCCAAAAATACCAACAAGGGAAGGAAGGAGACCCTTCGCAATCGTCACCCACAGGTTGATTTAACAACGGGGCACTGCCAACACACCATGCACACGGTCTACTTTACCGCGCACGTCAACCCGCGATTTAATCCATGTCATCCAGGATTGAATCATTATTCACTGCAACTGCAGAGTGTCAAAATCACAACCGGCTCGGCACCTGTCATTACATACGGGCGGCCATCTTTGTTACTACCGGCACACTAGACACGAGGTAATGATTCACGCGCGATCTTCAAAGGTGCTTAGGAAAAAATCTATTCTACCGATGAGAGCTGCGCATGGATCGACAAGGGGGCAGAATCTACTGGACCTGGTCGGGGAGCGAGGTAGACGAGCGGGAAGCCGGCAAAAGGACGCCAAGAAATCAGTTCGTGTTGGTCTTTCCTGGAAAACACAGCCGTTGCCTCGCCGATTACGTTTCTTCGGATAAAGGAGCCATTTGATTCTACCAAAGTACTTTCCTGGATAAAGGACCTCGGTTTTCTCTCCGAAGGGAGCAAGGTAGGCGTCAGTCTGTTCCTATGATGTTTTTGAGTTATTTTGGGTCTGATTTGGATTTTGTTTTAGTTTTGAGGTGTTTCGGTTTATTTAGTTTTCGGGATAAAGTGTCGTCATTCACGATGTACGAATTTTGAGTGAGTCGGTATACGTTGTACAATGCTTTTCTTTATTTTCTTAGTCGTAAGCATAATTTCGCGAAATGTTGATTCCGTTTAGTGTTATTTTAAGTTAAGCTTTTTCCGTGTTGCCTCTTTTCTCAAGGTCAGCGTCTGTTGACAATAAAATCGCGGGTTGTCTAAATTGTTCAAGGAATAAGTAACGCTATCATAAATTTCCGCCCTTCAGGCAAACAACTGCTTTATATTCACTATTAATTTCAACTTTGTCAATTTCATGTCTATTCTTTTTTACTACCAATAAAGCCACTCATATATTTATAAAATTTAAAAAATGGTTTAAGCGTTTCTGTCCCTCACGAAATCCCTCTACCCTGAGTCGGGGCAATTATTCTTTTTCTTTTCCTTTTCTTCGAGTTATTCTAGGCTGATTCAAAATCTTAAGAACTTGATTTTGTTCCTGTCGGACGACACCCGGAAGGGATGTCTGGCGCTCAACACACGAAAGGGTAATTAAGAACTTTGTGACGTCATTCTTCATTTGTATCCCTCAAAGCTGGGACTGGCGTCATAAATTTTTGGCGCCCAACGTGGGGCCGAAACGTTCAAATAAGGGATTATAGAATTTTATTGAATCTTTTAAATTTATTTATTTACTTTTTTAAAAATAACGGAAAGTGAAATGTTTTCGGTGCAACAGGGGCTCGAACCAAAGCAACCCGGCCATGACAGTTCATAGGCTACCTGATATTTGATCTTTTATTTTATGGATCATTTTAATTGATTTATCGGTATTTTATTTGAGATTTGTTACCTGGTGTTATTAAGACGAATTGTTTACCTGATGTTATTTGAGTCAATTGTTTACCTGATTTACATTATGTGAAATATTTATTCGATTTATTTATTGAATTTATGTGATTTATTTATTGAAAATGTTGTAGTATACCTATATATAGGTCTGATTTACACATCTTTCTTGAATCTCATTAACCTGCCATTACACTATGTGAATTTTACCATGTACCCTAGAAACGTATTGCTGTGGGTTCGATATTAATTACCTGCTTGATTGTGTTTGATATGGTCCATTTGACTGATTTATCAGTTATTTCACGATGCTTTCGTGATTCATTTATTTAAACAAAACATTATGATTATGTTTGCTGGGGATTAATCTTTATCAATTTGTTACAATGTTTACTTTTTTTTCAACATTGTGAAGAATGCATTCGTTTTTCCTCTTTCGTATTAGTTTCAAATATTTAACGGATTTGAAGAATTTATTTAGAAGGATCTTGATTATTTAATTGTCAAGTTAAGAACTTTGAGCAAAATGGATCAGTCTACCATATAGGTCGACAAGTTGTGGGCCGAAACAACTGACTCTATAATTAACGGGGCGAGTTCTTTAACAATCAATGAGCTCCAAGAAATACTCCATTATTTCGATCTCTCTACCGAAGGGGATGATATGGCGATGAGATGGCGTTTGGTTAGGTTCCACCAGCATTGTCGCCATATGCATCGTACTTGGGAAGAGAGTGGGGAGCGCGACTTGACTACTGAGTTGGGAAGGCTTCGGGTATCCCCACCAATTACTCTCAGTAACCCTATCGTGACATCGCGTGCTCAGTCATCAATTTCCCCCACTACTCGCAGTACCAACGTAGATACGGAATCCTTGTTCACACCGGTTACAAGAATTAGTACCGTTACTTTCGCGAAAACAATAGCCAGTATAGTGACGTTTGCTCCTTACGAACAAACAGCGCCACTGTATACTTCCGCTAGTCGTTCCACAATGATTCCTGCGTCCTTCCAGGACGTGGTTCAATCTACAACGCTTAGGATGACTCCTTTTTCTAACGATTATGTTCAGACTAGTGCCGTTAGCAATAACACATACCCTTTTAATTTTCCACACATTTCGGAGCAGCGCAAGCACACTTTTCAGGACGAGGATAGGCAATCGGAGGCTAGTTATGTTACTGCTACCTTGCAGAATTCAAATCATTTTAGCAGTACTAATCCGTTTTTCGATTCATTTGTACCCACTAGCGATTCTTTCTGTACTGATCATATTCCTAATAGTCATGTAGACAATAGACCCCGACTACAAATGTCTTCTCCTAGTCCTGTAAGCAATTTACCTTCATCTGATTTACCAACATCCGCGCGTTTCCGGAGTAGGGACGATATTCATGCTGTAGTAAGGAAATGGAACCTGAATTATGATGGGAAACGCGATAGTAGCGCAGAGGAGCTTCTAACCCAGGTTGAGGAGTGTAGTAGAGGCAGTTCTTTGACCGATGCAGATCTCTTTAGAGCACTTCCTTTTCTGTTGAAGGACTCCGCTCAACATTGGTACCGGTTTAACAGCAGAAAACGGGAAACATGGGAGTAGTTTACCATTGCTTTTAGGCGTAGGTACGAAGGATTGAACTTTCAAACGCGAGTTAAGGATGAGGGGCGTAGAAGGACTCAAGGTCCAGATGAACCTATAGCAGACTACTTGCTAAATATTCGCCTAATCTTCCAGCATTATGATCCTCCGATATCAGAGCTAGAGCAGTTACAACTTGCCATCAATAATTTACATCCAAAGTATCTGGATGCTTTGCCTAAAGTTGAGTATAGGACTTTCGAAGAGTTGGAGGACGCAGGCGAACGATACGAAGCAGCTACCGCTATGAAAAAGGGATATTTACCCCCTCCTCCAACTAAAGATAGCGTTTTACCAGAATTTGCGTACCGTGCGGATATTAAGAAAGCGGATGGAGTAACAGCCGCAGGAAATGAACCTGTACCCTTATGTAGTAATAGTAATGGGAGCAATGAGAGTAGTAGGTCAGGATGGACAAATTAGCTGAAGCTAATACTGCTCTCCGCGATTTGCTCCCCGAAGATGTTAATCTCTGGAATCTGAACTGTGTAGTTTACGAGAAGGCGCTCTCCCTGCTTAGCGACGATAGAAGTAACAATACTTCGGTATGTCTGAGTAAGACGCAAGCGTATTGCACAGCTTCAGTTCAAAATTGAAACGGCGAGACGGCATGCATCAAATGTTCAGTGCGTGATTAGCTACATAACATCAAATAAAAAGTTCACTCCAAAAGTTAGGGCACTTGCTGGAAACTTGAGGAAAGCAAATCACACGCTGAACAAGTGTAAAGTAAAGTAAAGTCTTTCAACAGCGAAACAGCGCCTTGAACGGCGAGTTAAGTGGATTTAGGAAAATTCCACCTTTTCTACTAATCCTTCCCGTCTGTTCAATAAAGCGTCATGTGTAGTTAAAAATCCGCCTAGTCGAGAAGAGATTCAAGTCTTCTGGGAGCAAGTATATGGAGATACTTATCAGCTAAATGAAGACGCTTCTGATATATCACTCTTGCGTAACTTTTGCCAAAGGCGAAGGTTACAACGTCCAGAGGAAGAGTGTCCACTAATTACTGCTGAAGAAGTGAAGAAAGTTATCGCTAGAACTAAGAACTTTTCAGCACAAGGGCCAGATAAAATCAACAACTTTTGGTGGAAGAAGTTTACTTCTACGCACCAACATCTAGCTCGTATATTTACTACTTTCTTAAACGGAGAACAACCCGTCCCGCAGTGGCTAGTGGAAGGACGCACAGTATTGATCCCTAAGACCGGAGATTTGTCAAGTCCAAAGAACTACAGGCCCATAGCTTGTTTAAACACCAGCTACAAGCTATTCACTGGCATCCTCAAAGAGAGGATATTGACATCTATCGAGCCGTTATGGAGTATAATAGTCGAACAACGTGGATGCAAGAGAGGGCTGGCAGTTTGCAAGGAGAACCTGTTAATAGACAGGTGTATTACCCAGGATTCGATCAGGTATCGACGCAATCTGTCCATGGCTTGGATTGATTACCGTAAGGCATTCGATAACACGAAGCATGAGATACTTATTAAGCTCCTTGAGTGCATGGAGGTGCATCCAAAAATAGTGACATGCATAAAAGAGCTTATGCTCGTGTGGCGGACAAGATTTGTCATAACATCTGACAAAAGACAAGTGACTACAAGCTTTGTCACATATAAGAGGGGGGTCTTTCAAGGAGACTCTCTAAGTCCGATACTTTTCTGCATCCCCCTCTTGCCTCTATCTATAGTGCTCCAAGGCAAAAGCTCTGAATACCTATGTGGCCCGCCGAACAGAAGAGAATATAAGGTCAACCACCTTTTATACATGGATGACCTTAAACTCTTTGCTTCCTCAAAAAAGGACCTTAACATCCTTGTAGATGCGGTAAATAGGTATGCTAAAGCGATTGGCATGAGCTTCGGACTGGACAATTGTGCCTGTGTCCACCGACACCAAGGAAGACTAGAAACTACAGCATCCAGTGACGATCAGGATGTTCAGCTCATAGGCAGAAATACCATTCAACATCTTGGTATTGGAGAAACATATACGTATCTTGGAATACCGCAAGCGGAAACCCAAAATGTGCATAACTTGAAAACGGCCCTTGGAAAAAGGTATCGCCAAATTCTCAGAAAAATGTGGGCTTCCGAACTATCTGGAAAGAATAAGATCCAGGCGATCAATATGCTGGCCGTTCCTATACTGCTCTACACGTTTGGTGCAGTAAAATGGAACGTCGATGAGTTAAAACAACTTGATCGAAGCACACGCAAGATGATGACAATCCAACGAAGTCTTCATCCTAGATCTTCCGTACCTCGAATATATCTCCCTCGCGATAAAGGGGGTAGAGGATTACTAAGCTTAGAAAGTCTTCATCGAAGAACGGTTCTGACTACAGCCTGCTCAGTTCTAAAAAGTACGGATTCCGTTATGCGACTTGTACATCAACATGAAGTCGCCAATGCTGCGGTGTTTCTATACCATGCAGCAGATAGGGCCGCAGAGGAGCCTGACCTCCCATTTAATTCCAGCGACATTACACATGCCCTAGCATCACTAACAACTCTGGTGCTCAAAAGTCGTATACAGGAAGCAGAACATACGCTCCAACATGTTTCTCAAGTCTGCTGGATTGAGATCGGAGACCAAGGGATTTCTTTTTGCCTGTCAAGACGGCGTCATAGACACCTTAGTTTACCGCCAGCGCATAATAAATGTACCTGTACGCGATACCGACTGCCGAGCGTGCAAGCAAGAGCAAGAAACACTTGGACATGTTCTCAGTGGATGCTCTAAATATGCACGCTACGCGTACGTAGAGAGACACAATGCAGCTCTAAAAGTGTTATATTACCATCTTAGGCATTTCTATGGTGTTGATCTATTGTCCGTCTTGCCATACGTCCAGAGGGAACTCGATTCAGTTGTGGAGAATGATCAGTGTAAGATCTACTGGAATTTCTCATTCTCCACCACTCAACGTATCAGTGCTACGAAGCCTGACATTGTCCTCCACGATCTGAAGAACAAGATCATTTACGTGATTGAATTCTCGGCACCAGCCGATGGTAATATCACGGCAAAGGAAGGAGAAAAACGGGCGAAATATCAAGCGCTTCTTTTCGAGCTGAGTAGGCTGTACCAAGGCTACAAAGTCGATCTTATAATTCTCATAATCGGCTGTCTTGGAGGTATGAAAGCTTCATTTATTAGCCAACTCAACAAGATTCCGGCTTGCCAGCGTCAGGCTCATTAGTAGCTCTAAAAAAGTATCCAGAGGTGAAACCTTCATCTCCAACTGTCTTGTCTGCCGCGTAAGGTCATCCGCGGCTAGAGACCTGACTCCAAGGAACAATGTTGTACACGAAGCGGATGATGTACACGTTCCAGTAGCTTTGGGATTGGTTTCTTTGAGGAATCATGATCGAAGCTTCCGGAGCCTACAACTTCTCTAATAATAATAATGGCAATAACAATAAGAAGCAAGGTGGTGGAGGTCGTGGTAAAAATCGCGGCAAGAAGGATGGTGGTGGTGCAGGTTCCAACCGTACCAATAATAATCCAGGTAACAATCTAAGTAGCGCTTGCGCCGTAATAGGCCCCCCAGAGGTACAGGCATCCCCTGTGCCCAATCCTTTAGGATATTATCCGCCCTTTTCCAATTACGGCTATTATCCCGGCATTCCTCAGGCACAAATGATGCCAGCTAATTTCGCATATCCTCCATTGGGTACCCAGGCCACTGAAGCGTCGAATTTACCGACTGCCGCCGTGGGTTCCAATGTCTGAGGTCCAACACAACCTAGTACAGTGCACACTACCGCTAGTGGCATACGAAGAGATGTGCTTTAGGCTTGTTGGAACTGTAATGAGACAGGACACGGTTTCCGTACCTGTCCTAAACAAAAGAGTGTATTTTGCCACAAATGTGGTAAATCTGGTCAATACTCGATGAGCTGTAGCGGATGCTCTGGACCCCGACTGGGAAGCGAATAAGGGCAAGTGATGATAGGGTCCAATCACTTCCCACTTTCGTTGTAGAGGCCCCTCAGATTCTCTTCCATCAAGTAAATATGGTACTTGACGAGAGGCGCCTATTTATTACTGTTTGTGTGGACGGCCAACCACTGAACGGACTTTTTGATCCCGGCTCGTGCTGCACTTATATAGGCAAGCAAGCTTTTGGGAAGTTTAGTACGTTATTGATGAAATTAGCTGATCAACCGCGCCCAGGAATTATGTATCCAAACAAGGTAATTGAGGAAACTGCCGGACAAGCCATTTTACCACTCAAGTTTTTAGGTATAAGCGAATGTTTGCCGATTCGTTTTGCGCCAACGTTTGACTGTGAGGTTTTGTTTGATCACGATTTTGCCGAATTGTTTGATTTTGATGTTATATTTAAGCCACGAATTTGGAGACTAGGTAACGGTATTTGGAGGACGTATCAGGGTCAGAAAATCGGTTCTGAAGCAACCCTATCATCCGAATTTTCAGATAGTCGTATGGAAGCTACCAATGCTTCGCTATCAAGTGAAGCTGTTCAAGCCTGTGCTGGAATAAAGGAACTAAAGCCATCTGAGGCTAAATATGTAGAGGATTTTCTTAAAAGGAAAATTCCTTTGATGCCAGCGAAGCTTCCTGCTACACACAGGGTGAATCACCATATAAATATCCAGGAACACCCTCCTTTCAGGGAAGCTTATCGGCGTTATTCCCCCAGGGTTGAAGAATCCTTGCGAAAGTCCACCCGGAAGCTCGAAGAAGAGGGAATTATTAGCCCAAGTAAAAGCGAATGGTGTAACCCTGTAGTAATGGTTAGGAAGTCTGACGGAATTACAGACTTTGTATCGAATTCAGAAAGCTAAATGAGGTAGCGAAGAAAGACGCGTACCCAATGCGGAACATTAGCACTATTTTGGATAAGCTTTCTTCCGCACGATACATTTCCAAGATTGATCTCAGTCAGGCATTTCGCCAAATTCCACTCTCAGAAGAGTGCAAGGAGTTCACTGCTCTTCCTGTACCGGGTAAGGGGCTTTACCACTTTAACCGTATGCCTTTCGGCTTATCAGGAGCTCCGGCAACGTTTCAGCGTTTGCTGGACCGTCTGATAACGCCGGAATTTGAGCCCCATGCGTTTGCCTATATGGATGACATAATAGTAGTGAGCAAATCCTTTGAAGACCACATTCATTGGCTAGAGAGTGTTGGATCTGGTTATAAATGCCGGACTTACGGTCAATCCAGACAAAAGCGAGTTCGGTTGCAGTCAGGTACTTTATCTCGGATATCGGGATGATAGGACAGGAATGCATCCAGACCCCGAAAAGATTGAGCCAATAACATCTTATCCGGCTCCTACTAATTTGCGTAAGCTCAGACGGTTTCTGGGTATGGTGTCGTGGTATAGGCGGTTTGTGAAAGATTTTGCCACCAGAGCTGAACCCCTTTATCGATTAAACTCGATCGATTAAGCTCTGGTAACCGCCCCACGTTATCTAGACCAGATTTTGGTCTGCCGTTCTACCTTCAAACTTACGCAAGCAGTACGGGTCTAGGAGCAGTCCTCACCCAGATCCAGGACGGTGAAGAACAGGTCATAGCCTTTGCCAGTAGATCTATGCAGGGCGCCGAGAAGAACTACACTGTAACCGAACAGGAGTGTCTGGTTGTGGTATGGGCCGTTGAGATATTTAGACCGTATCTCGAGGGGTATCACTTTATAGTGATTTCAGACCATAGTAGTTTGCGATAGCTTTATAACCTGAAAGATCCTACGGGTAGATTGGGTAGATGGGCCCTTAAATTATTGCAATATGATTTTGAGGTTAAGCACAGAAAAGGTGCCCTTCACCACGTACCGGATGCTCTTTCGAGGATGTATGAACCAGAACAAGAGGTCGCATGTGCCATTGGAAAAACGGATGATCTGTGGTACACTCGAAGGGCAAAACTGGTCCAGGAGATGCCGTACGAGTTTCCTGACTGGAAGTTAGAGGAAAATAGGCTTTATTGCCACCGCCGAGACCATCTCACTGATCCTTTGCTGCCTGATCTGGAGGCCTGGAAATTGGTCTTACCATTGGAGCTTCGTGCTATGGCCATTAGTGAAGCACGCGATACCACGACGTCTGGACACTTAGGTGTCGATAAGACCTTCCAGCGTCTCTCGTTGCTTTATTATTGGCCCGGAATGTTCAACGATGTTGCAAAATACGTCCGAGCATGTGAAGTCTGCCAGAAGATGAAGGTAGACCAGGCAGATCCGGTAGGTTTGATGGGTAAACGGGTAATCGAGCAACCTTGGTCGGTGGTAGCGGCGGACATAATGGGTCCGTTTCCACCGAGTCGTTCTGGTTACCACTATGTCTTGGTTTTCCAAGACATGTTTACCAAGTGGATAGAGGTCTTACCTCTAAGAAAAGCAAATGTCGTTAATGTCCAAAAGTCGTTCGAAGAGGCGGTCATTTTCAGATGGGGAACTCCCGAAGTTCTGTTCACTGACAATGGCACTGAGTTTGTGAATAAATTAATTTCAAAGGCTGCGTCGGAATTGGGAATTAGTCATTCGACTACCCCGCCGTATCATGCGCAAGCTAATCCGGTAGAGCTGGTAAATCGAGTATTGAAGACCGTGATATCATCTTTCGTAGAGGATGATCATCGGATTTGGGACAAACATCTCCCTGATTTCCGCTTCGCATATAACACGGCCGTTCACAGTTCCACTCGGGTGTCGCCAGCACTCCTAAATTATGGTAGAGAGCATAGGCTGGCAAAGTCATTGAGAAGACAAGAGGAGGGAGCCCCTGATATTGTGCCATTGGCTTTAGAGGATTGGGAAAGTAGGATTAAGCGATTACCGGCCCTTAGAGATTTAGTTGCGCATCATTTGGATATAGCGTCGGATCGTCAGGCTAAGTACTATAACCGCCGTAGACGGGACATTGGCTATCAAGTAGGCCACATCGCCTGGCGTAAGACTCATACTTTTTCGTCGGCGGTCGATTACATCGCCAGGAAGTTATCCCCAAAATATGCAGGCCCGTTCAGGGTTGTAAAAGTCATTAGTCCGGTAGTTTATGAAATCCAGGATGAGTCCGGAATAATCGAGAAAGCTCATCTTAAGGATTCAAAACATTATTGGTCCATTAATCCAGACTCAATTCACGAGAAACTTCCTTCGCAACTTGAAAATGAGGAAGAGGGTGCCCAAGTTTCGCCCGGAGACGGATTAAGTTCTGAGGAGATTCAGAGGTCACTCCGGTCGATTGGAGTTCGCTCGTCGCCGGACAATCAACCAGGGGCCATTGCTCCAAACAAGGAGGGAGCCGGTAGATCGAACCAACCGCTTCCCCTCAGATGCAGGGATTCCGCAGAATCGTCGCTATTGCCCGATTCAGGTAACGAGCCCCGTTCCCCGGCGGATCCCCCCAAAAGAAAGAGAGGAAGGCCTCCAAGGCCCAGAAGCACCGAGGGTGGACGCCTCCCAAGGACAGAGCTACGAGGAGGTAAGCTACAAGGAAGAGCCAAGAGGCGAACCACGGGCATCCCAATCGCCCATCTTATTCGTCGCCGCGGTCCCGGAAGACCCCGAAAAATCGAAGGGAGCCATCCCCAAAACCCTAAACCCCACCGGGCCGAAGATGCGGAGAAGGAAGAAGAAGGACCCCGCCGCAGTAGTCGGCTTAGGTCAAGAAAATAGGGAACCTTCGGAATCATTCCCCGTTCCAAGGCCAACGGTGGAAATTGGGATCCAATGTCGGGACCTCGACAGTGACGCTGGAGCTGTGTTGGAGAAAGCGGGTCCCTCCCGTCCCTTGCGAGACTTAGAACGCCCGTCACCAATCGCTTCAATTGACACACAGGTCTCGGCCCTGCTTGGAGTACCAGCTCTTAACCACAATTAGTTTTAAGCATTTTTGTCGTTAGATTTCAAACTGAGTTTAGTCGTTAGGTGGTACCGTTAACCGCAATTTTTTTTTCGTTGTACAGCTTCGAATCTGAGTATGAGTATTCCATACGAAGCTAGGATTCACAGACTGATTGCAACTATCGGTTTAAGATTGCACCAGTTCATTTGAACTAGGATTTATCAATTAAAGGAGAACTTTGGGATACAGCAATACTTTTCTGTTAATAGGTCTGGCCGATAGCAGACTTTGATCAATATAGTCTAATACATTTTTCTGTCATCATTATACCTTTCTGTTCATGGGTCTGGTAAATGACAGACGTTAACAAATCTCATTTCTTTTAGACACGATTACTGTCATGATTGGGCGAGTCAATTGTTGCCAAAGATTACATTTCGTTCATTTTTTATTTTATTTCATTATATTATTCTTTTTTTTTGTACCCCTTTTGATTTATTTGTTTGCTTTCCGAGTATGGTTGCCTCTCAAACTTTGTTTCGACTAACTAGTTTCAGTTACTGTCTTACTTCTGAAACAGTCAAGCATATGATGCAGCTTAAAAAGAAACCGACCGATCTAAGCTGGAATTCGGAATCTAATCAGACTCGAGATGACTTAGAGGTCGGATTGCTGACGCCTGCTGGCTTTGGAGCCCCGTTGTTGAGTCTAGGGGGGCGGGGGGGTGTTGTAACGAGGTGGCTTACGACCTGTTGAGGATCCTCCCCTGACTTTATACATAAATTATTTAAAAATAATCGCGATACCTTCCAAGGCTAGCACGAACTCAAATTCAACTATTTAAGGAATGAGTCTGGGAGTGTAGTATGTGGATGAGTGTGAAGTAAAAGAATTTCTATAAGTTATTTATTTTTGTGTAAAAGGGACGTTACCCATATGTACAATGTACACTTTAATTTAGGTTACGGCTTGGTCACTCATGTATTAGGGCACTTGACGTCCTACCTTTGTTTCCTTGGGAGACTGGAGAGTCTCTCTCTCTGACTTAAAAAGAAACTTTAGAGTTTCTGGCATCGCCAAAAATACCAACAAGGGAAGGAAGGAGACCCTTCGCAATCGTCACCCACAGGTTGATTTAACAACGGGGCACTGCCAACACACCACACACACGGTCTACTTTACCGCGCACGTCAACCCGCGATTTAATCCATGTCATCCAGGATTGAATCATTATTCACTGCAACTGCAGAGTGTCAAAATCACAACCGGCTCGGCACCTGTCATTACATACGGGCGGCCATCTTTGTTACTACCGGCACACTAGACACGAGGTAATGATTCACGCGCGATCTTCAAAGGTGCTTAGGAAAAAATCTATTCTACCGATGAGAGCTGCGCATGGATCGACAAGGGGGCAGAATCTACTGGACCTGGTCGGGGAGCGAGGTAGACGAGCGGGAAGCCGGCAAAAGGACGCCAAGAAATCAGTTCGTGTTGGTCTTTCCTGGAAAACACAGCCGTTGCCTCGCCGATTACGTTTCTTCGGATAAAGGAGCCATTTGATTCTACCAAAGTACTTTCCTGGATAAAGGACCTCGGTTTTCTCTCCGAAGGGAGCAAGGTAGGCGTCAGTCTGTTCCTATGATGTTTTTGAGTTATTTTGGGTCTGATTTGGATTTTGTTTTAGTTTTGAGGTGTTTCGGTTTATTTAGTTTTCGGGATAAAGTGTCGTCATTCACGATGTACGAATTTTGAGTGAGTCGGTATACGTTGTACAATGCTTTTCTTTATTTTCTTAGTCGTAAGCATAATTTCGCGAAATGTTGATTCCGTTCAGTGTTATTTTAAGTTAAGCTTTTTCCGTGTTGCCTCTTTTCACAAGGTCAGCGTCTGTTGACAATAAAGTCGCGGGTTGTCTATATTGTTCAAGGAATAAGTAACGCTATCATAAATCTCCGCCCTTCGGGCAAACGACTGCCTTATATTCACTATTAATTTCAACTTTGTCAATTTCATCTCTATTTTTTTTCACTACCAATAAAGCCACTCATATATTTATAAAATTTAAAAAATGGTTTAAGCGTTTCTGTCCCTCACGAAATCCCTCTACCCTGAGTCAGGGCAATTATTCTTTTTCTTTTCCTTTTCTTCGAGTTATTCTAGACTGATTCAAAATTTTAAGAACTTTATTTTGTTCCTGTCGGACGACACCGGGAAGGGGTGTCTGGCGCTCAACACACGAAAGGGTAATTAAGAACTTTGTGACGTCATCTTCCTCGAAAAAAATCAACCGTATATCGGATAGCGAAGCTCAACGTTCAAGAAACTCAACAGTTTCATTGTTACAATTGGATTTCAATTAAAAGAAGTTCCAAAACAAAGGAAAATTGCTTTTCAGCAACTTTTAATCTATACAATAATTAATCTCTTTTGGTTGAGGACTCAATTATTTCGTTGTGATTTAATGTCTTTTGGATTGAATTTAACTGTTTTGGACGTAATATTCAAATCCTATTCTGTTAAATCAGTTCATCGTTTTAATTGACAATTCGTTTCTTTAGTTGATGACTGAAAATACTACTATTTCGATAAATATTAATTTTTTTGGTTCAAACTTTAACTACATTGAAATTCGTTTTTTTTTCAATTAAAAATCATTGATACATAAAATTCTTCATTGAAAAGTTATCTGCAAGTTGTATAACTTTTCAGTAACATTTTCCCAAGCCCATGGATGTTATTCTGAAAAATCCAAACCGTGATTTTTTCCCATTTTTGGGTAAAAAATCGTTGAATTGTGAAGTTAATTGTAATAAATTAATTAATTTAAGAAATAGCCAACATGATGGATTGTTTGTTTTCAAATTACATTTGTAACTTAAAATGGCTTGCTTATACCGTTGAGATGAGACCTAATCATGGAAAGTTGTCATCTGATATTTATTTTTAATTTTTCTAAACCGATTACATAGATCAATATTGTTGGAAATGCAACGATGATTCGGAGATAGCTGTACCAAAGTTCTGCAAGTACGGAGAGGGAGGTGCAGGTATCTGAGGGCTCGTCCACTTTGGGGTACAGAGGGCATATTTTTGTCTCGAGAAGTCAGTTACAATTCAACCTTTGATGCGTATTGCTCATACAGATATCTTATCACACTTAAATTCAGTTTTATCAAGTTCAATATGAGTTCCACTATTTCGGTTCTAAATATTTGAACAGTTTATTTAAATATATTTGATTTATGTTGTTTTTGTTTGTTGCACATTTATGTTGAAAAGGAGTGTGGGTGTAAATTGTAAATTGAAAGTTTGTAGGAAATTATTATATTTACACTTAAACACTTCATAATGTACATGAGTTAAGACAGTTATAATAAAGTTGCGAAATGTAATAGACCGAATTGTCAGAGGTTCTAAACTCTATGACGGTGGAACAGTATCTGTCCTTTTGGATTTTGAGACGCCAGTCGAAATACAGAGTGGAAGGGATGTCGATGTACAAAGTAGTGGGAAAATTTTGACCTATCTTATTGGCGATAGACAGAGAATAGTAGGGTCAAGAAAAAACGCCTACAATTTGGTGAGTCAGGTCGTTACAGAAAATTTCCAGAAATTTTAAATGTGCTCCCAACAAGCATTCATAAATTTGAGTTGAAAACTGGCAACGTGAAAAATCCTGTTGGCCCGATGGGAACCTTTCTTCATAAAGATTAAATCCCTATGTAAAGAGTAGTAAACGAAAGTACAAGATTTCCTAGGTAAAGAATGGTAAACCAAAGGACAAGATTTGCAAAGGACTCAAGACTGCTTAAGGTATTGTAGTTACAATCGTAATAAAACTGCAGATGTTAGAATTCAGCCAAAAATTTTAGAAAGTTGAGAGTTGAAGAAAGCAAGCAAAAATGAATAATACACAGAAATTTACAAAATATAGCATAAAAAAAATTGGATTCGTAGAACGCAACATTCCGGCCCCCCTTTTTTTAGAAACTAACATAGTGCAAAGAAATCTTATGTACTGTTGTATTGCTAGTTAATATTAGACATAATTCAAAGAATGCTACATTCGAATTAATTTGTACACAATAGATCCTAGAAATAGTAAATTAAGAGATATTTCTGATATAGAGTTATATAAAAAAAATGAATACAATTAGGAATGCGAAAAATTAGACATGAATAAAATTTATTCATTCTTATCAGCTTCAATTGGAAGTGGATACAAGCGCTTGACGCTGCGCGTATAGACTCCGTTGTTGGTCCGCACTGTAACAACTCGGACAATTTTGTCTTGTCCAGGATGTACTTCCACGATGCGACCGCTTTCCAACACGTAGGTGGAAGGTTGTCTGCGTGGAGAACAACAAGCACTCCAGGCTTGATAATGTCTTCATGACCAGCTGACTGCAATTTGCTACGTGCAATGATATGATTTAGGTATTCTTTTTGCCACCTAGACCAAAAATGATGTTGCAGTTGCTGAGCGTGCTGCCAGGCTGATAGTCTCCCAGGTTTCAGATTTCGTAGATCGACGTGCGGAAAGCCTGTTAGCGCATTACCAATCAGGAAATGACCGGGAGTCAAGGGAAGGAGATCATTAGGATCTGACGAAAGTGGTGTAAGAGGACGGGAATTCATGATCGATTCAATTTCTATTACATAAGTCTCTAGTTGTTCGTAAGTTAGTAATGTGTTCCCTACTGTCCATTAGGGTGACCAGAAAAAAACACTTTTGGTTTTCTCAGGAGTGAAGGGCAAATAATGGTAGTTTATGCAATTGTAGAAGCCAGATTTTTTTTTCTTCAATTTTAAAAAGCTGACAATTTCGGTAAGTGAAGAGTCGATCGTAAAAGTGCAACCCCAGCTCTTTTCATCGATGTGACTTGATAACAGGATTAGTTAGAGTCCCCTGAATTATTATTATCCACTTTTCTGAAAAAGGGAAATATGACTAAAAAAACTTGCTGAGAATGGGACTGCTTTATGAGTTTATGGTGTCTAGACCCACTGTGATGGACCTTTATGGCTGAGCTGATGAGCGCTCCGCCCCGAAAATTAAACAGCTTAAGTGATAGATCTGTCAAATTTCAAAAATTTACTCAGATTTGTTTTCATTATTGCACGCTTATTTATACTTTTCCTAATCTGCTTTTTCAGAATATGTGACCTTCAACATTCCAGGAAAATATTCATAAAATTTCAATATAAGGTATCTATTATAAGAGCCGTTATTAGTCTTTAAAAACTGTAGAAAACAGTGAAAATGGCACTTTTCAAGCAACCGTAATTAATGCTTTTTATGATTTTTTAATTAAAAGAATATTTTTATGTGGATTCTGAGAACCTCAAGAACAACATATTGAAAGTTCAAATTAAAAAGTGGATAACTTTGTGGTTAAAATCTTGAATGAAGAAAAAGTTGGGTTTACCCATGTTAATTACATAAGAACTTCAAAGGCGATGGGCCACCTCTAAATATTGTTTAAAATAAAAAATAAAAAACTCTGGCTTCTACAATCGCATAAACTACCGTTATTTGCCCTTCACTCCTAAGAAAATCAAAAGTGTTTTTTTTCTGGTCACCCTACTGTCCGTGTCAAGTGATATTTGAAAAATTTCACGGAGGCTTCCCATAGCCCTCTAAAATGAGGTGAACGAGGAGGAATAAAACTCCAATTGATCTTATTATCGTGTTAAAAACTTTTGACACCCGATATCATCAAATGATGATTGCATAAGGTTGTAGATATCTCTCAAAGAATTGCGCGCTCCGACGAAATTTTTTGCATTGTCAGAATGAATTATTTTTGGATTTCCTCGACGCGAAAAAAATCTTTTTAAACAGGCTATGAAAGCTTCAGTTGACAAATCGCTGACTAACTCCAGATGAACGGCCTTGGTTGCGAAACATGTAAAAATGGAAACATAAACCTTCACTTTATTTCGATTTCTGTGGTGCTTTTCTTTAACGTGAAATGGTTCACAGTAATCAATACCGACATTTGAAAATGGTCGACTGAAATTAACTCGGGGTTCAGGAAGATTTCCCATGAGATAATCTACACCCCGTGGCTTGGCCTTGAAACATGTAATGCAGTTACGAATAATGTGTATTGTTGTGTTGTGACCGTCAATCGCCCAGTAAGTTTCCCGGATACCGTACAAAGTAGCTTGAGTACCCGAATGCCCTTTTTTCAAATGTTCGTCGCGGATAAGAGTTTTTGTGATATGATGATTTTTTGATAATAATATGGGATGCCTTTGAGATTCTGGAATTTTTGCATTTTCTAAGCGGCCTCCAACCTTGAGAATCCCTTGATCTAAAAATGGATTCAATTGCAGTAAAGGACTTTTTGAATCGATATTTTTACCGTGGCTTAAGGGTGTATTCTAGTTCGAGGGCTAAAAAAATAGGCTATTTTCGGGAATTTTTTTTGAGCATGCTGTGGAAGATATGGATATAAAAATTGTTAGGTGTGATAAATAAAGTCTCAAAATACAAAAAAAAAATTTCTTTTTGTTAATTTTTTTCAACTTTTACATACGAAATCCGTATTTGCACACAACGCAATAACTGAGTAGCAAGTTGCCTTCTCCATGATATCTCAGAAACGGCTTATCTCAAACAAAAAAACTAAAGCTTTTTGGATTCGGTATGACATATAACAATGTACAGAGATGTAGAGATATATAAATATATAGATGTAGAATCTAGAGTATAGTGTACATATTTTTACAACCCCGATTTGATATTAAAAATGTACATTCAACGACATTATCGGTTATATAAAAAAGTAAGTAAGTACATGTAAGTGTATGCTATTAGAAGTTACTAAAGCTTATGTTAAGATGGCACTGTTGGTAAACTTATCTTAAGATATAAGTAGACAAAAGAAAAAAGAATATCATTAGGACACCTCCTAATAGAAAAAACATGAGTGAATCAAAAAAAAATAGTAATGGTAATGGAAATAGAACTGAATATAGTAGAGAGAGAAAACAAGATACAGGCTAAGTCCACAGAGTTATATCAAATAAAGGTGTACCCATAGATTTTAGAAAATCAGAGAACATCTTTTTAAATGCAAATACTGTGGGCGCATTACGAATATTATTAGGCAGTTTATTCCAAAGCCGTCTCCCTTCTTTTCGCTGTTTCTTGTTTAACAAATATAGTAAAAATCAAAATTTTAACATGATTATAGTTCACTCTGTGAGTTCTTATGTGTAGAATATGTTGTTAAAATTTCAGAAGGATCGGTCCACTGGTTCTGGAGAAATCGTGGAGCTAGTCCGAAAAAACGTTGTTTTGAGAAAAACGCGTTCAAAGATTTCTTTTTACAAAAAATCATTAAAAAATCTTACCAAAATTCAATCTGCGATGCCTGCACCATATAATATAATATTCTTAGATATATATACAATCGAAAAATGTATAATAACAAAAAATCGATTTTTCGAAAGTGACCAACTACACCATACACCCTTTAGCCATAATGCTAACGTTTCGATACTGCTCGCAGGAAGTCGCGCGTCGCTCGGTCAGGTGATAACGTTTGGGTTAAAAAAAATACTTATACTGCTCGGATCTTCATAAAAATTGAAAACAATATTCTTAGGTACATGTAAATTCGAAAAATGTAAAAAAAAAAACGATTTTACCAAAGTAACCAACTAGAATACACCCTTAAATCATGTATCTCCTTGCAGAAAGCTTTTGCTTGTGTTAGCTTAATTAATGCGATATGTGCGGAATCAAGTTCGAATTCTGAGAATGGACCGGTTAATTTTTCTTTATATTTTAAAAGGTGAAAAAATCAGAGGCAATAAGCAAGAACGCGTTTGAGATAATTGATTGAAGAATATTTTTCTAGAAGAGTTTTTCCCTTATTGAAAGTTTCATGCTATATATTGTCGAACTTTTTCTTTTATCAGGATCTTCTCCTGTAAAAAACTGCATGTTGGGCCATGATTCTTCTTTTTGGCAAAGCCAGGAAGGTCCACATTGCCACAGATTGTTCTGTAAAAACTCATGTCGTGTTTCACCTCTTGAAACGAGATCTGTTGGATTGTCCTTTGTGGGGATGTGTCTCCAGTCATTTGGATTTGTGAGCGATTGAATTTCGGATATTCGATTAGCCTCAAAGGTGTCATGTTTGCGCGATGAATTATTTATGCGGTGTATTGTAATTGTGGAATCTGACCATAACTGAAATTTTGTTTATTGGAATTTTTAATGAACTTATACTACTGTTACAAAGTTTTTCTAGCAAAAGAGCGGCGCACAATGCAAGCCTCGCAATTGTCGTCTCTTTGATGGGTGCGACTCCCGATTTTGAGCAAACTAACGACACGTGATTTTTTCCTGATTCATCTGTGCAACGGTGATAAATGCATGCTCCATATGCTTTCTTACTGGCATCACAGAATCCGTGCAATTGCACCTCAGATGGTCTTGAAATAGCAATACATCGATTAAACTGGATGTGATTTAAAAGTGGCCATTGATTTCGGTACTGCCACCACGCTTCATGCAATTTTAAGGGAATTGGATCGTCCCAAGCAAGCTCAGCTTTCCAAAGATTTTGGAAAAGCAATTTTGCTGATAACCTAATGGATCGAACAGCTTAGCAGTTTGTGAAAAAATTTCCCGTTTTGTAATTTTATTATCCACATTAGACAAACTGACGGTATTATATAGAGAATCTGGTCGCGAATTCCAGAAAAGCCCTAATGTTTTTATGGTCTCCGAAGGATCTAGCGACATATGTATATCCTGTGAATTGCGTGTAAAATCTTTAATTAAACGTGGGTCGTTTGATCCCCACTTGCGGAGATTGAGTCCTCCTTTGCTTAAAAGTAAAATTAACTCATTCCGAAGGTAAAGCGCTTTCTCAAAAGGGTCTGCTCCTGTCAGAAGGTCATCTACATAAAAATTGCGCCTTAAGATTGCTGCTGCTTCGGGATGTGCTTTACTTTCATCTTCCGTTTATAAGAAGAATAACATTTCTTTTTTTACGTCTGGGAAAATTTTTAATTCAGAAATTTAGGATAGAACCTAATAAATACGACTTCTTCCAGACTAATAATTTGTAACGATCCTACCCCGCTGCCCTGACTGAGCTTCAGCTGTCCAAGGTCCTGAAAGTGGGACAGGGTAGAATGTGCGGAAATAAATGCAAGACGGGAATGTTCGATACAAAATACTAAACTTACATTTATTGTGGAACTCTTAAGCCTAATACATGTGTGTGTGTAGGTATGTGTGTGTAGATGTGTGTTTGTACGCAATTACAATGTGTATTTGTGTGCGTGTATGTAACGCGTGACAGTAGGTTATCGGCTGTGAGTGAGAGCGAGTGCGCAGTTGTTATTGCCGCCGTGAGTGCGCTTTGTCGGAGTGCGCAGGTGCCGATTACCGGTCCGTCGTAGTTAATCCTGCAAGCAGAATGTGCACGTGTTAGTTATTTCCCCTAGGTGACTAGAAGCCAAAAAACTAAATGACGCGAGTTGCTGCGCGGAAAACCGTCTCCCCCTGCGAAATACGGGAACGGTTGGGATGCCTTGGCCTAGCCCACGTCGTAGCCCTACCACAGGTGAATGTCAGGCACGGGTTTGGTAGGGGACGGGACGGAACATCCAAGGTCTTACGGATGGTGGCAGGGAGATTTGGATGGGGTCCTGCAGAGGTCACTAGCTGAGAGGATGACCGAGACACAGCACGTTCAGGAGTGCCTGATGCCGTGGTGTGTCGTAACTTCGAGGACAGGTATGGAAGCACCCATTGCCCTGTCTAGGAAGCCGGGTTCCCCTCTGAGGGTGACCGAGATGGGTCGTGTTTAGCTGCACCTAATGCCACGACACATCGATACCTGGGCAGCGGATACGGCAGCGCCCGTTGCTCCGGTGCCCAGGTCGGTTCCTGCAGAAGGTGTTCGTCAGGGCCCCACCCAGGAGTTGCCGAGGTTGGCCGTGTTCAGGGGCACCTGATGCCACGGCTGGCCATTACCTGAGGAACGCATATGGGAGCGCCCATTGCTGCGTCACTCTGGCCGAGTTCCTGGGGTGCGGGCACCAGGGGATACACCCACAAGGATCCCCAGGTAAAGCGTGACCAAGAGCACCTAGTGCCACGATTTACCGATACCCGAGGAGTGAATATGGGAGCAACCATTGCTTCACTACTCGAGCAGGTCCTTGTCGGTGTGAACGCACCTTGAGGTTTCCACCAGGTTTCCCGAGGTGAGGCTTGTCCAGGAGAACCTAGTGCCACGTCTCACCGGAACCCGAAGGGTGAATATAGGAGCACCCATTGCTTCACCACTCGAGCCGGTCGCCGGTGTTCTGTCTCTCTGCTTCGTGCGTGCCTGCTTTTAAAGCCTGGCGTCTCTGGACTGGACGTCGACGCATGCGCAGCAGTCGACGCGCGCACAGCACAGTTTCCTGCCACTATATACTCGTCGCTGGTCCTTTGTGGAGACGTCCAGAGCAGCTGTGCACCATGTGATCGGTAAAATTACAGCGGTGCGACAGCGGTTTCGTGGCCTCGTGGTTTCCTAGTGCCGGCGGTGATGATTAGGAAGTGTGACGCGCATGTAGCGAGAACCGCTCGCTACAAATTTAAAATTTTATTACAAAAATATAAGAAAAGATAACGTTTCGGAAACCCAGCTGGCTTCCCTCATCAGATCTGTATAAAAGACGTATTCAAAATTATAATATGAAGAAATATAATTTACTGACAAAATTTTCTCTAAATATAATAAGAAAATACCTTTAAAACATTTTGAAAAATGCCTTGAAAATTTCCCTAGGTGTGTGTTCCATAAAGTTTTTTATATAGTGCTAGAAAATATATAATAGAGGTTAGGTTCGAAAAATGTGAATAGTATATTTATTTATAGTGCAAACAGTAAATTTAATGGAAAAAGTAAGAAATTGATTTCATACCTGTAAATTGATTAGTATTTTTTTTATTTTAGAAATGAACTATTGTGTAAAAATGGTGAAAAAGATAAAAAAATGTTTTGTGAAGACGGAACAAGTATGCCCCGTCTCCATCTTGGAAACTGTGAACACACACATTAAAAATTACAATGCAACACATCGAAAGGCAACACATTGGTGTAAGAAGGGTCAACGTCAGTGACAATTTCTACAGTACTATTTTATAATAAAATATGTTTGTTACAATTCAAATTTGTGGTAAGGATGTTTGAAATGAATTTAGAGAATGTTTTTTATTTAGTTATAAATTCAACAATGTTATTATAAGAAGAACTAAAGTAATCTAGATCTGTAACTAAATTCATACAATTTTCACCTTCTTTTTTAAGAACTAGAGCTTCATACGCGCGCTATGCGCGCGACTAATTTCTTTGCATGTAATTATTATATTTGGGAATGAAGTTCAATAAAATACCATGAAATTAATTTGTGCTTCAATAATTTTGATTTGTACATGTCTTCGCATGCATACCCTCTCACGATGCAGAATAAATACTTGTGCAACTATAAACATTTTCATGCAACTTTTGAAAAAAAAACTATAAAATGTCGGCGCGTACAAATTTTCATAGAAATACACAGTAAATGATCTCGTCTCGAGAAGAGTCTAGATGTCAAGCCATTTCGAGTGCGCATAGCACTCGGATGGATGACGATCTGCGACGTATACGACCGAGTTGTGTATTCGCTGCGTTTTAACCTCGGTTATCACTAATGTCGAGCATGATTTTGTTACGGGAGGGTTTCTTCGACAAATTGCCAAACCCTTAATTTGCTTATGAAAATATTCTAAATAATTAATAAATTTGTGAAATTTGAAGAGCCTAATGAAGTCATCGAAAAGATATTCTTAGTTAATTCTGTAAAAAATTCACCCTATTCGTTCAAAAATAGCCAAATTCTTATTTTTTCTTAAAAGTTGTTTAAATAATTGATCATTCTTGTAAATTTACAAAACAATATAGAAAAGTTCATCGGAAAGACAATCTTAGTTGACTCCGTAAACTAATTGTGTCTATTCCTTGAAAAATACCCAAACTCTGAATATGTTTATGAAAAATATTTCAATAATAAATAATTATTATGGATGTGCAAACTAATGTACGAAATTCTTATTTAAAATACATACTTCGTTGCTTTCATAAAAAATTGAGCCTATTCCTTTGAAAATAGACAAACACTAAATATATTTCGGAAAATTGTTTAAATGAATAATAATTATTATAAATTTGCAAAGTATCATAGGAAAGAGTCCTCGAAAAGGTATTCTTAGTTGCCTCCAAGTTGTCGGTAAAAATTGTTTAAATAATTGATAATACTTGGGAATTTGCAAAGAATCACAGAAAAAAGTTATGGGAAATATATTCTTAGTTAATTCTGTAAAAAAATGTAGCCTATTCGTTGATAAATATCCAAACTCTAAATTTGTTTATGTCAATTGTTTAAATAATTACTTTAAATTGACAAAGCAACATAGAATGGAGTCATCAGAAAGACATTGTTAGTTGACTCCGTAAAAAAATTGTGTCTATTCCTTGAAAAATACCCAAACTCTGAATATGTTTATGAAAATTGTTTAAATAAATAATAATTATTGCACATGTGAAAAGTAATGTAGGAAAGTCTTATTGGAAATATGTACTTTCTTGAGAATTTACGAAGTTTCACAGAAAAAGTCATCGGAAAGATATTCTTAGATAATTCTGTAAAAAAAATCCTTTTCGTTGACAAATAGCTAAACTCTGAATTTGTTTACGAATATTATATAAATTATTATTAATTATTGTATATTTGTTACGTACGAGATAATAATTTTTGATTTTAAAAATCTGTGAATGAGCTTTAACTATTATATAATGTACCGGAGGTTCAAGCTGCCAAATTAGTTTATTAATTTGTGTAATTTTTGTGGGATCGTGACTACCATCTTATTAATTCAAGATGTTCCCTTTTTCGGCTGTCCTGCTACCGTTGAACTTTAATGATGAAAAGGATTTTCTGTTGAATAACTAATGCACTGACTCTAGTTTCATTTTAATTTATTCAAATTAAAAGAGAATGAAATAACAAAACAAAAAAAAACAACAGACGGTAAATTCCAAAGAAATCAAGAAGAAAAAGTGTTTTTGGAATAGGATGTAACTGGTCAGGTTCACACCCTTCCCTGGACCGTCGCACTTCGTAGATAACTGCACTGGGCCCGAATCGCCGTTTCTATTCTGGGTGCACTAAGCTAATTCGCAGAATCGACACATCCTTCACGGTAGGAAACGAATGCTGCTGGTTTTGAATTTAAGTGGCTACACGTCTGTACGTCGTTATGTCACTTAAGTTCGGTATCGGTCTTCCGTCGACTAAAGATCCGAAAGAGTTTTACGTCCGTACGTAGATCTGTCTGGGCGAGTCAATTAAATTGTCAAATTAGGTCCGATGATGCCATCATTCGATGCCGTCCCGGTTCGTCCGAATTTTATAGAAACGTGGGTCCGTTGATGCCGTTTGAAGGGCGACGTCCGTTGATATCTAATCAAAAATAAGGGGTCGGGTCAGTGATACCGTTTGAAAACGTCATTCCTGGCCAATGACTAACTTTAATTATTAATGACGTTGCGGCCCAGCTCAGTTACGCGTCGAGTGCAGACGGGCAAGAGAAACCGTGTTTTTTTCGGACTCCTTAGTACTTCTAGTCGGTACAAGAAGTAGTAAAGGAGTGCCTTGAGAATTTTGAGTATGACCGACTCGAAGGTACGAATGCATAGGTGAGGTAGGGCATTTTTGCAAGCATTGCTAATTTTGATTGGTTGATCGTTGTCAAGCGACAATTTGGGAGAGACCCATGGAAGGAAACTATATTGTGAATCGCTGACTTCTGAAAAATTGCTGACTGTCATAACGTGACTTAGAGACACGTTTGGTTCCTTTAATTTTATATTCTTTTAAAATTATAATTTGAATTTTACTGAATATTGGTTATTAATTGTTTCTAAATTAATTAATTTATTTCAGTGTGGAATAAATAACTAATGATCTTGAAAATATTTTGTAATAGTGAGGAATTGTTAATTAGACAAGG
>CAKNXH010001297.1:0-25408 GCA_932178445.1 Andricus quercusramuli | reverse complement strand
TTTACTGAGCACGATCTTGATAAAAGGGGCTTGATTATCTGACGGTACGTAGACCGCTCCATTAACTATGTCCTGCAAGAATTCTTTCAAGGGGATGTTCTTCCCATCAATTTGAGGGATGTCATATGTAGCTTGTTGCAGTGTGATTTGTTCTAGAAATGAAGACATTGCTAGCGTTGCATCGAGGTGTAACGGTGTGCCGCCCGGGTTGATCTTAGGATCGAAACCTGGCACACTGGTTCTATTTAACTCTGTATTTTCGTTTTTGTCCGTCATTTTGATTCGATGGTTTTTAGTACCTTATTCAATGATGAAGATTCGGATTTACAGAGTTTTAAACCTTTAGAGCCCTAATTCCCGAATAAATTAAATCTTCATTTTGTTTAAGATTTAAATATTCCTTAGTCATCTAGCCAACGGCAATACCACGCTGAAAACACCAGTTCCCGTAAGATCACTGAAGTTAAGCAGCGTTGGGCGCGGTTAGTACTTGGATGGGTGACCGTTCGGGGAATACTGCGTGGTGTTGGCCCGTCGTGGGTGTGGTGGACCCACACTGGTAGTATTTATCCACCTAGAAACACTACCCGAATCGGATAGTGAGGCAATGAACTTTCGAGTTCGAAATGCTAATCAATTTTTTTTTTAGTCATCTAGCACATCCATATAATCCTAGATTAAACCCTTTTTTTCAATAATTTGACTTCATTAATCAATATTCATTCAATTCATCCACAAGTTCTGATAAAATGTTTATTAACATTTTCAAATCCTTCGTTAGGTCGTTCAAAAAAAAAACCTTTCAAAATCACTAGTAGATCGTACAAAACGCTTTCCAAGAGTTACTATTGCTTGCTCTATTTCCGAAATAGAAGTGAACAATTCGTTTTGGGCTATTAGTCGTGCTGACATCTTGTAAAGACAATTGACACCACGCATGATATAAATTAGAGTCTAAGTTGGGCGGTCCGAACGTCGGGGGGTTACTGACATCAGAGCTTCAGCCCTAGCAAACAAAGAATCGAACATCGCGTGAAATTCCACGTCGTTTTTAATTTCGTTGAATTTCAACATGGGATCTATTGGCTGGGGGTTGTCAAAAAGTACTTGCGTGTTTTGAGATACTGTAGGAGCTGATTCTTGTACCACGGGAGGAGGTTCAATCTCAGCCTCTTTTTGTTTTAGTTGTGATTGTGACTTTTCACCTGCGCGTCTAGCTGATTTTTTTAAGGGGACCTCAAAAACATTTAATTGATCAACCATTGGTTATTAATTGACAGGGAAAATTCTTTTCGTTAATTATTGAAAACTAGAATTTTCTAAATAATCTTCTATCCATTGAATTACGTCATCTAAACTTTCAACATGGCTATTTTGAGATACTAGAACTGAGTTTTGTTTCCCGACTAAATCTGGTAATTTTATTTCTAAGCTAGGTTCACTTAGAGTTGTCTCAGTATGTACCTGTGGTTGTGCAGCAGACGCTGCTAATTTACGTGCAATGAAACGTTCGTATCTTTTGCGTACTTTTCTGCCGGCACGATGCTTTTTCTATGTGCTGCTTTGCGAGGAGGGGAGATGTTAGGCATGGGACGCGCTTCTCTCTTTCTTTCTCGACTACTCTATAGTACTGCTCACTTCGTTGTGAGCACACTCCAGCACATTAACGTGCATACATAAAAAACACACGTTAAAAATTTCACCTGACACATCTGATCGCTGACATAATGGAAATAATTTCGCACTTTAAATTGGCATGAGATTTTCAACTTTTCTTAAGACTGCTATTAGGCAATTACGTCATTTTAATTAACAAATTGTTATTATGCCGCTTAAGACGCTTTTAATACAACTATGTAGGCCGCATGAGGCCTTACTATTAGTTGCTAAATGTTACTATCAAAGGATTATAAGCCTCCAAATGATAGTAGCATTTATTTTCAGGTGATCTAAGGCACTAATATCAATTCGTAAATTGATTATTTATCGCGCGCCATTCTAATCATCAAAATTAAATATCACAAGAAAATTAAATACTAACGTCAATTATCTTAAATTTAATTACCTTAAAATGCTCGACCGTATGTATTCAATTGGATAACTAAAGGTAATGATGCTCAGATTTTTGTCTGATTAGTGCAGGACGGCGATACCACGCTGAAAACACCAGTTCCCGTTAGATCACTGAAGTTAAGCAGTGTTGGGCGCGGTTACTACTTGGATGGGTGACCGTTCGGGGAATACTGCGTGTTGTTGACCCGTCGTGGGTGTGGTGGACCCACACTGGTAGTATTTATCCACCTAGAAACACTACCCGAATCGGGTAGTGAGGCAATGAACTTTCGAGTTGGAAATGCTAATCAATTTTTTTTTTTTTTTTTTTTTTCAGTGCAGGACGCAAAGTTTCATTAACCCATAGTTGACATTTCCTCAGAAAATAACATTATGAATTTGGCTCATAACGTGAAACAAAAGCAAGGGCTAAAATCAGCTCAAATTTTGAGCCACTTTTATTAAGCTTAATTTATAATATCAATTTTTGAGGAAACGATGGACGTTCTAAACCCAATTAAACCAGAAATAAAGCAAAGCAAACACATTTGAACAGCATTGATTTATTCTAGAAAAATTAAGCTTGTAACTATCCAGGAGGAATTGATCTAATTTGTAATTTTGATAGTTAAATAAAAATCAAGAGCTAAAAACAGCTCATGTTTTAATTCAACCTTAGAGAAATTAAAATTAGATTGGAAATATCACAAATGAATTTCAGATTCTAATTGCTAGTTGAGTAAAAAGCAAGAGCTAAAAGCAGCTCATATTTTCATTCAACTTGCGCAATAGAATCAGAGTTTAATTTTCGAAGGTATCAAAAATAAATAAAAACTCAAGCTGCTAATTAAATAAAACCAAGGGCTAAATGCAGCTCATGTTTTCATTCAATTTATGCGATCTTGAATTGCAATTTTTTTTTTTTTAGGAATAATTTAATTTAAATTCATTCTGCTATTCAAATAAAAACAAAGAGCTAAACGCAGCTCATGTTTTACTTCGAAATTGACAGAATCAAACAAAAATTAAATTGTGGTGGGGATATTCTGAGGAAACATGGTTGAACTCAACAATATAATTCCACACTGATTTTAATTTCGAATTTTTCGAATTTTAAATTAATTTTCAGAACTTCAGCCCTCAATATTTTTCAATAAATAAAAAGTTCACTGTCGAAAGTTAAACCGAAATTTCTTGTGAACATTTGAAACCCTTTTTCATCATTTTACAGATCAATCAGATTGAAAATGGATTTTGTAAAATTCCGAGTAAACCGGTAGCGTGACAGGGGTGAAAAAGGGGTGAAATCCTATCTCACCGCTGCCACCATCAGCTTGCTACGTACGAGATAATAATTTTTAATTTTAAAAATCTGTGAATGAGCTTTAACTATTATATAATGTACCGGAGGTTCAAGCTGCCAAATTAGTTTATTAATTTGTTTAATTTTTGTGGGATCGTGACTACCATCTTATTAATTCAAGATGTTCCCTTTTTCGGCTGTCCTGCTACCGTTGAACTTTAATGATGAAAAGGATTTTCTGTTGAATAACTGATGCACTGACACTAGT
Source organism: Andricus quercusramuli (assembly GCA_932178445.1). Classification (NCBI taxonomy): domain Eukaryota; kingdom Metazoa; phylum Arthropoda; class Insecta; order Hymenoptera; family Cynipidae; genus Andricus; species Andricus quercusramuli. The sequence goes on along the minus strand of CAKNXH010001297.1, from coordinate 21,785 downwards.
TTCATTTTAATTTATTCAAATTAAAAGAGAATGAAATAACAAAACAAAAAAAAAACAACAGACGGTAAATTCCAAAGGAATCAAGAAGAAAAAGTACCAGTAATTTTCACATTTGACTTACCCTAACTTACAGCTACCGCCACACTACATTCGCCAGAGAAAAGGAAGGAGCGGGCAATGATGAGATTTCTGGTGTTTTTGGAATAGGGTGTAACTGGTCAGGTTCACACCCTTCCCTGGACCGTCGCACTTCGTAGATAACTGCACTGGGCCCGAATCGCCGTTTCTATTCTGGGTGCACTAAGCTGATTCGCAGAATCGACACATCCTTCACGGTAGGAAACGAACTCTGCTGGTTTTGAATTTAAGTGGCTACACGTCTGTACGTCGTTATGTCACTTAAGTTCGGTATCGGTCTTCCGTCGACTAAAGATCTGAAAGAGTTTTACGTCCGTACGTAGATCTGTCTGGGCGAGTCAATTAAATTGTCAAATTAGGTCCGATGATGCCGTCATTCGATGCCGTCCCCGTTCGTCCGAATTTGATAGAAACGTGGGTCCGTTGATGCCGTTTAAAGGGCGACGTCCGTTGATATCTAATCAAAAATAAGGGGTCGGGTCAGTGATACCGTTTGAAAACGTCGTTCCTGGCCAATGACTAACTTTAATTATTAATGACGTTGCGGCCCAGCTCAGTTACGCGTCGAGTGCAGACGGGCAAGAGAAACCGTGTTTTTTTCGGATTTCTTAGTACTTCTAGTCGGTACAAGAAGTAGTAAAGGAGTGCCTTGAGAATTTTGAGTATGACCGACTCGAAGGTACGAATGCATAGGTGAGGTAGGGCATTTTTGCAAGCATTGCTAATTTTGATTGGTTGATCGTTGTCAAGCGACAATTTGGGAGAGACCCATGGAAGGAAACTATATTGTGAATCGCTGACTTCTGAAAAATTGCTGACTATCATAACGTGACTTAGAGACACGTTTGATTCCTTTAATTTTATATTCTTTTAAAATTATAATTTGAATTTTACTGAATATTGGTTATGAATTGTTTCCAAATTAATTTATTTATTTCAGTATGGAATTAATAACTAATGATCTTGAAAATATTTTGTAATAGTGAGGAATTGTTAATTAGACAAGGGTGATTTATATATTATTATTAAGGGTTAATTATTATAGGTCAGATGAGCTGTCAAAATAAATCAGTTGTTTACATAGGAAGGACGTTGGAAGATAAGGAAATGCACGCGCACCGCAAGCGAATCGTTAGGTGTAGTAGTGCATAGGTAGAAGCGTCAAACGGTGTTCGTATGGGTGCTCTCCTTGCAATGATTCGTACTGTCGTCTTCTCTCTTTCCTTCTCTCTAGTTCTCACGTCTTTCTATCTTACCCTAACTTATTGGCATGGGTGAAGGAATGTTCATGCTGGCTTATGTTTTAAAAATGCTTATGTTGCGTATATGTTCCTGGAGAGTTGAATTTAATTTTGACTTTGTTGAATACAAAATTTAATTAAGTACCAGGACGGTTCGTAACATATTTGCAAAGTATCGTAGAAATCTTGATGCATCAAACTAATTGATCCTTGTCGTTGAAAAATGGCTGAGTTTCTGATTTCTTTATAAAAATTGTTTAAATAATTAATAATTCTTGTAAATTTATCAAGCAAAATACAAAAGAGTAATCATAAATATATTCTTAGGCGCCTCCGTAAACAAATTGTGCCTATTCCTCGAAAAATAACCAGACTGTGAATATGTTTATGAAAACTGTTCAAATAATTAATAATTGTTATAAATGTTCAAAGTATCGTAGAAAATAGTTATTGGAAATACATTCTTTGTTGATTCTGGAAACAAATTGAGCCTATTCTTTCAGAAATAGCCAAAATCTTAATTTTTTAATGAAAATTGTTCCAATAATTAATAAATCTTGTAAATTTGCTGAACATAAAAAATTCGTTAAATAGCCAAAATCTGAATTTGTAAAGAAACATAGAAAAAGAGTCTTGGGAAAGACATACTTTTTGACTGCGTAAACAAATTGTGCCTATTCCTTGAAAAATAGCTAAACTCTAAATTTTTAAATCGAAATTGTTTAAATAATTAATAAATCTTGTAAATTTACAGAACATATTAAATAGTCATCGGAAATACAATCTTAGTTCACTCCGTAAACAAATTGTTCTGAATCTGTTGATGAAAATTGTTTAAATAATTAACAATTATTGTAAATTTTCAAAGTAACATACATAGGAAAAAGTGATTTGAAAAATATTCTCTATTGATTCGTAAACAAATTGAGCCTATTCGTTGAAAAACAGCCAATCTCTGAATATGTTTTTGAAAATTGTTAAAATAATTAACAATTATTGTAAAATTGCAAAGTAACATAGGGAAGAATTATTCTTGATATATTCTTTTTGGTTCTGTAAAGAAATTTAGCCAATTCATTAAAAATAATTATATTACAAATAATATAATTTTATTCTTGTAAATTTACAAATCAGCGTATAAAATAATCATCGAAAAGACATTCCCATTTGACTCCGTAAACAAGCTGTACCCATTGCTTGAAAAATAGGCAAACTCTGAATGTATTTATGAAAATTTTTGAGATAATTAATAATTATTGTATATTTGCAAAGTATTGTACAAAAGAGTTATTGGAAATACATTCTTTCTTGATACCCTAAACTGATTTATCATATTCGTTGAAAAAAGGGCAAGGTCTTAATTTGTTTACGAAAATTATTTTAAAAATTAATAATTCTTGAAAATTTGCAAAGAATCATACAAATAAAAAGTCATCGGAAAGATATTCTTAGTTAATTATATAAAAGGAATTAGGCTATTTGTTGAAAAATACCTAAAACTCTATTCGTGGAAAAATGGCCAAACTCTGAATTTGTTTATGACAAGTTTTTAAATAATTAATCATTCTTGGGAATATACCAAGAATAGAGAAAAGTCACCGGAAATATATTCTTAGTCGACTCCGTTTTCTTTAAACATAAATGAGTCAAGAGTAAACACATTTTTTTAAATTTGTTAAACTTCTTTAAATTCCAAAAGTAATTCAAATTTTAATGTTTCTTAATAAAAATAACACAGATGAATTTATATTTTCAATCGTTTAACACTGCAATAATAGTTACAATTCGAAGGAAGTAATATTCATCGAAAATGTAATTGAAAGTTAAATAAAATAAAATTATAAACGTTACTAATCATAATTTCTGAATGTGCATAATTTTTATTGTTTATTATTCTAATAAAAAAAATTCTTTTCGAAAAAAAGTAAGGCTGTATAATTGTAAAAAGAAATATTTAGAAATAAGCCAAAATATTAATTAAAATTGTAGTTTTTTCTTTAAAAATAATTAGCCCATGATGAAATCATTTTAAATTGCATAATCCAAAAATAGTTTAAATTTGAAAAGTCATAGAAGTCGAAAATGAAACTAAAATGAAAATAAAATAAATTGCTGAATATTCATAATTTTCCATTATTTATAATTATAATAAAAAGAGTTACAAATTGTAGTTTAAATTGTAATTTTTTAAAATTTGATTAAAAGCTATCTTTTTGAAGAAATTGAAAAAACAACACAGAATAAATTCATTAAAAACGTTTTAATATTACATCATAGTAAAAATTGGGGAAAAATATATTACATGTGAAAAATTAATTCAGAAAATCTTAAAAAAGCACAATATCATTTTATTGAAGAGATTATTAAAATACTGTAAGCAACTATCTTTAAGTTGATTCCGTAAACAAATTGAGCCTATTCCTTGAAAAATGGCCAAACTAAAGATATTCTTAGATAATTATTTTTAAAAACAAGGAGACCGCACACCATGTATTTCACCGGGCGTCATTTCGCGATCGCCTGTCCTTCGACAGATGCAATTCATGATGATCACGTGATAGTTTTCGCTTTTGACCAATTACTGAGCGCCAAAAAGAACGACCAATCACCAATCTCCAGGGAAATCAAAATCAATTACGGAAAAGAACATAACCATCTCACTCACTCACCCTAAGTTAAATACGCATGACAAATGATTTTGAATTACTTATTATTAAGGGCTCTTTCACACGATTGCAGATCAGCAAATTGCATGTAGATTGCCCACAGGAACGAAAAGGACAGACTGTTCTCCATCTCTTACACTCTTGTGGACTTTCTGCATGCAATCTACTGATCTGAAATCGTGTGAAAGGTACCTGAGTCTGATGTATAATATTTTAGAAATAAAATTGGAAACATAAGAAAGCAGATTTTTTTATGATGAACAATGAAAAATTCTGTACAGCTTAAAAATATTTCAACTTTTAATTTTAGTCACTAAGTAAATAGTAACAAAAAACGAAACGAATGACAATTTGAATTTCGCTGGCTATGAGTGGCATTAACGTTCACGTGACTCGACAGCCAATCAGATGGCGAATAAAAAGGCTTATCAGCTAACTTCATGTGTTAACTCACCCTTTTTACTTAGTGAAAACCATCTCAGCAAAAACACATTTATATTCATTTGGTTCAATATACAAAATTTCTACCTCATTCCATTTGATAAAACTAGAGTCACCTCGGTGTTCTTGTGCTAAGTGTTGACTTATAGGTTTATGATATTTTGGATCTAATCTGATGTTGTTCATATGTTCTTTAACTCTGATTCTTAACGGACGTTTCGACTGGCCAATGTAAGCTTTTCCACAACGACAGGAAATTCTGTATATAACATTACATTGGTATCAATTCTGTCTTTACCTAATTTAACAAATTTTTTAAGTGAAATTTGGCCTATAAAGGATATTGAAATGATTGCTTTTGAGTTTTTATTTGTATTGTCAATATTGATATTGTCGTTAATGTTGTTATTTTTGTCTGTAGTTCAATTAGTCTTCTGTCAATGTGCTTATCAATGAAATTAGTTGGATAGTTATTATAGAATAATAGTTTTTTAATTAGTTCTAGATTTTCTGAGTGGAAAGAAACGTCTGCTAAAAGAATGGCTGAATCAACAAGATTTTTGATAATTCCAATTTTATGTTGTATGGGATGATTAGAAAAATAGTTTAAATATCTTCCTGAATAAGTTTTTTTACGGAACCAATTAGTTTTTATAATATTGTTATCAGATCTTATTATTTCTAAATATAAAAAACCTATTGAATTGTTTTCTTCTTTTTCGACTGTAAATTGTAGTCTGTTGTGATAGGAATTTAAAAGTGAAACGATCAAATCTATTTTATTTTCGGGAATAATTAAAAAGGAGTCATCAAAATAACGTACATATATTGGAATTTCAAAGTTAATTTGATTAAGTACTTCTGATTCTAAGTCTCGCATAACAATTTCCGATAGAATAGCCGAAATCGGTGAACCCATAGGCATACCATGTGTTTGCTGGTAAAAGTTATCATCAAATTTGAAAAAGGTGTTATTCATAAGAAAAGAAATGCCATCCTTAAATTTGTCGAGAGGAATTTTAGTATTTTTCTTTATGTAATTCCATCTAGACTATGCTTTTTAGAACGAGTTCTAAAGGAACATTAGTAAAGAGTGATGTGACGTCAAGTGATACCATACTATGATTATCGGGTATTTTGAAATTTTTAATTTTTTCTTTAAATTCAATTGAGTTCTTTATGTTATAAGGATAAGATGGTAAGGATTCGGAAATAATTTCACTAAAAATCTATGCTAAGTAATAAGTAGGAGTGCCTATGGAAGACACAACTGGTCTGAGAGGACAATTTTGCTTATGTATTTTTGGAAGTCCATACATTCTAGCAATGTTAGTATTTACTGTTAGTAAATCTGCTCTCTTTGTGCTAGGATTAAGGAAACCACTTATCCTCCAACGAGTGGCGGCGCAGCATGGGTTGGCACCCGGGGCGGCTTCTTGACCGACTCCTACTTCGATGACCTTCATTTTTTTTTTTTTTTTAGAAACCAGTCCCTGGTCTGTTGAAGGGCCCGCACATTGAAAGCGACTGTGGGGCCCCCGCAACCATAAAAGCGGCCCTGGTCACCCCTTATTGCCCCTTATTGGCACCCCTTGGCGCTTGGCACCCGGGGCGGACCGCCCCCACCGCCTCCCCCCTTAAGCCGCCACTGCCTCCAACCATCTACCATTTTAAAGGTATCAATTTGTAAAAAGTTTAAAGGGTTATAACTAATTTTTTTGTATGTTTTTGAATCATTTAATAAGATATTCATTTTATTAGTGTAATCTTGGCGATACATCACAACGGTTACATTGCCTTTATCTGCTTTGGTTACTAAAATCTTTTCTTTGTTCTTACTCATGAAACTATTGGTTATGTTTATTTTATTTGCAATGATTTTGTCTATACCTGAAATTCGTTGTGGTTTCTTTAAATAATTGGAAGCTAAGGATAAAACTTTTTCTCTAAATTCATCTACAGTTATCCGGAATCTTATCTATGTTTGATTCTAAATCTTTCAGTTTCAAAAATATGGTTAGGTCTGTTTAAAATAAATGTTGTACTAAAGTTTTCACCTAACCGCAAAATGTCAGTTACCTGTTCTGGAATGTTCAAATTAGAAATATTCACTAACCATGGATCGTTGTTGTTGTTATCTACATCATCTTCACTTCTATGTTTATTTAGAACAGTATCTGTATGTTGTTCATCTCTTAACGTTTCAATTTTTTTGTTTAATCTCTTGCTTAAACTTTTATTTTTGTTTTGCAAAAATGGATCTAAGTTATTTTGGTGTTCTACAATTTCTTTGAGTAAGTAACCTGGTATTAAAATTGCTAATTTTGTTCTTATTTTTTCCATGCGGTTAGTTATAAATTTCAAATGATTGTGGACATCTCTAATTTCTATTTTTATAATTTGATGTTGTAAGTCTACTAAAATTGAATCTAATTTCTTCTTACAAGAAGTGCTCCGAAGATGTAGCTTACCTATGTGTACGGTGACGTTTAAGATGTGATGCGGAAGAAGGTCTTGTCTTCTGCATTCTAAGAGGAAATCTTTTCTTGCCAAAGTTTCTCTTATTTCTTTGTTGATGTTTATCCAGTCCTTTACCGTAGATACGGCTTCAGGGCCAAAGTTTTCCAAAATGTTACGTAGAAACATATTTAAATTCACAAAATTAACAAAAAAGGCGCAATATTCATCGATGCGTGTAATTTCAATTTATAAGAAGAATAAAATTTCTTTTTTTACGTCTGGGAAAATTTTTAATTCTAGGATAGAACCTAATAAATACGACTTCTTCCAGACTAATAATTTAAAATTTTATTTTAAAAATATACGAAAAGATAACGTTTCGGAAATCCAGCTGGCTTCCCTCATCAGATCTGTATAAAAAACGTATTCAAAATTATAATATGAAGAAATATAATTTACTGACAAAATTTTCTCTAAAGATAATAAGAAAATACCTTTAAAACAATTTGAAAAAATTCCTTGAAAATTTCCCTATGTGTGTGTTCCATAAAGTTTTTTATATAGTGCTAGAAAACATACAATAGAGGTTAGGTTTGATAAATGTGAATAGTATCCCAGTAAAAAAGAAAGAATTGATACGGATTGGGGCGAATTAACATGTTTGTAATGCGCGTGAATCCCGTTTTCTGATTCGTTCGAACGCATTGAGACGCATTTAGATGAATTGAGACAGCGTGAATTAAATGAGTGTGAATTCGTATGAATGCGTGGTCGAGGTCAATCAGAAAAAAAAATTTGTAAAAAGTGCATGCGTCGAGACTTGAAACAGCGATCCGTCGTGTATCAGTCCAGAGTACCCGCCACTGAGCTACGAGACAATTTACTAAACATTTACAATAAATCCTATGTGCCCTACACGTTGGTTTTCCTGTTACGGATTGAATTGTATAAATCAACACTTGCAGAAATTCGCCGCGACGCATTGGGGCGAATTCAAGTGTGTATTTTACTCTCACGAATTCAGACGCATTGACTAATGTTGAAGCATTTGCGTGCTGACGTATTGAAGTATTTTCGCCAACTTTAGACTTTTGCACTGTATTCGTACGTATAGAAAGATTCAAAATTGAAATACCGTCTTCACGAATTTACATGCATTGACACATAGGTCCAATGCGTCATTGTCGCAAAGCGGGATTTGCAGGGTGTCTTAGTCTTTTCAATTCAATTCGTATCAATACTTTCCTTTTTGCTGGGATATTTATTCATACAATCGAAAAAGAAGAAAACAATTCAATAGGTTTTTTTAATTTAGAAATAATAAGATGTGATAACAATATTATAAAAACTAATTGGTTCCGTAAAAAACTTATTCAGAAAGATATTTAAACTATTTTTCTGATCATCCCATACAACATAAAATTGGAATGATCAAAAATCTTGTTGATTCAGACATTCTTTTAGCAGACGTTTCTTTCCGCTCAGAAAATCTAGAACTAATTAAAAAAACTATTATTCTATAATAACTATCCAACTAATTTCATTGATAAGCACATTGACAGAAGACTAATTGAACTACAGACAAAAAATAACAACATTAACGACAATATCAATATTGACAATACAAATCAAAACTCAAAAGCAATCATTTCAACATCCTTTATAGGCCAAATTTCACATAACATAAAGACTTTTAAACGAAAATGACAATATTAGAACTGTTTTTGAGTTGATACTAAACTTAAAAAATTTGTTAAATTAGGTAAAGACAGAATTGATACCAATGGGGCATAATTTCTGAAGTGTACCCACCTCAAAAATTAAAGTTGTCCGATCGGGCTAAAAATTGGCCTAATTGTAGTCATATTAGATAGTACTTCTCACAACAAAAATTAATTTATTGTGATGATTATTTATCAAAGTGGAGGGGGTACAATTTATGGGGTTTTCAAGCAAAGCCTTACTTTCAAACGTTTGTAACTTTTGTCCTGTTGAATGAAACAAAATTTCACCTCGAATATTTTCGATAGATTTTTCCACAAACTTTCTGGTGGTGATATCGATTTTCAAAAAAAGTCAAAATTTGACCCGAATTTTTGAAAATCAAAAATAAATTTGACTTTTTTTCAAATTTCGGCACTTTTTTTTCTTCAAAATAGTTTTGAAAGAAAGCTGAGATTTTTTCCTATGAGACCTCCAATTTTCAGAGTGGCAAATTAATTCGTCTTTGTGTAATAGAACGATACGTAAACAAGATGCCGTGATAGGGTGAGTGGCGCGCGATTTCCCCTAGTGCGCTCACGCCGAGGATCTTTGTGCAACGCTTTAGTGCCAGTTTTTCAACTTAAGTAATATTATATGCTACTAGAATAACTGCTCTCTGCATTGCCAGGATGAATTAACAAGGCCTGCATTACGATCAGTGTAAAATTGATTGGGAATATGCTTCATAAATTATAAGTGAGAATGCAGGTACAATAAGTGTTCTAGAGGGAAGTAGTGGCACACATAATGTGTGCGTTTGCGTGCATCATGAGAATTTCAAGTTGACGTTGAATGAAATAAATATTCCACATTCAACAGAGGATACTGACATGGTGCTCAAAAATTATCACGACTGCCTGGATGCTATTGTATGTCCTGACTCTTCAAGTTCCTGTCATTTAGTAGAGTGTGAAAACTGTCCAGGTACTGCAAACTTGAAAGATAACATCACAAAAGCTTTTGATGAACATTGTATTAATGAAGTGAGGTTTGAAATTTGGCTACAGACCGACAAATGTACTCTAAAGACTCTGGTAATAGATACTGATGAATTCGTAGATGATTTCTGTGAAAGGCTGTTGAAATTAAAAACTCATCACTTCATTTCAAAGGAGTAATCATCTTTTTTCAAAAACCTGAAGGAAAATTTATTGCCTGGGGAGTTCTTGATTTGCTTCGATTTCACTGAGAATTACGCCTTCATAATTCAGAATGCAGCGCAATCATTCCACTGGAATAACGACCAAGCTACAATATTCACTGTCGTGATTTATTATAAAAAAGATGGAGAGCTCAAGGACGTAAGTATCGCAATCATATCTGATAACTTAGCTCATGACACGGTAGCTGTTCACGAGTATCAAAAGATAATAGTAGATTATTTGAAAACTCATTTCAGGCCAAAGAAAATCTACTATTTCACCGATGGTGCAGGGCAACATTTTAAAAATAAGAGTAGCTTTGTTAATCTCCAAGCCCATGAAGAAGATTTTGGTATCCAAGCTGAATGGCACTTCCATGGTACATCTCATGGTAAGGGTGCATGTGATGGTATTGGAGCGAATATAAAGAGACAAGCAGCACGATCAAGCTTACAATGTTCTCCGAAACATCACATACTCACTCCCCATGCTTTGTTTCAGTGGGCAAAGAGTAACTGTAAGGAAACCGAAATTTTTTTCAGCAGCAAAAAAATCATGCCTTCGCCACCGAGTTACTGAAAGCCAGATTTGACAAAGCCGTCACGATACCAGGTACATTACAGTACCACGCTTTCATTCCCACTCAAGATGGAAAACTTCAACTCAAGAAGTTTTCTTCCTCTGAGAAATACGACATCCTCTCGAATGGCAAAAAACAGAAACCGCAAAAGAGGCCTGCAAAGAAAACAACTGCTGAAACTATCGCCAAAAAATCGAACAGGAAGACACATAATATTACCATATAATATTACTTAACTTTAAAAAGTGGCTCCTAAGCGTTGCACAAAGATTCTCGGCTTGAGCGCACTAGGGGAAATAGCGCGCTACTCACCCTATCACGGCATCTTGTTTACGTATCGTTCTATTACTCAAAGACGAATTAATTTGCCTCTCTGAAAATTGGAGGTCTCATAGGAAAAAATCTCAGCTTTCTCTTAAAACTATTTTGAAGAAAAAAAAGGTGCCGAAATTTGAAAAAAAGTCAAATTTATTTTTGATTTTCAAAAATTCGGGTCAAATTTTGACTTTTTTTGAAAATAATTATCACCACCAGAAAGTTTGTGAAAAAATCTATCGAAAATATTCAAGGTGAAATTTTGTTTCAGGCAACAGGACAAAAGTTACAAACGTTTGAAAGTAAGGCTTTGCTTGAAAACCCCGTAAATTGTACCCCCTCCACATTGATAAATAATCATCAAAATAAATTAATTTTTGGTGTGAGGAGTACTATCTAATAGGACTACAATTAGGCCAATTTTTAGCCCGATCGGACAACTTTCATTTTTGAGGTGGGTACGCTTCAGAAATTATGCCCCCAATGTAATGTTATATACAAAATTTCCTGTCGTTGTGGAAAAGCTTACATTGGCCAGTCGAAACGTCCGTTAAGAATCAGATTTAAAGAACATATGAACAACATCAGATTAGATCCGAAATATCATAAAGCTATAAGTCAACACTTAGCACAAGAACACCGAGGTGACTCTAGTTTTATCGAATGGAATGAGGTAGAAATTTTGAATATTGAACCAAATGAATATAAATGTGTTTTTGCTGAGATGGTTTTTATTAAAAAAGAAGGTGAAAATTGTGTGAGCTTAGTTACAGATCTAGATTACTTTAGTGCTTCTTATAATAACATTGTTGAATTTATAACTAAATAAAAAACATTCTCTAAATTCATTTCAAACATCCTTACCACAAATTTGAATTGTAACAAACATATTTTATTATAAAATAGTACTGTAGAAATTGTCACTGACGTTGACCCTTCTTACACCAATGTGTTGCCTTTCGATGTGTTGCATTGTAATTCTTAATGTGTGTGTTCACAGTTTCCAAGATGGAGACGGGGCATACTTGCTCCGTCTTCACAAAATATTTTTTTATCTTTTACCATTTTTACACAATAGTTCATTTCTAAAATAAAAAAAAAATACTAATTAATTTACAGGTATGAAATCAATTTCTTATTTTTTCCATTAAATTTACTGTTTGCACTATAAATAAATATACTGTTACGTACCAGCGTTGGTTTTAATTTTTAGGTAACATGGCACCCTACGGTGCTGGTATGCTGGAGGAACAACAGACCAAATTAAAAGTATCTTTAAGGGTGTTGGTTAACTCCGACTTGGAATTTTTTTTTATATAGGCATGGCACTGGCTCCATATATAATTTTTCCCAAGTATTTGAAAGCGAAAGAAAGAAAACTTGTCAAATATCCGGGGTTTTGCGAGATCCTCGGATCAACGAAATTGATAGGAATGAAGCCTTTTGCTGAGGGAATAACTATTTTCGCGGAAATGATTAATTTTTCGAAAGGGAGAAATCTGCGGATAGCAGAAGACAGCATTTGAACAGCGAGAACCGTTCGCAAATTTATTTTTTTACTCACAATTCTGACATCACAGAAGTATTTTCAGAGGCTAACTGATTTTCGAAGACTCAAATGTTGATGATGGCGAACCTAAATTTCGCGAAATACGTCGCGAAATGGAGAAAAATGCGGAACAAAATTGAGATGTCCTGTGCATGTGAGGACCATAAGACTGTATTGGTAAGCAGCAAAGCAAACTCGCCAACAGACCGGCTGTCAAATTCGCGCTCCGAATCTTTAATGCTCTGAAGTCCGCACCACACATTGCAACTCGCGAAATCGTGGCGCAAATATTTAAAAAGGTTTTCAAGACAGCAACTGCAAATGCACCAATTTATACATAAATAAATTTATGATTGTATGTAAATTTGTAAATTTACCCAGCTTCAAATTATAACTTTGAAATTATGATTTGAAAATTTTGAAATTATAAATTATAAATTTATCAAGTTATCCAGCAATAAATTCCGAAACCATCAAATTCGATTTCTGGAATTTCGAAATTAGGCCCTCTGCAAATTTATTTATAAATTCCAAGTTTATCAAGTGGTCCAACTATAAATTAATTATATGAAGAAGCTTGCAACGGGGGACACGGATTGTGGTCATCTTTTGTGAGCGAAGAGGGCCTCATTTGAGATAAAAAAAAGCTGAAACAGTTTACTAAGATGGAAAGCGGATTACGAGAAAAAAGGGTTACAAGAAATCCGCGCAATATAACTATCGGTTTGAATTATAGGATTACTGAGTAAGGAGCGGCGGGGTAATGGTCTAGGTTCAAGGCTACAGAATCTGCCGTCATGCGTTCGCGTCCTCGTACTCTCGTCAATTTTTTTTTGTTTCTGAACGTTACCGTGAATATGCATAAATATTATAAAAATATTAATAAATATTAATGTTTTTTGAATTGGGTGGAGCAACAAAAATCTTTTTTGTGATAAGCTTTTGGAGGGCGGGGGTGCTAAAAAATGCCCTTTATCCCCCAATAAATTATCAATAAAATGAAGAACATGAATAAAATCAATAGAATTAATAAAACGAATAAAACGGATAAAATTAATCAAATAAATGAAATCAGTGAAACCGATATAAATGTTACTTTATTGATTTGATTGATGTTGTTCTTTGATTGTTCGATTGATTTTAGTGATTCATTTGATTGTATTTTTTTTTAAATCGTATATTTATATTGAGTTTCTTTATTTTATTACAAAATACAATGAAATGAATCAAGAAAATCAATAAATTGAATAAAATCACTAAAATCAAGAAAATCAAATTATAATCAATAAAGTCAGAATTATACTGATTTCAGTGATTTCTTTCAATTTATTGATTTTTTTATTCATTTCATCGTATTTTTTTATAAAATAAAGAAAATCAGTATGAATATCCCATTCTTTTATGAAAAAATACAATGAAATGAAGCAATGAAGTCAATAAATTGAACAAATTCAATAAATTGAATAAATTGAAATCGCTTTTAGCGATTTATTATCAACAAAATCAATGAAATAAACAACATCAATGAAATCAATAAAATCCATACAATAAAAAAATTAATAAAATCAATTAATTGAATAAAATCACTAAAATCAGTATAATTTTGACTTTGTTACGTCCCGGTTAAAATTTCAAATTTTTACGTAACCACTAACGATAAGTAGAACAGATAAGCTACTTATGGTAATTACTCATGTGGTTGATCACGAAGCGTGGTACATAGCGGCCAGCGATAAACGATCCGCGGTCGGTAACGTCACGAGCGTATGATAAACCGGAGTACTTACCATGAGGATATCAAATATCGGTAACATTTAGATGTTACTTAGATATGTTACCGATATAGGATAATCACATTTATACCATTACCATACGAATATATTATTCATCGTAATATGTTAAATAATAACGATATAGATATAGAATATTAATACACACATGTGTTTAAACTAATACAACAATTAATGCCATATGTGATACATCAGTCACCTAACAATGTACAATGTAATACTAGTGAAATCAGTATGTAAATAGTCAGACACACGGTAACCGAAAGTGTCTGACGAAACGCATTACACATAATTAAGTTAGTAGTAGAATTCATATTCTTGAAAGGTCAAGAGTCGAGATGCACGACCGCTGTCCACGGTTGCTGACGATAGCATAAATCATTCAACGTTTAATAGTATTAGTTACCCACTAGCATCGCTCACAAACATTGAGCGGATCTAGATACGAGTAATATTATTAATAAGAACGTGCCGATTTCAAAAGTTAGAAACGTGCCGATTTCAAAAGTTGGAAACGTGCCGATTTCAAAAGTTCGATCGCCCTACCCCTAGCATGGAGAAACCATCATATATAAACCCCAGATACATCCTTGTCAATTGTCTGACGTTCTCAACAGTCATACTGTTCACTTCGATGTACGATTAACGAATCGCTTTGACAAAGTCGCGGCTTCTAACTCACTGTGACCGAAGAAACACTTTGAATAAGTCAAGTACTTTCAAGTTCAACTCAAAATAGTTAACGTGTTCGAATCCCGAACTAAGTCCCCTCGGCTGAGACTTTCGGTCGTTGTAGAGAAACTTTCCGAATAAAGTCCGCGGTGTTAACGTTCGTGAAAGGACTCAATATTGAATTACTTTTAAGTACATTCAAAGTCTCATCCGGTAAAACTCCGTCGGTGTTTTACAAACAATAAGGAGATACAACCGACAAAGCAACTCACTCTTTTGCCCTTTCAAGCATCGAAAGGTATATGTAAGTCTAATTCATGTAACTTTTAACTTTATTCTTATTCTTTATAATAAAACAATTATTTAAACAACCATCTCTGAATCATTTGAACACTGTACTCTGACACAGTCCGCGTAGGGCTGATAAGTGACACACAAACCCACAATCAAATAATTGGTCAGGTCTTACCAGCCTGACGTAATCAGCACACTGGTCTCTTTCTATTCCTATTTTCCATACTACCCTCGCCTATTGCTCGGGACGTGACAGCTGATTTGGTGGCAGCGGTGGGATAGTCACTTCCGTTTAAATTCAGTGTTTTCGTTAACAAATTTAATTTCAGTGTATTTTTAAGATAGCTATTTCATCGGCACTCGAGAGTATAAGTCCTTCTTAGATACGTTGCACGGTCACCTTCGGGGCAAGGCAAAGTTCGAAGTGCATGATAGGCGTTGGTATACTTCGCGTGCTCGCAAGCTCTGCCACCGTTAATAATTCCACGAAATACCCCGAATTAACCTTGTATGTACTCCTTGTAGCAGGATTGTACAAGTGAAGGGTTTAAATCAACGTCATCGAAAATTAACATTAAAAAATCGCGTTTTAGATCAAAAACCTTAAGTTTGCAATCTCAAAAGTCTAACCAAACCACAACCGTGTGGGAAGCCCAGAATCAAGGGGTTAGAAAATTAATTAACTTGAAAAGTCGAACCTTTCCGACATTCCAAACCATCCAAATAATTTAAAGATATAACTCTTACAGTGTTGAAGTATTCAGGAGTCGATAAACTGGTCAAACATATAATTAAATACAAGATCTACCTTTATTAATTATCCATTGAATTATTGTCATGATAATTTTATACGCACAGTGATATCCAGAATTATCGTCGTGTAACTTATACTAAAACACGGATTCTTTGACTCATTTTTGAACTTTATCTATCTAACCGTTACTGTCCTTTTTCACTGTACCACGGAGGAGATTGCTGGTTAGTGATCAAGGTGTATAGGCGATCAGACAATTCATTTACTTTGCGACGAATATTAACTCCTCTGACAGACCCCAATATCATGTCAATTCTGAACCAAAAGGAAAGTTCCTCATCAACTTATTAATTCTTTGCTTATTACGAGTCAGGAATTGCATGAGGGATATTTAACCCAATTATAGGTAGAATCACACTGTTATGGAAAGGAGTTCTTGCAAGTCATTCACTTAATGAAACTTTAACCTTGGATACATTCTAAAGGCGAATGTGTAATTACCTATCACAGCTTATAAATAAACAAAAGTCAAAAAAATAAATAAATAAAATTTCAGTCCACACAACAAATTATTATCACGAACCAAGGTATTATCAGCCTAGTTATTCGGGAACAGGGGATCACAGCCCTAGCCCACATGTGCGTTTTGCGACAGCCCCTGACTCATATAAAACTTGGGATCAGAAACCGCATCACTCCGGGATAATAAAACGTTCCTATTCGCCTGGGGCTTCAACCCGCCCCTATGAAAGTAAGCCACATTTTTCCAGTAATTATAACCTTCCTCAACAATATCCGTATACGTCGTATAATTCTCATCATCAATATCCGACCACTTCTATGGAAAGTAATGGATATCCCAATTCGAGTTATTCCCGAGGGGGAATGAACACACCACCTCGTGCACTATCTCCCAATCCAACCAACAGTGAGACTTTAAACTACAATTCCGCTCGCCGTACAGACGCAGCGACGGGCGAAGTGAAGGAAGAGCGTCAGAAAAGCGTGCGAATTCTAATGAAACAACAAAGATCTACCACACTAAACTCAGTAGAGAATCCCCAGTAGTCACTTTTTCATCTTCCAATTTCATAAAAACAAGGGCATTATTCTTAATTGACACAGGGGCCGACATTAATATTATAAAGCTGAGTTCCCTAGACGAAGATTTATTGATAACTGAGGACGAATCAATAGATATAACAGGAATAACGACCGTTCGGATTTCCACCATAGGCACCATCAAGTTACCCATAGAAAAATCAATGGTGACGTTTCATGTAGTTTCACCAGAATTCCCCATTAATACCGATGGAATATTGGGACGAGAATACCTCCGTCAAGAAAAGGTAGAAATTTCCTTCTGGCATAACACCATAGTAACCCACTCCAACCCTACTAGGCCAATACCTTTTATCGATGAAGAATCTAAATTTGCACAAGAGCAAATAACTGATTACAAGGGGACCGGACCTAGAAAAATTAAGATAAAAGCAAGATCGCGTCAAGTAATCCCAGTAGAAGTATTGAACAACGAAATAAAGGAAGGATATTTACCATTAATAAAATCAAGAGAAGGGTTGCTAATGGGAGAAGCCGTAGTATCAAATTCCAATGGGATATGTCACATTTATGCCATAAATACTACTGAAGACGACCTAGAAGTTGAAATTGATCCCCAAGAACTAATTCCTTTCGAATATCATCAACTCCCAGGGGATGAATTCGAAGACTACTCTACTGACGAGAATTATTTACCCCCAGAAGATAGGGTACAAGCTATTCTAGACATACTAGAACTAGATCATTTAAATCAAGAAGAGAAAGATCATGTAACTAAAATAGTCCAAGAATATCCAGAGGTGTTTCACTTAACTGGAGAATCATTAACCCCCACACATGAAGTTAAACATAAAATACACACAAGCGATGATGTTCCGATACATGTTCGCCCTTACCGATTTTCTCCTCAACAAAAGGAGGAAGCAAAAATTGTAATAGATAGAATGTTAACAGAGGGTGCTATCGCACACTCAAAATCACACTATAGCTCCCCCATGTTAATAATTCCAAAAAAATTAGACCACACGGGAAAACGGAAATACCGAGTGGTAATTGATTTTCGATTATTAAACGAAAAAACTATCGGAGACGCTTACCCTCTTCCGAACATCACCGAAATCATGGATCATCTAGGAAAAGCTCAATATTTTACAGTTTTCGACCTAGCGAGCGGGTTTCATCAGATCGAACTAAACCCTGTTGACAGACCAAAAACTGCCTTCTCTTTCCTGAACGGACATTACGAGTATATTAGAATGCCCATGGGTTTAAAGAACTCGCCAGCAACTTTTCAGAGATTAATGGACCAAGTTCTGCTAGGATTACAAGGAGTCGAACTATTTGTCTATCTAGATGACATAGTAATCTATGCAGAAACTTTAGAAGAACACGGGAAGAAAGTAAAACGTCTTCTTAACAGACTAAAGGAGGCAAATTTGTCGATTCAGCCGGAGAAAAGCGAGTTTTTATTTAAAGAAATTACCTATTTGGGCCATATAATTAGCAGTGAAGGAGTGAAGCCCGATCCCAAGAAAATTGAAGCTGTTAAAAACTTTCCCACTCCTAAAAATCCGAAGAATATAAAACAATTTTTAGGACTTGCAGGATATTATAGAAAATTTATTAAAGATTTCGCAGCAAAAACTAAGCCTCTAACCAATCTTTTAAAAAAGGGCGTACCTTTCAATTGGGGTCCAGAAGAAGAAGAAAGTTTCAAAACTATGAGACAAGCTTTATGCGAAAACCCCATCTTGCAATATCCAGATTTCCGGAAACCATTCACTATAACCACGGACGCCTCAGGATACGCCGTTGGTGCGGTATTAAGCCAAGAAAAGGATGGCATAGATCTTCCCATATCCTACTACTCTCACGTACTAAATAGTGCAGAATGCAATTATTTTACTACTGAAAAAGAGTGTAAACAAATCTTCAAACCGACCCTCGATTGTGACAAAAAGAGGACCAACCACCAAAACCGTCGCTTTAAGACCTTCCATTTCAGGAACCCAACGAGTAACTTTTAAACCCAGGGACAACAGTCAGCGCACGAACATTAATTTAAAACCTATAGAGGACCAGAATGAAAGCTGCATAAGCAAACGCCTGCTCAGAAGAAGAGCCGAAGAAATGAGAAATAAAACTCGACCCAATTACCGCGAGTCCAGTACCGACTCAGAAGATGAGACAGTTGAATCCGATAATCGAGTCCCTCCTATACTACGAAAAACGCGAAGTGTGTTACCCAGCTTGGATATACCTCTGGCAGCTTTTCCGTCGCGCGCTATACCCAAAAGTGCTCCACCCAACGCCACAGTTCATTTCCAGGAAATTTTTGGAAAAGAAATTGCTGAGGACGGACAAGAACAAGAGGAACCAGTAATAGAAACACTCTCGGAAACCTTCATAACCGTGGATCCTCCGCAAAGCGACAGTGAGGAAAGTTCAGAAGAAGAGCAACAAATTGAAGAAAGCAAAGAATTTAATAGTTCGAAATTAACCCGAGAAGAATTGAAAAACTCGTTTACACAATTCGATGAATTTTTAGAAATTCATAAAAAATGGGAAAAGCAGGGAGAAACAGAAGAAAGTGAGGAAGCTCACGGAGCTATCATGGCTGTGTCAGAAGGCGAAGACAATCCAGAGACTCTTCACGCCATTGAAGAATTGGAACCTGATAGTGAGAGTGAATTCACTCGAAGAATAGATTCAGTGATAAATTGGGCTAAACATGAAATACAGGAAGTCAAAACGCAGAAAGTGAACAATCCAGAATCCAGTGAAGATAGCGAAAATATGAAACCTAAAGAAGAAGAAAAATTTTCTTCAACTCAAATAATACGTCCTGAGATTGGACAACGCAAAAGCGTAACTTTTGCACTTCAACCACCCAATACGCCGGACGAACTAGCAACATTTCGTCCATCAGCCTGTGGGTTGCCACAAGCTTTATCTACACCACTTCTAGAATCAGCGAAAATGAAAGAAACTACAAAACTTCCGATGAATTCCAACGAAAACATCAAGCCCAGACAAATAGATATGAGTCTACCCGAAACAGTCAGTACTGAGACTGCAAAAATAATTACAGATGACGACAATACATGTACATCAATCACAAGCATCCAGCCCACATTGCCGACTGAATACACTCGCCCTGCTAATATTGATGCATTCCCAAAAATAAAAGGCAGCCGCGAAAATTTAACCTATCATAGAGGAAACTATGTACACTTCCTTTCCGAGGATTGCGAATTCACTACGCCAATAGGGCGCTTATTAATAGACATAAAAGCCATTGATCCTTCAGAAATTAAAGAACAACATCCTAAGATAGGTCAAATACTTATGACGCCCCGCGGTAGATATAAAGTTTACACTATCATCCTAAAACAAAACCATTTCGACGAATTGAATAAGGAAAACCTGAGAATCGGACTACACAACCTACGTGTAGCTCTCGAAAGAGAGAACATAAACTCATTTCGAATCTCAAAACAAGGAGATTTGACTGATAGCTTACCCAAAGGCTCCCTGATAGAGATTCTAAAAGAAATTTTCGATGATAACAATATCGAAATCACATATTGCTATGGAAGTGTGTGCGTGCCGCCCGAAGAAGATCGTGATCCAATCATAGAAGAATACCATCGAAGTAAGATAGGAGGACATAAGGGAGTTAACAAAACTTATGGGCGAATAAGAGAAAGATTTACTTGGCCAGGAATAAAAGAACAAGTCACGGAAATTGTGCGAAAATGTAGTACTTGCCAAGAGCAGAAGATTATTCGAGCCAAAACCCACGAACCCATGATGATTACAGACACGCCTATAGAAACTTTTGACAAAGTATCACTCGACACAGTAGGACCATTGCCGACAACCCCCGATGGAAATCGACACATTCTCACTATGCAGGATAACTTGTCAAAATATTGTATTGCTGTAGCAATACCCGACATAACAGCTACAACTATTGCGCATGCTCTAGCTAAGAATTTAATCTCACAATATGGCGCCCCAAAAGCCATTTTAACCGACCGTGGAAGTGCTTTTATAAGTAATCTCTTAAAAAAATTATCCAAGATATTTGGAATCAACCAAATATTTACCTCAGGATATCGACCACAATCGAATGGGTCCTTGGAACACTTCAATTCATGAAGCAACTAAATTTACACCTTTCGAATTAATATTCGGAAAAATTGCGCGTAGCCCTAGTTCATTCCCTTCCCATGAAAAGTTAGAAACTTACGGGTCTTATTTAAAAGACTTAATAATAAGACTATCTGAAATCAAAAACATGGCGGCTGAAAATTTAATTCATGCTAAATACAGATCTGAACAACTATATGACAGAAAAATAAACCCTTTTTCTGGAAAAGTAGGCGATAACGTGTACGTAAAAAGGGAAACCAAAACTAACAAATTAGATAGTAAAAGTCACGGGCCATACACAATTGTAGATATATTAGATAAACACACCGCTATTTTAGAAACAGCGGATGGAAAACGTTTCCAAAAACACGTGGACAAATTGAAAATAGCTCATGAATAACCCTTATAAAATGCAAATCATAACATACAATTTCCTTTTACAGGATGGCCGCTTCAATCATACTCACTAGACTCCCAAAGGGACAAATATACCCTTCCATAAATCATCCAAAGGGTGATATAAACAAATTGGAGCACCCAAAAGGACCGTTAGAAGAGCTGACCGCAGAATACGATTTAACCAAACCCATTTACAGCATACATAGAGTGGAAGGGCCGTTGCACGCCCAAAGATTTATAATTAAGTGTGTCGTAGAAGACACAAAGCGCGGAAATTTATTTATTACAATAAGCGAACGCGAAAAGAAAGTTAGGGTAGCAGAGCATGAAGCAGCCAGGAAAATGTTGAAAGAATTAGAA
>CAKNXH010001296.1:0-45678 GCA_932178445.1 Andricus quercusramuli | reverse complement strand
ATTACATCAAAGAAATTTTTAATTTAATATGATCCACATAGAAAAATTGAAGAATATTTCTAATATCTGTTTCATTTCAGAAAAAATATTCACAAAAAAGGAAGAGATTGTTTGAAAAATTATTCTTCCTTATGTTTGTGTATTATGTATTTATAAATGGAAGACCGAAGAAAAAAAAAAATTTCAGAAAAAACCGCAAATTTTTAGCAATTATCCAAGAGAAGATAGTTCTCAACAATAATAAATTGTATAAACAATTGTGTTCATCTACTTGCATTAATTTTCACCTCACTGAGTTAAAACTGGACAAAAGTTTTAAAATTTTAGAAAAAGCGGCAATTTTCTAACATTATTCATAAAGAATATTATTAATAATAGTAAAAAAATTATTTAAACAATTATTCTTATTAACTTAAATTTATTATAACCTCGCTCTAATTGGAGAATGGACAAAAAGTGAAACATTTTATAAAAAAATGCAACTTTCTAGCATTATTTTAAGAGAATATTATTATAAATAGTAATAAATGGTTTGAAATATTATTTCTATCAAATCAAATTATTATTTTTTTAATATTAAGTGAAAACTTGAAAATAAGATTGAACAGTCAGAAAAAACCGCGACTTTTCAATTCTCACAAAACCCAATTTTGCACTTATGGAATTTTTTGGGATCCTATGAAACAGACTCATGAGGTTGATATTTAAAAAGTGATTATTCACTTGTATTCTATAGACAATTGTTAAGAAAATTAGTTTTTTCCTTTTTTTTTGTTGATAATTTTCAATTTCGTATTTTGCTTTTGAATTAAATTTTTTATTTTAATCCTGTATGTTGATTTTGAACAAAATTTTAGTCAATTTTAAGAAATTTTAAATCGAAAGCTGAACCTAATAATCTTCGCGCTAGGCGTGGAAAAAAATACATATTGTATTAGAAAGAATTTCAGGATGGGCTTCTTCTGGTCTGGAAAAATGTTTTTTTTTGTTATATCTCCGAATCTAAATAAAAAAAATTCAACTAATTACTAATTTTCAACTTTGTGGAAACATTCTGAAGCCTTAGTCTATAAATGACGCAACCCGAAGGTGATATTGTGAAACTTGCAGAGGGGCTATTTCATTATCGAAATGAATAATAGCATTATTTACACACTTTATCTACATCATTTTCGTTTATTCACGTTAAAAATAATTTTACAGAAGAATAATGAAATTCGAATATTTATTACAACAACAAAACTGATACACAGTTCTGCTGATTTTGAATCAGCTAAACCAAAAATTAAAACATTTGAAATATGTATATTCTAAAGTCAGAAATGTTCCCAATGGTAAAAAATGTAGCATTTCGAATTTCAAGTTTTTAGAATTTTACAATATGAAATTGCAGAATAATAGCACATTTTGAAATTGTTAATTTATCGAACTGAGCTGTCAACACTGAACCATTGTGAACTAGAGTATTCGAAGATTAGATTTTTTATAGAATTGTGTATTCAAAAATTGTGAAATTAAAATCATAGAGAAAACATAAAAATTATGAACAGGTAAATTATCTAAAATGTGAGTTATTTACTTCCGAAATGAAAATTGTTCAATTTTGATCGCTCTCAATACGAGATTATCTGAGGATTAAGAATAATAATTTTTCTTCGACAAATTTTCGGTATAAGATTAATAAGAGACTTCAGGTTAAAAATTTTCAAATTAAGACCTAAATGATGATCCAATTGTCAAATTTAAGTCTTGGAAATCTACAATAATTGAGAACAATGAGGTATTAAAGATCTTATTTTATAATAATAAAAGGCCAATTTTGACTACTATTTTGTCCTTATAGAGTATCAAGTTTATAATATCCTTATGATATATAATTGAGTTTAATTTTAGTTTCATTTAGATTGAGTTATTGTATTTTATTTTGTTTAATTTTGGTTTCGTTTTTATATACAAAAAAGGGTTACGCAGCCTATAAAGTCGTGACTGAAGAGAATTTTAGAATATCAAATTAGATGCCAGCTTTATAATGTGCAACTTGAAATTAAAATCTTCCAAAACTGAAGAATAGCAAACTATACAACGTGAAGATTTAATAATTCTGAAAGTACTAAAAACATCGCTCATTCAAAAATTGTAAAAAATTTAAATTAAACGATTAAAAATCGAGAGGGTTCCAAACTTTCATACTGGAATCCTAGAAATAACATAAAATTTTATTATTACATTTTCAGTTAGAATAATTAATTGCATACCAAGAAGGAGAGAATATTCAACAAAATAGTTACATTTTCAACCAAACTGATGAATCTTTGGCAAGCAAAATTATTTCTGAACAGAAAGTGTAATTATTTTCGACAAAAAAATGAATTTCGAACCACATTTGTTAAATTTTCAGCCAAACGAATGAACTTTAAACTAAAATTATGCATCTTTAATTAAAAAAATTAATTTTCAACCGAATAGTTGTATTTTCCATCCAGAAAATGAATTTTCTACCGAAAAAGACAAATTTTCAACAAAAAATAGAATACTAGGTATAATTTTAAGTTGGAGAAATAAGTTGTCAACCAAATAACGTAAATTGTCAACGAAATAGTTCAATTTTTAATTAAAACGATTGAATGTCTATAAAAAGTTTGTTGCGAAGAATGAAATAGCTACATTTGTAGTTTAAAGAATTAATTTTTGATGGAAAAACTAATTTTCAACTAAGGAAATAAAATTTTAGACGGAAACATTAATGTTCTATAAAAAAAAATTAATTTTCAACAAAATACATGAATTTTCAAGCAAAAATTTCAAGTGTTAATCGAAATTTTCAAACCAAAAGTTGAATTTTCAAACTACCAGTAAAATTTTTAACAGAAAAGGTTAATTTCATACCAAACAAGACAAAGTTTAAACAAAATAGATGAACTTTTAACTGGATGAGATAGATTTTCAACAAAAAATAGAACAGCTTCATTTTAAGTTAGAGAAATATGTTTTCTACTAGATAAAATAAATTTTCAACAGAACAGTTCAATTTTCAACAAAACAGATGAATTTTCAACCAAAGAGATTAAATGGCTATAAAAAAATCTAAGAAACATTGAATAGTTAAATTTTGAATTTAAAAAACATGATTTTTAATCACAAACTCATTTTCACTCAAACAAATGAATTTTTAAACAAAAAGATTACCTTTTTATCAAAAGAGAATAATTGTTAACAAATTAAATTAATTTTTAACCAAGAAGGTGAATTAATCACCAAGAAGAATAATTTCCTACCACAAAAGGCAAAGTTTCAAACAAACAAAAAAGTTGTCAAATGTATAGTTTAATTTTCAACTGCAGAAAATTGATGTTCAATCGAACATGAAATAGTTGAATTTTCAGTTGAAAAAATCAATTTTCAATTTAAAAAAATTCATTTTCAAGCCAAAGAAATCAATTTTGAAAAAGGATTGCTTTTCCACTAAAGGAGATTAATTTATATCAAAGTACCTGAATTTTCAACCAAAAAGGTGAATTAGTCACCAAGAAGATTAATTTTCTGCCATGAGAGACAAAGTTTCAACGAAATATAGAAATTTTCAACCAAATAGTTAAATTTTCAACTGAGGAAGATAAATGTTGAACAAAACATCGCATAATTAAATTTTCAGTTAAAAAACAATTATTTAAAAAATTTTCGCAAAATACCTCGATGAATAGTTCATCTAGAAATACATTGAAAATTTATTTTTCATGTTTTTTAAAAGCTAAAGATATTGCAAGTATGGTGTCAGATTATTACACATGCGGAGGGTCATATTTTGTCAATAAAAAAGATAATCTGCAAATTTTTATGAACTGTAAGTAAACGAAGATTTTCTGTAAAATCTATAACGTAAGTCTTTCATGATATAACGAGTCTTTCATGAAGAAAGTGAAGGTTAAAGTCAATGTAAGTTTTTCCTCCAGAGAGAAGCAAGGGGGGGGGGGTGTTCCCCTACTCAAGAATCTAGTGAGCTCCACTGATGTTATCACTAAATTTTAAATGCGACGAACTTTAAAAACCTGTACAAAACTCAATTTGCGACACAATCACGTGCATAATAAACTATAAGAAAGCGAGATAAGAAAGATAAGAATGCCGGCCTATATATAGTCGGTCCTTCAAGAGCAAATTCTTTCTTCAAGGTACTGGCATCCGATTTATAGAAATTACATTTTATTCATAACATCGCTCGATCTTCAAAAGAACCAAGAGAGAAGTAAGAATTAAAATTTCTATCTAAATATTAAGTTGTAATATTGTTTTCTTTATGTTTTTTTTAGAATATGGAGAGTTTCGAAATGAACCTGCGATACTTGATAGCGACTATTCTTTTCAGTATCATTTTAGGGGCAAGTAAGTGATATTTCAAAAACTTTTTTCCAACACATTCCATAATTTGCTAGGAAAATTAATATAAATGGATATACATTACAGATACGGTCATATTCTGTTGATTGATGAAAAAGCATTAATTCTTTGACCATTGTCCAAATAAAAAAGCAATAATTTAGATAATTGCTTCTCATTCAAATTCTTCCGCAATTTTTATTCGTTTTTTACAGGCGCATTCAGTTATAAAGATGCTAAAAACTGGGGAAAACATTATCCAGAATGTGATGGGGAATTTCAGTCTCCCATGGCTTCGGATGAATTCCCCAAAAATGGGTTTATTCCTCCCATTAAGGAAAAATTGAAATTTACGGACTTGCATAAATTACCAAAGAATATGACCATCAAAAATACTGGTCACACTGGTACTCAACATTAATTATTGTAAATCATAAACATCATTCTGCTCTATTGTATTTTATACATTCTTTAACCTTCTCTATAATACAGTGGAAATAAAAGCTGATTGGGCTGGAAAACCTCCAAGGCTTACTGGTGGACCCCTTCATGGGAATTACGTATTTGAAAAAACCGTTTTCCGTTGGGCCCAAAAAAAGGTAGGTCTTCAAAACAATTCTCAAGAACTCTCTAAATTCAAAGTATTTAAATTTCGCTCATTTTGCTGATGACGTTTTACTATTTGAATCAAAAAAACAAATTGAAAAGTTTACTTATAAAAAAACGGTATTGCAGCATTTGTAACTTTATTGAGACCATGAAAATGCTATATTGTGAGACTTGCAAGTAGAATACGAGGAAACACTAGAATCATTCACACACATATGTATTTTACCTTACCTATTCAAGGTTAGAAACAATTCCGCAGAATCAAAAAACCGAAAATACCAGAAAAAAACAAAATTACCGAAGAATCAGTAAATATTTTCACTCAAGAACTTTTGTGGGTATCATAAATTTGTGACTTTTTACTATTTAATTCGTGTAATGACAAAATATTAATATTTTCTTAGTCAAATATTCGATTCGTCAATATATTAGTAAAATGCACACTCATTCAAATTTAGTAATTAATGGACCCATAACTGAAAAACATAATAATTATAATAATTTTCATTTCAACATCACGAATAAAAAGTGGATTGAAGACATAAATTATCGGCCTGAGGATAAATACAAGTTGTCGTAAGTCAAAAATGCTCTTTTAATATTTGTATTGCCGCTATCATCGACAAAATCTTCGATATTGAATCTCATGTCATCATTTTTGTTTAATAGGTATGATATGGAAATGCAGTTGTATTTTTATAAAGAAGAGTGGAAATCATTTGAGAAAGCTCAGTCACAGAAGGACGGTCTTGCAGTATTTAAAGTGTGGCTGCAGGTTTCAAATGAAATCCGAGTAAGGAGTGCAAATTAATTAGTTGAAATACCTTCTCTCAATAAGTTTTTATTCATTATTTTTACGTAATAATACACAAACATTATCTTGCTCAAGGTGAGGGTGAGGAAATAAGGGGGGTGGGGCTGATTATGTAACTTTTTCAAATTCATTTTCACTTCAACTTTCATAGATTTGTTTTTTTTTTCATTGTCGTGACAATTAAAATTAAAAAAAAGACTACTAACGTGAATTTCGAAAAAGTGGAAGTAGAAGTGAGCGAAAAAGTCCAAACAAATCTGATATAATGAAAATTAATTACAAAACCATGAGGGCTTTTAAAATCTCTCAAAATCATTGAGATCCTCAGAAATTTTATAAAATTAATTTAAATCTCCCAAAATATCCTGAAACCATATAGGTCCTAAACAATCATTTCGTAAATACCCTAAAATATTTTAAATCTTTTTGAAATCCCTGGAAACATTTGAAGCTCTTAAGAATACCTTGAATATTACAAAGATATTCCCAATTTTCTCCAATCCTCTGAAATCCTTTTAAACACGCATGTCCTGAAATAATTTAAAGAAAAATAAAAAATTGAATTTGTCTCTACGAAAAATCCAATATTACTGACTTATTTTTCAAATTTCAGGATATAGATTTGAAATCCACACCTTTGTTTGAGGACCTGGAAAAAATTATACATGAGGTGAAATCCATCAATTCCACAGCTGTGCTAAAACCGTGTCCCTTAGCAAGTTTTGTAGATCAAGAAAGTTCAGGCTACTATCTATTTTACAAAGGCTCTTTAGATCATCCTCCTTGCACGCAATCTGTAACTTGGTTCATATCTAATTCTTTTTTTCCTATTTCCAAAAACCTGGTAAGAATATATATTTATTTGAAATATATAAGGAAATGAGTTTGATAATTTATTTACTGCTACTATTTTATATTCCTAATTTTTCTTTCAGGTAAATGGATTCAGGAAAATAAAGTTGGACGGGGGAGACGTGTCGAATGTTAGACCTCTCCAGCCGGCAAACAAACGTTCACTTAAGATGGTGTTTACTCCGGAAGGGGACGTCGAATAATTGTCGGTAACGGGCTGCGCTCGGGAAAGGTTTTCTGCAGTTTTCCACTCACTTGGCTGAAGGTCTAAGCAAATGCGAGCGCCTATAATAAAAATCCGTCTGCAGACGGTATAGGGTCAATAGAATGGATATGGGTTTTTTGTGTGCAAATGTCTAGAAGGAATGTAAACTTGAGTTATAAAATGAAATAAAGTCTTTAGTTGCATCAATAATTTTTTTCTTTCAGTGATTTTAAGTATATACTCCCGTTATTGCACATCTCGGTATAAATTATTACTGATTTTGCCTCCTATCCGAGACATTTTAAGATGACATCCAGATCTAGGGTGATATACTTAGTAGAGTGGGTCAAAAGACCTTTTTCTTAAATAGCTGATTAAAACAGTGAGTAAAAATGTTATCCGCCAAACAGCTGACAGCTCTCCTAATTTTAGTTGAATCGGATAATGTCTTTTGTCCAGAATCACCTCTGAAACTCTACGACAAAAATTCCTGGTCATTTCATAGGTTTCTTCCGGATAGCAACAATTTTTCCCGGTCATCTTCCTGAATCAAAATTAGAAAAATGTAGGTATTAATTTTGAACTCTATTCGAACAATAAGAAGCCTAGTCTATAAATGAGGCGGGACGAAGGCAATGTTGCGAAACTTGTAAACAGGCTACTTCACCTCAAAAGAAAAAAACATAATTATTTACGCATTCAATCTATTTCACCTTCGTGTATTCATATTAAAAAAATCCGCGTAAAAATTACGAAATTTCATTAAACATAACAGCATACATGAAACAGAAGCTTTATCGAATTTGAATACGTTTTATTCTACGGGCTTCAAGAGTAGAGACTGATTAAAAAAAATATTCATAATTGTAAACATTTCAAAAAAGCAGCCGTTAAAATGAAACGAGTAAATATATGAAGTTGGAAAAATTATTAAATTTCCAAGCAATTTATTTTTTCGATAGCGTGTGTTGTTTCTCAAAAAATTTAATATTCTTTACTGTTAATGTTATTTTTCAGATTAAAACAGAACCTACGCGTTCTATATATAATCATTATTAATAAATCTGTAGTTCTCCTTTGGTGAACAGATTTTGTCCTCACATTTTTTTTCGTATCTTACGTCGCTTATCCAAAAATTCAATTTTTTTATTTTTAATGTTCTTCTATTAAGCTTGAAACAAAAACTATGAGTCCCATGAATAAATGATTAATGGCAAATTTGTATCTCTTTTTTGGATGAACAACTTTTGTCTATCAATTTTTTATCGTACCTTTGTCGTTTTTCCACAAATTTTTCATTTTCATTTTCAATGTTCTTTTTACGATTAAAACCAAAACCACGCATCCTAGAAGAAAGTCATTATTGTAATTTTTTATATGTGTTTAAGGTGCACAATTTTTGTTTAATCGTATGAGGTGTTTTTCCAAAAATTTAATTTTTTTATTGGTAATGTTATTTTTTTACGATTAAAGCAAAAATTACGCAACCTATCAAAAATTATTGAGAAAAAATGTGTAGCTCTTTCTTGGATGAGCAACTTTTGACTATTAATTGTTTCATAGTTTATGTCGTTCGTCCAAAAATACAATTTACTTATTTTTCATTTTTTGCGATTACAACAAAAACTATGCGTTCCATCAAAAAATGGTTACAAGAAAATTTATAGATATTTTTTGGGTGGATAATTTTTGTGAAATCATATTCTTTCGTATCCTTTATAGTTTGGCCGAAAAATGGAATTTTTTATGGTGTTTTGTGCGATCAAAATTTGAATATTTGATTTTTCAAGCAAATCCAAAAGCCATTCTTAGACACTTGTACATAAATATAATATACCGCCATGACGACATAAGGCATCCTTGTCTAGCACCTTGCATATAATATCAAACCGCAGTCACTTAGTTTCCCATTAACCCTTACACTCGCTTTGCTACCTGCATATATTATTTTTATTGGTTGTATACAAGCTCGTATTTTATATATATGAAATACATTTTTGGGGTTGATATTTAAAAAGTCATTATTCATTTGTATTCTATGGCTAACTGTGAAGAGAAATATTGAGTTTCAACTCGATTCATCGAATATTGACGATTCTGAATAATATTTACAAAAGCATCTTTTTTTTCATCATTAATTATTATTCATAGCGTTTTTATGGAAATTATTTTATCTCATAATAGAAAATAAACTAAAATAAACACTGAGCATTTAACTGAAGACTCTCAGATGTTCAAAACATTTTTTAATCCCAGTTTCAAAAAAATTCTTTGAAAAGAACATAAATTTAAAAAGATTATCATTCACGAAAATACGAAAATTATGGAGATAGGAATTTGTTTAAATATGCAGTCTTCTAACATGCAAAACACAGTCATAAGAATCAGCTTCAAACTAATGACACTTTTTAGTGCCCTCATCTGCTACTTTCTTGCATATTATTTCCGATTTTTGAAATTTGGTTTCTGGAAACTACAGTTTTTGAAATTTTCTTGATATCTTTTGAAATCTTTGAAGTCGCTCTGAAAATTCGTAAAATCTTATAAATCTGCCAGAACTTCTGAAATCTTTGCAAATATTTTGAATGATATTTTCAAAAAAGGTTGAAGAGGTGGAAATCGTTCTTCTCAGATATTTGTTATTTCATACATCTATTTCCCCCTCCTCTAAACCGTGAAAACTGGTGTCGTTCAAAAGTTTGTTTACTCTTTAGAACCATGCATTAAAATATATATAATAATAAGAACTAAATAATGAAACTTCCAAAATTGTTGTCTTTGAAAATGCAACTCTTTTGTTGGAAATTCAATCATTTGGATGAAAATCAACTTTTTTGTTGAAAGGTTACCATTTTTGATTGAAACTCCAACTATCTTGTTGAAAATTCTTCTCTGTGGGTTGATGATTCAAATATCTAGTAGAAAATTAATATTTTCAAATGCGTCCTTTCGGGTTGAAGATTCAATTATTTTGTTAAAAAATTCAACTATTTGGTTGAAAATACACTTTTTTCGAAATTCATATTTATAAGTTGAAAATTAAACCTGTTTGTAGAAAACTGGTCTCTTCAGCATAAAAATTCAACAATTTGGTCGATAAATCAACTGTTTCGTTAAAGTAATATTTCTTGGATGAATTCAATTGTTTTCAATTGAAGATTAAAAAATGTTCTGATCGAAAATGTATCTACTTGGTTGAAATTTTTTTTTGGTTCAAGATTCATTCTTTTATTGGAAAATTCACCTCTGGTAGAAAACTCGTCTTTTCAGTAAAAAAATTGATCTTCTTGGTTGAGAATTCATCTTTTTGGTTAGAAATTCAACTATTTTGTTGAGAATTTATGCATTTCGTTGAAGAAGCAATATTTTCACTTGAAATATCAAGAATTTGAAGCGTTTTAATTCATTATTAGTACCAACAATAATTTCATTTGAATGAATTTATTCTATTTGCGTGAAAAATCTCCTTATTTCCCCTGTTTTTAAAGCATTTTCGCATTGAAGCCCCTATGAAGATTAGTGGAAAATTACTAGTTCGATTAGTCCAGATGTTTTCTAATTAAATAATGGAAAAATAATTGCTTGGTAACAACACATTATTTGGGACCCTATATAATAATTGTGCGTGAAAATGTCTGAGCACCGAATGCACCATGAAAGGACACCTGTAGAGAGAATAGTTTTGCCACGCAAGCTTGGAGGGAGAGGGATTTTCGATGTTCGTCGATTGTGTGTCTCAGGTGACGCAATTGCGCGAATATTTCTAAAACAGGACTAACATCTCACTCTACAATTAAATTTTGTAGAGTTGACTTGTATACCCCCTTAAAACTGGCAACTCTGGATTTCCACAACATCAGACATCTCAACGCTGAACAGCTAGCTGCTCAGTGGCGAGGTAAACAGTTGCACAAACAACACCCCCAAATATTAGATCTTCCTTGCGTGGATAGTAATGCGTCAAACCTCTGGTCAAGGCGGGGAGAACTGTTTCCGGAAACGGAGGGATTTGTCATTGCCATCCAGGACAGAGTAATCAAGACGAGGAATTACCAAAAGCACATCCTTAATATGATGGTAGTTATTGACAGATGTCGCCTTTGTGGAAATCCCAATGAGAACATCGAGCACATCATTGCTGGCTGTACGATGCTTGCCTCGCAAGAATAAACGCGTAGACATAATGATGCTGCTGGGATCATTCACCAACAAATTTCCTTTAACACTGGCTTACTAGAGAGATTTGAGCCTTACTAAAAATATAGCCCAGTTAAAGTACTGAAGAACGAACACCATCTCCTTTATTGGGACAGGACTATTCTGACTGACCATCGAGTCATACACAATCGTCCAGATGTCCTCTGGTTAGATAAACGTGCTCAACACGTGAGAATAATAGACGTAAGCTTTCTCCTTAACAACAATATTAGGCTCCGATATACTGAGAAGATCCAGAAATATTCGGAGCTGAAGCAGGAGATCCTGAACGTGTGGAGGGTGAACAAGGTCACCATCTACCCGGTCGTGATCTCTTGGGAAGAACTGGGAGCTCGAAATTCGCTACATCTGAATCAGAAGATAGTATTGCTGAACACGTGCCGCATCGTCCGGAGTTTTCTTGGAGTGAACAATGATAGCAGCTGAAATCGCCTTTTGTGGTCGTCCCGCGTACACGACAGATAACTGTGATAAACCCATTTTTAATCTTCGACTCTTAATTTTTGACTTCCGATTTTTGACCTTTCTTTGTATATTTGTATGTCCGCGTGCGTGTGTGAAGTTGTGATTGTCTCCCGCCATCTAATCTACATAAAGTAAATATTTTGAATCGCTGGTCTCAGTCGTCGGCATTGGAACTAGCGCTTGTAAGAATGATTGGATCCCTATAAATGGGCTTCCCAGAATGAATGTTGAATCCCTAAGGGGCTCTCCGGGATGAATGTGTGGATCCCTATAAACGGGCTTTTCAGTAAGAACGTTGGATCTCTATAAACAGGCTCTCCAGTATGCAAGCAGAATATAGAGTTCCGAAACAACGACTGAAATCAACGAATCTACTAATCACTTGCCGCGTTTCGCGGCCGTGTTTAGTAGCGAAGTACCGGGTCATGAGTACCTGTGGGACGGATGGTGGGCCCATTTGATAATAATGTCAGAAAACTGTGTTAGTCACAAGTTATACAGTTGCGAGACTATTTTAACAGCAAGCGGGATGTTACGCTTCACAACACTATCTGTAAAGCCGATCGTGACTACACACCATTGAATTTGTCCTCAGAGGAGGCCTTGAATACTAGGGCAAAACCCATAGAGGAATTAGGAACGCAATGGAGACAGAAAACCATTCACGGCGAAGACCCCAAAACTTTAGATCAATATGAAGTGGAAAGTGAGGCATCCAATATTTGGCTGAGAAAGGGAGTCCTGTATCCAGAAACGGAAGGATTCGTCTTCGCGATTCAGGATAGGGTTATCAGCACCAGGAATTATCGCAAACACGTGTTACATCAAGATGTGGTTGACCGGTGCCGATTATGGGAAGGTACTAACGAATCCATCGAGCACATTATTGGTGGTTGTCGCGTAATGGCTCATAGATCATATACGCACAGATATAATGATGTGGCAGGCATTATACATCAACAACTTGCCCTAAACCTAGGACTCTTAACAGAATGAATGCCTTTCTATAGATACATTCCAATGCCTGTTTTAAAAAATGAAGATTACATCTTATATTGGGATGTGACTATCCAGACTGATCGTTACATCCGAACCAATCGACCTGACATCTTGTTACGAAAGAAAAAAGGTGGAAGAGTCTACATCATCAACATTGCTTGTCCGCTTAAGCAAAATTTGCAGGCAACCTACATAAATAAGAGTCATAAGTATAGCGAGCTAAGGCATGAAGTAAATGCAATATAGAGGAATGTAAAACATGCTTCTATTCATCCTATTCTGGTTTGGGCTGCAGGAAATGTGCTCGCAAGATGCACTGAACATCTTGAAAATTTAGGAGTCAGTAGGGTACTGGCGGCAGCTCAGAACGCGGTTTTATTAAACACCTATCGCATTGTAAGGAACTTCCTAGACCATCAGGAAGCAAGCGACTAAGAACCTATGGCGTGAGACATGGTAGCTCTAAGAAAGCATCCAGAGGCGACTGTTCTCACTTCCAATACTCACGACCGCTGTGTAACGATAACAGCGGTGAAGACAAACTGCAATCTACGCCATGCTCCTAATTTTGTACCTACAACATCATCGCAAATTATTCAAAACATCGTATTAAAATAACTTATAACATCCTCATCTCATCAGTCACTTAACCACCATGTGAAGGTACATAGAGCAAACATGGATAAAACAAATTATTGTTGTTTTCAACTATCTTCTCCTAAATTGAATCTAGAAAATTGCGGTTCATCTAAAATTTCTAACCTGTTGTCTACTTTTTACCCAGTGAAATAATAATTATTTCAAGATAACAGAAAAAAATTGTTTAAACCATTTATTTGTTGCCTAAAACTATCTTCTCTTAGAGCAATGCTAGATAGTCGCGGATTTATCTGCAATTTTCAGCTTTTCTTTGACTTTTAAGTTAGGAACAAACAATAAATATCATTATAATTATTAATTTAAGCCGAATGGTTCTTAGTAACTACTTCAAGGAAAATTTCTCTATGATAGGATCCATATAAAAAATTTGAAAAATGTTTCAAATATCTGTTTTATTTTAGAAAGAAATATTCACAGAGAAGAAAGAGATTGTTTATTAAATTATTCTCCTTCATGTTTGTGTATTATTTATTTATAAACTATCCAAGAGAATATAGTTCCAAACAATAACAAATTGTATAAACAATTGCATTTATCAACTTGCATTAATTGTCACCTCACTGATGTGTTAAAAGTGGACAAAAGTTTCAGAATTTTAGAAAAATAGCAACTTGTTAACATGATTCATAGAAAATATGATTAAAAATAGTAACAAATTGATGAAGCAATTACTATTGTTTACATAAATTTCTTACTAACTTTTTCTAATTGGAACATGGTCAAAAAGTGGAACATTTCATTAAAAAAACTGGAAAATTCCAGCATAATTTCAAGAGTATATTATCATAAATAATAATAAATGGTTGCAACAATTACTTCTATCAAATCTAATTGATTATTGTTTGACACTAAGTAAAAAGTTAAAAACAAGTTTGAAAAATTAGGAAAAACAGCGACTTTCTAACTCTCACAAAACCCAATTTTTCACTTATGGGATTTTTTGGCATCCTATCAAATAAACTTGAGAGTGATATTTAAGAAGTGATCATTCATTTGTATTCTATAGATAATTGTTAAGTGATATGATTTTTTTGTTGTTGAAAATTTCCAATTTCGTATTTTGCTTTTGAATTATATTTGTGAATAATTTCTTCACAGTTGACCCTAAGAGTTTATAAAGAAATTTGTTCACTTTTTCAGAAAGTTTTTAATTCTCTATGCTGATTTTGAGCAAAATTTGAGTCAAAGTTGAGAATTTTTTAATCAAAAGGCCTCAATTGTAATGTTTTTACATAGCAACGCTATGATGAGAAGTTAACTCAGGGTTCTTAGTATTTTCCCACGCATTGGACACGCGAAATCCATCTCCATGGGAAAAATGAAGTTGCTAAACTAAGGGAGTCTTTGCGCTAAGCGTGGAAAACATAAATATTTTATTAAAAAGAATTTCAGGATGAACATTAAACTGTGCGAAAAAAAATTCCTGGTCCTTTGCCGGGTTTCTTTTGGTTCGCAAAAATGTCTTCCGGTTATATCTTCAAATCTAAATAAGAAAAATTCAATCAATCACTAATTTTCAACTTTATGAAAACTCTCTCGAGTCTTAGTCTATAAATGACGCAACCCGAAGCTAATATTGTGAAACTTGTAGAGAGGCTATGTCACCATCAAAATGAATGACAGAATTATTTACACACTTAATCTGCATCATTTTCGTTTATTTATGTTGAAAATAATTTCGCAGAAGAATGATGAAATTCGAATAATTATTACAACAACAAAATTGATACACAGTTCTGCTGATTTTGAATCATCTAAACTAAAAAATAAAACATTTGAAATCAGTAAATTCTAAACTTAGAATAATAATGCATAATTTGTCGTAGATGAGCTTTATCTAATCTGAATACATTTTATTTGACGGTGTTCAAAATCAGGTACTGTTTTAAAATCTGAAATGGTTTTAAAAATCCTGTAATCTAAAATGTTCCCAATAATAATGATTGAATCATTTAGAATTTCAAGATCCTACACGCTGTCCATATGAGATTATCTGAAGATTTAAAAAAATTTTCATTCAAGAATATACGGTGTAAGACTAGTAAGATATTTGAGGTGGAAAATTTCCAAATTAAACTTAAAGGGTGAAATCATTCTCAATTTTAGGTCCATGGAAGCTGCAATAATTGAAAACAATGCGGTGTTGAATGTCTCATTTCATTATAATAATATGATTTCGTTTAATTTCAGTTTTGTTTAAGTTAAGTTATTTTATTTCGTTCAATTAAAGTCTTTCTCGCATACAATAATACAGTTTCTTTTAAATTGAAAACAATAAACAAAGATTAGTCAAAGCATGCGCGATGGTTTTACAAATAAGGGTTTCGTAGCCTGTAAAGTCGTGACTAAAGTGAATCAAATAGTTTTTCTGGAACTTTTCCTGTGACAAATGTTCGCACTCAAGTTTTTCCAGAATTCCAAACTTTGGCGCTCATGCCCTTTTCCGGTGGATTTGCCTGGAGAAAAGTAGGACGAACGGGCGGAAAAATGGAAAGAAAACTGAAATTCCTTCAATTTAGAATGTTTATTATAAATAAATAAAGAATAGTTTATTATGAATGCTTCGAATTAAACGATTAATAACTGGGAGACTTCCAAAATTTTATACTGGAATCCTAGAGAAAACATAAAAATTATGAGCAGATACATTAGAGTGGCTCGAAGAAACACATTACTACAGTTTCTTATTTGCTGATGCGTTGGGGATGATTCATGTCGAATAGATCCATGTTTTCAACAAATTATCATTTTGACACATACAACATAAAAACATGATGATTCTTTTATGAATTTTTTCAAAGTCAAATATTATTAAATTTTAAATAGGTACATTTTTATAATCTTCAATTAAAATTTTTTGAAGTTGAAAGAACGTACATTCAGCTTTCAATTTGAGATTATTCAAAAATTGAAAATTGTTATTTTTCATCGAAAAATGTACGAAGTCAATGTAAGTTTTTCCTTCAGGGGGTAGGGGGGTGGTGTTCTCCTACTCAAGAATCTAGTGAGCTCCACTGATGCTATCACTAAATTTTAAATGCGACGAACTTTAAAAACCTGTACAAAACTAAATTTGCGAAATAATCACGCCCATAATAAACTATAAGAAAGCAGAGATAAGAAAGATAAGAATGCCGGCCTATATATAGTCGTTCCTTCAAGAGCAAATTCTTTCTTCAAGGTACTGGCATCCGATTTATAGACATTACAATTTATTCATCACACCGCTGGATCTTCAAGAGAACCAAGACAGAAGTAGGAATACAAAATTTATATCTAAATATTAAGTTGTAATATTGTTTTCTTTGTGATTTTTTAGAATATGCAGAGTTTCGAAATGAACCTGCGATACTCGATAGCGACTGTTCTTTTCAGTCTTATTTTAGGGGCAAGTGAGTGATATTTTAAAAACTTTTTTCAAACACATTCCATAATTTGCTAGAAAAATAAATATATAAATGGATAAATTAGAGATACGATTACATTTTGTTGGTTGATGTAAAAGCATTAATTCTTTAAACATTATCCAAATAAACAAAGCGATAATTTAGATAATTGCTTCTCATTAAAATTCCTCTCCAATTTTTATTCGTTTCTTCCAGGCACATTCAGTTATAAAGATGCTAAAAACTGGGGCAAACATTATCCAGAATGTAATGGGAAATTTCAATCTCCCACGGCTCTGGATGAAATCATCAAAGATGGTGATTATCCACAAATCACGGAAGTAATGAAATTTACAGACTTTCATAAATTACCAGAGAAAATGACCATCAAAAATACTGGCCACACAGGTACTAAACATGAATCATTTTAAATCATAAGTTTAATTCTACTCTATTTTATTTTATACATTCTTTTACCTTTTCTAAAATACAGTGGAAATAAAAGCTGATTGGTCTGGAAAACCTCCAAGGCTTACTGGTGGACCCCTTCATGGGAATTACGTATTTGAAAAAACCATTTTCCATTGGGCCCAAAAACAGGTAAGTCTTCCAAAAATTTTGTAACCTCTCTAAATTTAAAATATTTGAATTTTACTAATTTTGCTAATGACATTTCACTATTTGAATCGAAAAAGCAAATTGAAAAGTAAACACTAGAATTATTTACACACCTATGTGTGTAAATCAGTAAATATTTTCACTCAAGAACTTTTGTCGGTATAATAAATTTGTGACTTTTTACTATTTAATTCGTGAGATGACAAAATATGAATATTTTGTTAATCAAATATTCGATTCGTCAATCAATTAGTAAACTTGTCACTAATCCAAATTTAGTAATTAATGGAAGCATGTCTGAAAATCATAATAATTATAATAATTTTTATTTCAACTTCACGAACAAAAAGTGGAAGGAAAATATAAATTGGCCTCAGGATCAAGTCATGGTTATGTAAGTCAGAAATGCTCTTTTAATATTTTTATTGCGGCTAGCATTGACAAAGTGTTCGATGTTAAATTTCATGTAATCATTTTTCTTCAATAGGTATGATATGGAGATGCAGTTGTATTTTTATAAAGAAGGGTGGAAATCATTTGAGAAAGCTCAATCACAGAAGGACGGTCTTGCAATATTTAAAGTGTTGCTCCACGTTTCAAATGACTCCCAAGTAAGAAGTGCAAATTAATTAATAGTTTAAATACCGTCTTTCAATAAGTTTTTATTAATTATTTTTACGAAATAATACATACAATATCACAGTCGTTTTCACTAACTTTTATGAATTTCGCTTTGTTTTTTTTTTAAATTGTTGTTACAATTAAAATTTAAAAAAAGGCTACTAACGTGAATTTCGAAAAATGGAAGTAGAAGTGAGAGCCAAAAAGTTACATGATCACCCCTTAGGCTGGCCGCGCAAATGGATTTTTAAAATTCCCTTATTTTTTATAGACTAATTTTTAATTTTCCTTGACCATCAATATTTAAAGACCAGAATTCTGATCTTGTAACATTTTCAATGTCGAATTTTTCATAAATGAAATAATAAGGAATTCAAATTAAAAATTCCTAATTCATTATTCTCAAGGCTGCGACAGCCTAATTTATTTGGGAAAAGTAACCTATATAAACCGAAAAAGTGACCAAAAGCTACTCATTTCTAACCCGAAAAATGAAATGCATTTTTTTTTAAATTCATCCGAATTCTTTTGAATTTAACTTGAAGT
This sequence comes from Andricus quercusramuli, assembly GCA_932178445.1. Lineage (NCBI taxonomy): Eukaryota > Metazoa > Arthropoda > Insecta > Hymenoptera > Cynipidae > Andricus > Andricus quercusramuli. The sequence continues at coordinate 27,311 of CAKNXH010001296.1, read as the reverse complement.
ATTTTGCAAACAAAAATGACAAATTTTTTTTATTAATTTTAAATCCTTGAAACCCCACGAAATCCCTAACTTCTTGTTAATATATTCCTTAAAATCCATCAAAATATCATAAAATCTCGTGAAATTCTGTGAAACATGGTGATATTTCCTAAAACCCTGTAAATTGTTTAAAAATAAATTTGAGGTCTCTTAAAATTCACTAAAACCATTGAAATCCTAAGTTAAGAAAAAAATAAAAAAATCCCTTCTAATCTTCAGAAAAATCTGAAAACCTCACAGGTCCTGTAGAACTATTCCATATCTTTCGAAATTCTGAGAAATTCTTTGAAACCGCATAAACCTTTTCAAATTCCGTAAAATCATAAAAATCCTTGGCAATTCCTTGAATTTTTTTTTAACTTTTGAAAATGTATTCGAATTTTGTTAAGTGCCCTATATTAGTTAAAATTTCTTGAAATTCCCTCAAATTATGTTAATAAATTAAAAATTTCGTGGAATTTTTCTAAGTGGAGCTTTTGAAGTTCTTAAAAAATAATTTAAATGCATTAAAATACCCTATAATCTTTCAAATCTTTGGAAACACTTGAAATTATTGAAATCTATTAGAAAAATCCTAAGATAATTCAAAACCTTTGAAATTTTTGGCAATTTCTTGACATTTTTCAAAGCTCTCAGCAATGTTTCGAAAATTTAAATCTACACATAATTTTGAATGGAATTTTAAAATTAAATCTGAAATATTCTTTGAAATCCCTTGACGTAATTAAAATCAACCGAAAATTCCTTGAAACCTTTTGAGCAATCTGAAATCTTTCAAATTCATTGAAATTTTTGACGATACCTTGCAATATTTTTAATCTTATCAAATTCATCAATTTTTGTGAATACATATAAAATTCATTGAAATATTATAAGATGCCGTGAAATTACATAAAATCTGGTATTTCATGGAATCCTGAGAAATATAGTACAAAACCATGAGGACTTTTGAAATCTCAAAATCATTGAGATCCTCAGAAATGTTATAAAATCAATTGGAATCTCCTCAAATATCCTGAAACCTTATAGGTCCTAAACAATCGTTTCATAAATACACTAAAATATTTTAAACCTTTTTGAAATCCTTTGAAGCATTTAAACCTCTTAAAAATACCTCGAATATTACAAAAATATTCTAGATTTTTTCTAATCCTCTAAATCCTAATAAAAACGCATGTCCTAAAATAATTAAAAAATAAGAAAAAAAATTGAACTTGTCTCTACGAAAAATCCTATATTACTGACTCATCCTTCAAATTTCAGGATCCAAATTTGAAATCCCAACCTTTGTTCGAGGACCTGGAAAAAATTATACATGAGGTGCAATCCATAAATTCAACAGCTGTGCTAAAACCGTTTCCCTTAGCAAGATTTTTACAAGAAGCAGCTCCAGGAATTTTTACATTTTACAAAGGCTCTTTGGATTATCCACCTTGCACGGAATCTGTGACTTGGTTCATATCTGAAGTTTATTATCCCGTTTACAAAAACTTGGTAAGAATATATATTTATTTGAAATATATAAGGAAATGAGTTTGATGATTTATTTACGACTACTGTTTTATATTCGTACATTTTCTTCCAGGTAAATGGATTCAGGAAAATAAAGTTGGACGGGGGAGACGTGTCGAATGTTAGACCTCTCCAGCCGCTAAACAAGCGTCCAGTTAAGCTGGTGTTTACTCAGTAAGGGCACGGCGGATAATTGTCGGTAACCGGCTGCGCTCGGGAAAGGTTTTCTGCAGTTTTCCACTCCCTTGGCTAAAGGTCCAAGCAAATGCGAGCGCCTTTAATAAAAACCCGTCTGCAGACGGTATAGGGTAAATAGTATGGATATGGGGTTTTTGTGTGCAAATGTCTAGAAAGAATGTAAACGTAAGTAATGAAATGAAATAAAGCCTTCAGTTCCATCAATAATTTTGTTCTCTCAGTGATTTCAAGTATATACACCCGTTATTGCACATCTCGCTATGAATTATTACTGATTTTTCCTCCTATCCGAAACTTTTTAAAATGATATCCAGATCTAGGGTAATATACGCAGTAGAGTCGGTCAAAAGCGAGGTCAAAAGACCCTTTTCTTGAGTAGCCGATTCTAACAGTGAGTAAAAGCTTCATCCGCCCAACAGCAGAAAGCTCTCCAAATTTTAGTTTAATTGGATAATGTCTTTTGTTCATAATCATCACTGAAACTCTACGACAAAAATTCCGGATAACAAAAATGTTTCACGGTCAGCTTTCTGAATCAAAATTAGAAAAATTTAACTACGTATTAATTTTCAACTCTATTTAAACAATAAGAAGCCCTAGTCTATAAATGACGCAGTACGAAGGTAATATTATTAAAACTTGTAAACAGGCTACGTCACCTCAAAATGAAAAAGCAGAATTATTTACACACTTAATCTATTTCACCTTCGTGTATTCATGTTGAAAAAATCCGCTTAAAAATTACGAAATTGTATTAAACACAATAGCACACATGACATGGAAGCTTTATCGAATTTGAATACGTTTTATTCTACGGGCTCCAACAGTAGACTGATTTTTTTTTAAATTCAAAATTGTAAGAATTTCAAAAGAGCAGCCGTTAAGATGATATAAGTAAATATCTGAAGCCTGAAAAATTAATAAATCTCCAAGCATAAATTACTTCCATTTCGTTCAAATTGAAAGCTTTACAAAATTTGACAATTTTCGTTCAGAAGCTCTTGATCAAGAAAAAGTTTGACTTCAAAACATGAGAAACTTAAATTCTTTTAATGTTGAATGTTTCCAGTACTAAAAATGCAATAATTTTGAGCTTCAATTTTTAGATTTGAAATTTTGATTTGAACAAAGATTTACAAATAAATATTGACAAATTTATAAGCTTTCAAAAATGAATAAATTCAAAATTCAAGGTCTCAAGGATCCTGAAAATCATAATTTTGAATTTTTAAATAAACCTTTTTTTTGCGCTCCATCAAAATACGTGGCAAAACATTATTTCATAATGAATTTAAATTTAATATTTAAGAATTTTCCGGGTTTCAATCGTGTGCGAAACTATGAATGCTGCCAACGTTTCGTGATCATTGCACACGATTGAAACCCGAAAAATCCTTAAAAAATTAAATTTAAATTTACTATAATGAATCATTGTGAAAGTATTAACTCTATCAATTCTTATTCTCGTATTTTCAGTATTATCAATTTAGAAAGCTTTGAGATATCATATTGCAAGATACTTTTAAATATATAAGCACCATCTGAAAAAAAAATTCTGGTAAAATAATGTGGGTACTATATTAAATTCAATAAACTGCTTCAAATTCCTAACTTTTCAAATGAAAATATTGAATTTTCTAGATTATAGATGATTTTTCAACCAAAAATAATAATTTTCTACCAATAAATACGATTATCTAACACAATGCATGAATTCTCAAACAAATAGTTAAATTTTCGACTAAAAAAGATCAATTTTTAATCAAATAGTTGAATTTTGAACTGAATAAAATCGTTTGTCAACCAAAAATGAACAAAGCAACATATCAGTTAAAGAAATTAATTTTTCATTAAAAAAAAATGCAATCAAAGTGACGAAATTTCAACTAAGTGATGAATCTTTAGCTGCAAGAGTTGAATTTTTAACCAAAATGATGAATTTTCAACCAAGAAGATTAATTTCTACCAAAGAGACACATTTTCAGCAAACTACATAAATTCTCAATTGAAAAGAATAAATTTCCAACCAAAAATTAAATAGTTTAATTTGCAGTTTAACAAATTCCACATTTATGCCCAGACCTTTTAAAATTAAAGGCCAAGCATCAACAACTATAATTTGGTGATTGTGAATGCTCTTTGTTAAAGTTCCTTCGGCTTTAATGAACACATTCTCATCAAGTATCTTGTACATTGCACTCGACTTTGTCCAAAGTGCGAATTCTACATTAAGTTCAAATCTATTTTATCAAATTAATATTATATTTATTTCTGTACCTCTGTCTGGGACTGCTTATTGAGATATTGCAAACTAATGTACACAAAATTTCGTTTTTACGATTAATCTAATATTTGTTCGTTACTTTGCACTAATTTTTATTTTTAGCTACGCACCGAAAAATGTATCATTTCAATAAATTTATATATTTACATTTTTGGTTAAGCAACTTTTGACTATTAATTTTTTCATAGTTTATGTCGTTTGTCATTTACTTTGCTTCGTTTTTCCGAAAATTACATTTTTTTATTTTAATCATATTTTTCTATATTAAAACAAAAAATACGCATCCTATAGAAAAATTGTTCCCAACAAATCAGTAGCTCTTTTTTGGGTGAACAACTTTTGTGTATTTATTTCTTTCAGAGCTTGTGTCGTTTGTTAAAAAATTCTATTTTTTTATTTTTAATATTAATTTTTACGAATAAAACAAAAATTACTTGTCCTATAAAAAAATAATCGTCAACAAATTTGTAGATCTTTTTTGGGTGGATAATTTTTGTGGAAACATATTCTTTTGTATCCTGCATAGTTTGACCGAAAAATATTATTTTTTATTTTTTATTATGTTTTGTGTGGTCAAAATTTGAATTTTTGTTTTTTCAATCAAATCCAAAAAGTTGTTATGATAATCTTCTAGGACTTCTAAAAAGTAAAGTTTTTCTTGTCTTGACTTTTTTTCATATCGTGCGTCGTTTGGCTTAAAATTCTCATTTTCGATAGATGTTTTAAATGTTGTAAAAACTCTGATAATTTTCTTTTTATCAAAAGAAGTCATGAGGATAAATTGTTCAAATCTCTAGGTACTACTAAGAGTCGCACATTAAATTTTTAAATCTTAAAAAAATGGTCCCATCAATTTTGAAAATGCTCTAATTTATTTAATTTTCATCCAAAATAGCTGGCTAACAAACTCTTGCTTTCTTTTCAAATTGAACAATTGTTTATTATTTCCCACCTTTTTATGGAAATTATTTTATTTAATGAGAAGTAAATACACTTAAATAAACACGAAGCATTCAACTGAAGACTTTCAGATGTTCAAACCCTTTTTTAATGTCAGTTCAAAAAAATACTTCAAAAAGAACATAAATTTAAAAAGATTATTATTCACGAAAATAGAAAAATTATAAGGATAGGAATGCTTTCAAATATGCAGTTTGCTAAAATGTGAAACGCAGCCATATAATAATCAGCTCTAAATTAATGGCGCATTTTTAGCGACCTCATTTGCTGCTTTTTTGTGTATTATTTTGTAATCTTTGAAATCTAAAGTTTTTATGATATTTTTTAAAATCTTCGAAATCGCTGCGGAAATTTCTGAAATTATATAAATCTTACAGAACTTTTGAGATCTTTGCGCTTATGTCATGCCATATTTTCAAAATAGATTGGAGAGGTGGAAATCGTTCTTCTCAGATATTGTATTTCATAAATCTATTTCCCCCTCCTCTAAACCTTGAAAAGTGGTGTTGTTTAAAAGTTTATTTACTCTTTAGAATCATACATTAACCTATATAATATAATAAGAACTAAATAATGAAACTTCAATAATTTTTGTGGTTGAAAATGCAACTCTTTTGTTGGAAATTCAACTATTTCGATGAAAATGAACTTTTTTGTTGCAAATTTATATTTGCGGTTTGGAGACTCGGATGTTTTACAGAAAATTTGCCTTTCTGGCTTAAGCATTGAAGAATTTGTTTGCATTTTTTCTTTCTTGACTGAAGAATCTTTCTTGGTTAAAAATTGAACTCTTTGATAAAAATTCTTCTTCCTGATTCGGAAATTTATTTCGTTTGGTAGAAATTTTTTCTTTTTTGTTTAAAAATGCAACTTTTTAGGTGAATATTATTCTGTCTTAGTTCAACTTTCTGTTAGTTTGTTGCAAATTCGTCCATTCAGGTTGCAGATTCAATTATTTCGGTAGAAAATTGAACTCTTTGGTTAAAAATAAACTTTTTGTTAACATAATTGTTTTTAATTGAAGGTTGAAAAATTCTGGTTAAAATATCAACTATTACGTTTTTTTTTTAGAATTCATATTTTCTGGTTGGAAATTTAACGATTTTGTTAAAAGGTTACCGTTTTTGGTCAGAAATTCAACCATCTTGTTGAAAATGTATTCCAAATTTGTATTTTTGCTTTAAAAGTTCAACAATTTGGTTTATTTTTTTTTCTCTTGACTAAAAAGTGGTTTTTGGTTGAAAATGTTTCTAGTTTGTTGAAAGTTTACCATTTTGGCATGAAAATTCAACAATTGGGTAGAAAATTTAGTGAAATTTTTTTTTTGATTGAAAAATCTTTTTTTGATGAAATATCAACCATTACATTTTTTGTTAGCACTTCGTCCTTTTTGGTTGATATTGTAACTATTTGGTTGCAAATGCGTCCTTTCGGGTTGAAGATTCAATTATTTTGTTAAAAAATTCAACCATTTGGTTGAAAATAAACTTTTTCATTGAAAATTCATATTTCTAAGTTGAAAATTAAACCTGTTTGTAGAAAACTGGTCTTTTCAGTACAAAAATTCAACAATTTGGTCGATAAATCAACTGTTTTGTTAAATTCAACTTTTTTGGATGAATTAAATTTTTTTCTAAATAAAGATTAAAAAATGTTCTGATTGAAAACATGTCTGTGAAAAAAAAATTTTTTGTTTAAAATTAATTATTTTAGTGGAAAATTCACCTCTGATCGAAAACTCGTCTTTTCAGTAGATAAAATTAATCTTCTAGGTTGAGAATTCATCTTTTTGGTTACAAATTCAACTATTTTTTGAAAATTGATCTATTTTGTTGAAAAAACAATATTATTATTTGAAAATTTATTCTATTTTCTGGAAAAATCTCCTTATTTCCCCTGTTTTTAAAGCATTTTGGCTTTGAAGCCTCTATGAGGATTACTTGCAAATTATTAATTCGATTAGTCGAGATATTTTCTAATTGAATAGTGGAAAACTAATTGCTTGGTAACAACAAATTATTTAAGACTGTCTATAATAATTTAAATGAAATTATAAACATGGAAAACGTGAAGAATAGGAAAGTTTAATGAAACGACGCGATTGTATACCATTCTTAACTGTATATTGAAACAAGCATCCTAATTGCTTAAACAATGTTAAGAACAAACCGAACTTTTTGCAATCTTGAAATTATAATGGATCTATATGGCCTATAAATTAATTACTTATAATCAGGGTCCTCAAGTGCTACTTTTCAACAAAGTTCTGTTTTAGAGATCCAAAATTTTGTTCCATTTGTATATTTTCCGAATTTTCCATAGAAAATTGCAATTGTGCAGCCAATTCAGTAGAAATGATTTGCCATTAATGAGGGTGAACTTGAGTGTTTAAAGAAGTTAATTTTTAATACTATATGCTGATTTTGAGCAAAATTTGAGTCAATCTTGAAAATTTTCGAAAAAAAGGCCTCAATTGTAATGCTCTCACATAGCAACGCTATGATGAGTATTTAACTTAGGGTTATCAGTATTTCCCCACGCATTAGACACGCAAAACACATTTTCATAGAAAAAATGAAGTCGCTAAACCTAATAATCTTTGAACTAGGCGTTGAAAAAAAAATAGATATTGTATTAAAAAGAATTTCAGAATGAACATTAAACTGTACAAAACAAATTCCTGGTCATTTGCTGGGTTTCTTATGGTTTGCGCAAATGTTTTCCGGTGATATCTCCAAATCTAAATAAGAAAAATTTAACTAATTACTAATTTTCAACTTTAGCGGGGCCATGTCATCATAAAAATGAATAACAGAATTATTTACACACTTTATCTACATAATTTTCGTTTATTAACGTTAAAAATAATTTCACAGAAGAATGATGAAATTCGAATAATTATTACAACAACGAAACTGACACACATTTTTGCTGATTTTGAATGATCTAAACCATAAACCAAAACATTTGAAATATTTATATTCCAAACTCAGAATAATAATGCATAATTTATGAGAGATGAGCTTCATCTAATTTGAATACATTTTATTTTATGATGTTCAAAATTAGGCACTGTTTTAAAATCTGAAATGGTTTGAAAAATCCTGTAATCTAAAATGTTCGCATTTAATTGTTAATTGTTAATTGTTCAAACTGAGCTGTCGAAACGGAACCTTTGTATAAACTAGACTATTCGAAGATCATACTTGTATAGAATTGTGTATTCAAAAGAAATTAAAATCCTAGAGAAAACATAAAAATTATGAATAGTACATTATAGTGGCTAACAGAAACACATTATTACAGTTTTTTATTTGCTGATGCGTAGGAGATAATTCATATCTAAAAAGACCCATGTTTTCAATAAAAAAATTATTTAAGAAGCTACAGAATAAAAACAGAATTATTTATTCATGAGGCCTTCTACAGTCGACTAATAATAAATTCTAAATAGCTATAGTCCAAAAATCCTTAATTAGAATTTTTTAATGTTTATAGAACTTTCATTTGCAGTGAGTGAATGATAAATTTTCATATTGTCAAAGTCTCAAATTTGAATTATCTAATGACAAAGTGAAAATTCTTCAATTTCAAAGGCTTTCAATATGAGATTATCTAACCATCAAAAATAGTAATTTTTCATCTAAAAATGTATAAAAAATGTATAAAAATGTATCAAATATCTCATTTTATAATCATAACAGTCAAATTTCGAAGCAGCTGGGAATCCTGCGCTAAGTCTGCGCTAAGTCCGCGAAAATTAATTTGTAATAATTATCATTCTCTCCAAATGCTTCATCCCACCCTTAGACAAAATATTCTCATGATTCAACAAAAACTATAATTTTAAAACGTACCGATTAAAAACAGAACTATGATTTTATGAATTCTTTCACAGTCAAATATTGTTAAATTTCAAATAGTCATATTCTTAAAATCTTCAAGTACAATTTTAAAAGGTTTATATAACTTACATTTACAATTATTAAATTAGAATTTTAAACATCTAAAACTTAAATTATTTACTTCCAAAGTGAAAATTGTTCAATTTCGAACCCTCCCAAAATGAGATTATCTGAGAATTAAAAATACTAATTTTTCTTTGAAAAATTTACGGTGTAAGACTAGTAAGAGATTCCAGGTTGAAAATTTTCAAATTAAAACCTGAGGGATGAAACAATTATATGAATTTTCAACCAAATATCTGAAGTGTTGATCGAAATTTTCGAACCAACAGTTGAATTTTCAAACTACCAGTAGAATTTTTAACCGAAAAGGTTAATTTTATACCAAAGAAGACGAATTTTCAAAAAAATAGATGAACTTCCAACTATAAGGATACATTTCAACCAAAAAATATAATAGTTCCATTTTAAGTTAGAGAAATATGTTTTTTACTAGATAAAATGAATTTTCAGCAAAACAGTTCAATTTTCAACGAAACGGATGAATTTCAACCCAAAATATTAAATGTCTATAGAAAAAATTTCGAAGAAAAATTGAATAGTTAAATTTTCTCATTTAAGAAACAAAATTTTCAATCACAAACTCATTTTTACCCGAACAAATGAATTTTCAATCAAAAAGATCAATTTTCTAAAAAAAAAATCTTTCAACAAAATACATGAATTTTCAATCAAGAAGGTGAATTAGTCACCAAGAAGATTGATTTTCTACCAAAAAAGGCAAAGTTTCAAACAAACACAGAAATTGTCAAACTAATAGTTCACTTTTCAGTTGAAAAAATTAATTTTCAATTCAAAAAAATCCATTTTCAAGCCAAAGAAATCGATTTTGAATCAAAGAGATTAGTTTTCCACCGAAGAAGATTAATTTATATCACAGTACATGGATTTTCAACCAAAAAGGTGAACTAGTCACCAGGAAGATTAATTTTATACCATAAAAGACAAAGTTTCAACGGAATATAGGAATTTTAAACAAATAGTTGAATTTTCCACTGACGAAGATTAATTTTCAACAAAACATAGAATAATTGAATTTTCAGTTGAAGAAAAAAATTTAAAGAATGTTAGCAGAATACCTCGATGAATAGTTCATTTAGAAACACATTGAGAATGTATATATCATGTTTTTTTAAAGTTAAAAATATTAGAAGTATGGTGTCAGATTATTGCACATGTTCATATTTTGTCAATGAAAAAAATAATCTGCCAATTTTTAAGAATTGTAAGTACCTATGTTATTACAAAATTTTCAATGCATCGAGCTTTAAAAACATGTAAAAAAATTAATTTCGCGACAAAATCACGTTCATAATAAACGATAAGAAAATGAGATAAGAAAGATAAGAATATCAGTATATATAAAGTCTTCTTTAAGAGCAAATTCTTTCTTCAAGGTACTGGCATCCGATTTATAGACTTTACAATTTATTTATCACACCGTGGGATCTTCAAGGGAACCAAGGAGAAAGTAAGAATTACAATTTATATCTAAATATTAAGTTGTAATATTGTTTTCTTTATATTTTTTCTAGAATATGCAGAGTTTTGAAATGAACCTGCGATACTTGATAGCAACTATTCTTTTCAGTCTTATTTTAGGGACAAGTAAGTAATATTTTATAAACTTTTTTTAGACACATTTTATAATTTGCTACAAAAATAAATATAAATGGATACATATGAGAGATACGATTATATTTTGTTGATTGATGAAAAAGCATTCATTCTTTAAACATTCTCCGAATAATAAAAGCAATAATTTAGATAATTGCTTGTTATTAATAAAGCTTGCCAATTTTTATTCGTTTCTTGCAGGCGCATACAGTTATAAAGATGCTAAAAACTGGGGCAAACATTATCCAGAATGTAATGGGGAATTTCAATCTCCCATGCCTTTGGATGAAAACTCCAAAAATGGTTTTTTTCCTTCTATTAAGGAAAAATTGAAATTTACGGACTTGCATAAATTACCAAAGAATATGACCATTAAAAATACTGGTCACACTGGTACTAAACATTAATTATTACAAATCATAAATTTAATCCTGCTTCATTTCATTTTATACATTCTTCAACCTTTTTTATAATACAGTGGAAATAAAAGCTGATTGGTCTGGAAAACCTCCAAGGCTTACTGGTGGACCCCTTCATGGAAATTACGTATTCGAAAAAACCATTTTCCGTTGGGCCCAAAAAAAGGTAGGTCTTCCAACAAATTTTCAAACTCTAAATTTGAAGTATTTAAATTTTGCTAATTCTGCTAATGCCATTTTAATATTTAAATTGAAGAAACAAATTGAAAAGTTTATTTAGAAAAACGCGATATTGTAGCATTTGTAACTTTATTGATACAATGACAAATCAGTACATATTTTCACTCAAGAACTTTTGTGGGTATAATAAATCTGTGACTTTTTACTATTTCATTCGTGAAATGACAAAATATTAATATTTCGTTACTCAAATATTCGATTTTTCAATCAATTAGTGAAATTTTCACCAATTTAAATTCAGCAATTAATGGAACCATAACTGAAAATCATAATAATTATAATAATTTTTATTTCAACATCACAAATAAAAAGTGGATTGAAAACATAAATTACCGGCCTGAGGATAAATACAAGATGTCGTGAGTCAAAAATGCTCTATTAATATTTTTATTGCCGCTATAATTGACAAAATTTTCGATATTAAATTTCATGTCTTCATTTTTATTCCATAGGTATGATATGGAGATGCAGTTGTATTTTTATGAAGAAGAGTGGAAATCATTTGAGAAAGCTCAATCACAGAAGGACGGTCTTGCAGTATTTAAAGTGTGGCTCCAGGTTTCAAATGAATCCCAAGTAAGAAATGCAAATTAATAATAATAAGCGTTTATTAATTATTTTCACGAAATATTACACAAACATTGTCTTGCTAAAACTGAAAGTGAGAAAATAAGGAGAGTGGAGCTGATTATGTAACTTTTTCACATTTATTTTCACTTCAACTTTGATAAATTTCACGTTGTTTTTTTTTTAATTTTTTGACACTTAAAATTTAAAAAAAACTACTCACGTGAATTTTGAAAAAGTGGAAGTAGAAGTGAGAGCAAAAAAGTTACATGATTGGCCCTTAGGGTGGCCGCACCAATACATTTTGAAAACTTCCTCATTTTTTCTAGTTTTTTATTTTATTATGTATTTTATTATATTATTAATTTTAACGTGTGAAATTTTTAATGTAGAATCTTTCATAAATGTAATGAGAGGAATTTAAACTAAAAAATTTTAATTCATTATTCTTAGGGCTGCCAAAGTCTAATTTACTTGAAAAATAACTTTAATAATATATTTTAGGAAATTCCAAAGAATGCATAAGGATTAATAATATTTTATGATAAATTAATGAGAATTCATGCTCATTTAAAAATTAATTGGTGTTGAGTCATGTCAACCCCATCAAGTTATATTTTTCAAAAGTCACGTTGCGTTATCTATCATTCAGAAAAATTTAAAGTCCACAAAAATTGTCAAAATAATGTATTTAACATCCCTAATCCCTTTCAACGTTCCATGGTGGGTGGAGAGACACCAGTACATCAAGTTTGAATTGTGTTAAGATAAAATTTAAGGGATCCAAGCAAATCTGATGAAATGACTAAGAATTCAAGGTCAGCTAAAAAGGCTTAAAATTGAATGAATTTTGAATAAATCAAAATAATTCAAAATAAATTATCATGAGTTCAAGGTCAATTGCAAATGAAATGACAAAAATTGGAAAATCTCTTCAAATCTTAGAAACTCTACGAAATGCCTGACTTCATGTGAATAAATTATTTAAAATCGTTAAAATCCTTGGAAATTTCTTGAATCTTTTTTTATTCTCTTGAAAATGCATTCAAATTTTGTGTGGTACCCTATATTAGTTAACATTTATTGAAATCCCTGAATATTATTGAATTAAATTAAAAATTCCTGGGAATTATTCTAAGTGGAGCTCTTGAAAGTTTTTGAAAATTAATTTGAATGTATTAAAATACCCTGCAATCTTTAAAATTTTTGGAATCACTTGAAATCATTGAAATCTATTAAAAATATCCTAAGATGCGGCGAATCCTTCAAAATTTTTTGCAATTTCTTGACATTTTTCAAAGCTCTCAACAATGTTCTGAAAACCAAAGCCTCATATAATTTTGAATGGAATTTCAAAATTGAATCTGAAAACTTCTCCGAAATCCCTTGACTTCATTGAAATTAATCGAAAATTCCTTGCAATCTTTTAAATTCATTTTAATTTCAGGCAATACCGTGAAATGTGTGAAATCTGATATTTCATGAAATCCTGGAAAATTTACTACAAAACCATGGGGGTTTTTAAACCTTTAAAAATTCATTGTGATACATAGAAATTTTACAAAATCAATTAGAATCTTCTGAAAATTCTTCTGAAATCCCTTAACGCACTTGAACCTCTGAAAAATACCTTGAATAATACAAAAATATTCTTAATTTTTTCAAATCCTTTGAAATCCTAGTAAAAACGCATGTCCTAAAATAATTTAAAAAAAATGAAATTGTCGCTACGAAAAATTCTATATTATTGACTCATTCATCAACCTTCAGGATCCAGATATGAAATCCCAACCTTTCTTTGCGGACCTGGAAAAAATTATACATGAAGTACAATCCATAAATTCAACAGCTGTCCTTAAACCGTTTCCCATAGCCAGTTTTGTAGATCCAGAACCTACAGGATACTTTGAATTTTACAAAGGCTCCTTGGATCATCCACCTTGCACGGAATCTGTGACTTGGTTCATAAGTGATTTTTTTATGCCTATTTTCAAAAGCCTGGTAAGCATATACATTTATTCAGAATATATACGGAAATGAGTGTGATAATTTATTTACTTCCACTAAACTATATTTCTACTCTTTTAGCTAAATGGATTCAGGAAAATAAAATTGGAAGGGGGAGACGTGTCGAATGTGAGACCTCTCCAGCCGCTAAACAAACGTTCACTTAAGATGGTGTATGCTTAGTAAGGAGACGACGAATCATTGTCGGTAAACGGCTGCGCTCGGGAAAGGTTTTCTGCAGTTTTCCACTCCCTTGGCTGAAGGTCTGAGCAAATGCGAGCGCCTCTAATAAAAATCCGTCTGCAGACGGTATAGGGTAAATAGTACGGATAAGGGTTTTTTGTGTGCAAATTTCTAAAAAGAATGTAGACCTATGTAATAAAATGAAATAAAGTCTTTAGTTGCATCAATAATTTTTTTCTCTTTGTTATTTCAAGCATATGTATATTATAGATTTTTTATTTGCTGATGCATAGGAGATAATTGATATCTAGTAGACTCAGGTTTTAAACTAATCATTATTTCAAAACCTACAGAATTATTCATTTATAAATTCTTCAAAAGTCAAATATTGTTCAAGTGTCAACAGACATATTTTCAAAATCTTCAACTCAAATCTTTAAATGTTTGAAAAACTCACATTTACAAATAATGAATTAGAAGTCGTTGAATTTCAATAGTTTATATTTCAAATTAACTAATTAAGTTAAAATTGTTGAATTTCAATCGCTCAAATCATTTTCAGAAAAAAACTATGAATATCCAACAAAATTAGTTAAATTTTCAACCAAAGAAATGAGCTTTCAACTAAAATTATGCATCTTTGATTACAAAAATGAATTTTTAACCAAACATTTCAGTTTTTCACACAGAAAATGAATTTTCTACCAAGAAAGACAAATTTTCAACAAAGAATAGAGTAGTAGGTATAATTTCAAGTTAAAGAAATAAGTTTCTACCCAAGTAAAATAAATTGTCAACGAAATACTTCAATTTTTAATCAAAACGATTAAATGTCTATGAAATTTTTTTACGAAAAACGGAATAGCTAAGTTTTTATTAAACAAAATTAATTTTTGATGGGAAAACTAATTTTCAACAAAAAAGATGAACTTTTAAGTAAAAAAGATAAATTTTCAACAAAAAATAGAATAGTTTCATTTTAAGTTAGAGAAATATGTTTTTTTTTCTAAATAAAATGAATTTTTAACAAAATAGTTCAATTTCCAACAAAACAGATGAGTCTTCAATAAAAAAGATTGAATGATTATGAAAAAAATTTTGACGAAACATTGAATGGGTGAATTCTTACTTTTTCACCAAAAAAGAATAATTTTTGACAAAATACGTGCATTTTTAACCAAATAGTTGAATTAGTCATCAAGAAGATTAACCTTCTACCTTATAAGACAGTTTAAACAAAATATAAACATTTTCAACCAAATCGTTGAATTTTCCACCGAGGGAGATAAATTTTCATCAAAACATGAAATAGTTAAATTTTCAGTTAAGAAAAAAATGATTCAGAAAATGTTAACAATACACTTTGATGAATAGTTCATCTAGATATACATTGAAAATATATTTTTCATGTTTTTTGAAAGTTAAAAATATTACAAGTACGGTGTCAGATTGTTACGTACGCACAGAGTCATATATTGTCAGTGAAAAAAATAATCTGCCAATTTTAATGAATTGTAAATAAGATAAGGTTATCTGTGAAATCCATAACAAAATGTTGGAAAATAAAAAGAGTTCTGAATAAAGAAAGGTAATTAGTGGGCGCGTAACGCGCACAATGTTCTAGTATTATTGAATTTTAAATAGTTATATTTTTAGAATTTTTAATTTAAATGTTTGGAAGTTGAAAGATTTTACATTTAGCTTTCAATTTGAGATTATTTGAGTATTATATATAGATATTTTACATAGCAAAATGTACAAGGTAAGAAGAGTTTTTCATGAAGAATGTGAAGGTTATATTCAATGTAAGTTTTTCCTCGAGGGGGGAATGCGACGAATTTTGAGAACTTCTACAAAACTGAATTCACGGCACAATCACGTGCATAATAAACTATATGAAAACGAGATAACAAAGATAAGAATGTCGGCCTATGTATAGTCGTTTCTTCAAGAGCAAATTCTTTCTTCAAGGTACTGGCGTCCAATTCATATACTTCACAATTCATTCATCACACCGCTGGATCTTCAAGAGAACCATAAAAGTAAGAATTAAAATTTATATCTAAATATTAAGTTGCAATATTGTTTTCTTCATGTTTTTTTAGAATATGCAGAGTTTCGAGAGGAACCTGCGATACTTGATAGCGACTATTCTTTTCAGTCTTATTTTGGGGGCAAGTAAGTAATATTTTATAGACTTTTTTTAAAGACATTTTATAATTTGCAAGAAAAATAAATATAAATGGATACACATTAGAGATACGATTATATTTCGTTGATTGATGAAAAAGCATTCATTCTTTAAACATTATCCAAATGATAGAAGCAATAATTTAGATAATTGCTTGTTATTAATAAAACTTCCCTATTTTTATTCGTTTCTTCCAGGCGCATTCACTTATAAAGATGCTAAAAACTGGGGTAAAGATTATCAAGGATGTAAAGGAGAATTTCAGTCTCCCATGGCTTTGGATGAAAATCCCAAACATGGTTTGGTTCCTTCTATTGAGGAGAAATTGAAATTTACGGACTTGCATAAATTACCGAAGAATATGAACATAATAAATTCTGGTCACACTGGTACTATCATTAGTTATTTTAAATCATAAATATAATTCTGCTCTATTGTATTTCATACATTCTTTCACCTTCTCTATAATACAGTGGAAATAAAAGCTGAATGGACTGGAAAACCTCCAAGGCTTACTGGTGGACCCCTTAATGGGAATTACGTATTTGAAAAAACCATTTTCCGTTGGGCCCAAAAAAAGGTAAGTCTTCCAACAATTTTTCAAACTCTCTCAATTCAAAGAATTTGAGGTTCGCTAATTTTGGTAAAGACATTCCACTACTTGAATTAAAAAAAAAAGAAATGAAAAGTATATTCAGGAAAACGCTGTATTGTAGCATTTGGAACTTCATTGACACAATTAGATTACAATATTGTGAGAGTTGTGAGTAAAATACGAGGAAACAATAGAATTATTTAGACACCTATGTATTTTACCTTACTTATTCAAGGTTAGCAACAATTCCACAGAATCAAAAAACCAAAAATACAACAACAAAAATTACCGAAGAGTCAGCAAATATTTTCACTCAAGAACTTTTGTGGTATAATAAGTTTGTGACTTTTTACTATTTATTTCGTGAAATAACAAAATGTTCATATTTAGTTAGTCAAATATTCGATTTCTCAACCAATTAGTAAAATTTTCACTAATTCAAATTGAGTAATTAATAGAACCATGACTGAAAATCGTAATAATTATAATAATTTTTATTTCACCTTCACGAATCAAAAGTGGACGGAAATCATAAATTATTGGCCTGAGGATAAATACAAGTTTCTGTAAGTTAAAAATGCTCTTTTGATATTTGTATTGCCGCTAGACTTGACAAAATTTCCGATATTGAATTTCATGTTATCATTTTTATTTAATAGGTATGATATGGAGATGCAGTTGTATTTTTATAAAGAAGGGTGGAAATCATTTGAGAAAGCTCAATCACAGAAGGACGGTCTTGCAGTATTTAAAGTGTGGCTCCAGGTTTCAAATCAATCCCAAGTAAGAAGTTCAAATTAGTCAGTAATAATACCTTCTTCCACTAAGTGTTCATTTATTATTTTCACGAAATTATACACAAACATTGTCTTGCTAATACTGAAAGTGAAAAATAGGGGGGGGGGGGGGGTATTATTCAAATTTTTCACATTCATTTTCATTTCAACTTTTATCAATTTCATGTTGTTTCTTATTCAAAGTCTGGTGACAATTTAAATTTCAAAAAAGTCAACTAACGTGAATTTCAAAAAAGTGGAAGCAGAAGTGTGAGCCAAAATCTAATTTTGAATTTTGAATCTAATTTGAACATTTTTGATTCATTATTCTTAGGGCTACTAATTTCTAGCCCGAAAAGTTACATGCATTTTTTTTTTAATCCATCCGAATTCTTTCGACTTTTGCTTGAAGTGCTTTGAAGTCTTATGAGTCCAATTTTTTCGAATTCGTTTTAATTAAAAAAGCTATAGTCACAATGCTAATGTGAATTATTAATAAATGAAAAAATAAATCTTTGAATGCATTAGGAATGTGATTATTGTTTTTTTAATTTAATCGAATTCGAAAGAATTCAATTATTAAGACTTTAAAACAATTCATGTTAAGTTCAAAAGAACTCAAATGTATTCGAAAAAAATTTTTAATTCAGTTGATTTGAGTAAACTTGAACTGGATTTAGAAGAATTTCAGGAAAGTTAGAGGAACATAATGATGATATAACAATTGAAAAATATGCAAAAATGTATTGAATTAAGTAAGTTTGAAATAATGTTTGAAAAATTTAAGGGAATTCCAAAGAATGCCTAAGCATAAAAAATCTTTTATGATAAATTAATAGGCATCCAGGCTTAATTCCAAATTAATTGGGGTTTGATTCACGACGATCCTGGCAAGTCACATTTTCGAAAAGTCAATTCAGAGAATTTAAAAAAAAATTAATGAATGAAAAAAGTTCGTTGATATACATACAAATTCAAGGTGAATATAAAAATGATTGAACTGCATTAACAATTAGAATGTATGAGACAATGCAATGAATTCAGCAAATACCTAACTTCTTGTAAATAAATTCTTTATTATCCATTAAAATATTGAAAAATCTCGTGAAATTCTATAAAACATGATGATATTTCCTGAAATCCCTGTAAATTGTAATAAGTTAAATTTGAGGTCTCCTAAAATCCATTAAACCATTGAAATCTTAAGATATATTATAAAATCCCCTAGAAAATGTAGAAAAATATTAAAATCTCGTAGGTCCTGTGAAACTATTCCATATTTTTTCGAAATTCTGAGAAATTCTTTCAGGCTGCATTAACATTTTTCAAATTCCGTGAAATCATTGAAATCCTTGAAAATTCCTTGAAATTTTATTAATCTCTTGAAAATGCATTCGAATTTTGTTAAGTACCCTATATTAGTTGAATTTTGTCAAAATCCCTGAAAATTATTTAAGTAAACTAAAAATTCCTTGGAATTTTTTAAAGTTCGTAAAAATTAATTTGAATTTATTAAAATACCCTACAATCTTGCAAATTTTTGGAATCGCTTGAAATTATTGGAATCGATTAGAAATATCAGAAAATAATTCAAATCTCAACAATGTTTCGAAGAATTGAATCCTCGTATAAGTTTTAATGGAATTTTAAAATTGAATCTGAAAGAATTCTTTGAAATCAATTGAAAATTCTTCGAAATCTGAAATCTTTCAAGTTCACTGAAATTTTGGCAATGCCTTGAAATATTTGATACATTATGAAATTCATCAATTTTTGTGAATAAATTCTATGAAATCCATTGGAATATTATAAGGTGCCGTGAAATTACATGAAATCTAGTATTTCATGAAATCCTGGAAAAATTATTAGGAATACTTGAGGGATTTTAAAATCTCTCTAAAGCATTGGGATCTTCAGAAGTTTTATAAAATCAATTGAAATCTCTTAAAATACCCTGAAACCTTATAGGTCTTAAATAATCGGTTCATAAATACCCTAATATATTTTAAGCCTTTTTGAAATCCCTTGAAGCATTCAAATCTCTTAAAAATACTTTGAATGTTACAAAAATATTCTAAATTTTTGCAAATTCTTTGAAATCCTTTCAAAAACGAATGTTCTAAAATAATTAAAGTAAAAGAAAAAAAAATTTTAATTGTTTCTACGAAAAATCCTATCATATTGACTCATCCTTCAAATTTCAGGATTTCGATAAGATATCCCAAGCTTTGTCCAAAGACCTGGAAAAAATTATACATGAGGTGCAATCCATAAATTCAACAGCTGTGCTAAAACCGTTTCCCTTAGCAAGGTATGTGGATCAAGGAAGTCAAGGAGTATTTAAATTTTACAAAGGCTCTTTAGATTATCCACCTTGCACGGAATCTGTGACTTGGTTCATATTTGATTTTGTTATTCCTATTTCCAAAAAACTGGTGAGAATATATATTTATTTAGAATATATACGGATATGAATGTGATAATTTATTTTCTACTACTATTTTATATTCTTACTTTTTTTCAGGTAAATGGATTCAGGAAAATAAAGTTGGACGGGGGAGACGTGTCGAATGTTAGACCTCTACAGCCGCTAAACAAACGTTCACTTACGATGGTCTTTACTCAGTAAGAGCACGACGGATAATTGTCGGTAACCGGCTGCGCTCGGGAAAGGTTTTCTGCAGCTTTCCACTCCCTTGGCTAAAGGTCTAAGCAAATGCGAGCACCACTAATAAAAACCCGTCTGCAGACGGTATAGGGTAAATATGATAGATATGGGTTTTTTGTGTGCAAGTGTCTAAGAAGAATGTAAGCGTGATTAATTCTATGAAGTAAAGTCTAGTTGCATAAATATTTTTTTTTTTTTTTGAGTTATTTCAAGTATATATTCCCAATATTGCACACCTCGCTATAAATTATTACTGATTTTTCCTCCTATCCGAGACTTTTGAAGATGACATCTAGATCTTGAATGACATGCGCACTAGAGTGGGTCAAAACAACCGTTTTTTAAGGAGCCGATTCAAACAATGAGTACAAATTTGATTCGTTCAACAGCAGAAAGCTCTTTAAATTTTAGTTTAATCGGATAATATCTGTTGTTCAGAATGACCACTGAAACTCTACGAAAGAAATTCCTAGTCATTTCACAGGTTTCTTCTGGATAGCAAAAATGTTTCCCGGTCATCTTCCTGAATAAAAATTAGAAACATTTAACTGCGTATATTTTTTAACTCTGTATAATTTTGAATTTCAACTTTTCAGAATTTGAGAGTATCAAATCAGAAGCCAGCTTCGCAATGTGCAATTTGAAATTACAAACTTCCAAAATTGAAGAACAGCAAATTATAGCACGTACGAATTTATTAATTCTAAAAGTGCTGAAGGAACTGCACATTTAAAAATTGTAAATAGTTTAAATCAAACGATTAAAAACTGAGAGACTTTCAAACTTTTATACTGGAAACCTAGAGAAAACATAAAAATTATAAGCAGCTACATCAGAGTGGCTAGGAAAAACACATTATTAGAGTTTTTTATTTGCTGAAGCGTTTCAGATGATTCATGTCGAATAGACCCATGTTTCAAACAAATTATTATTTTGACACCTATAGCATAAAAATATGATTATTCTCTTATGAATTTTTTCAGAAGCAAATATTAATAAATTTTAAATAGTTACATTTTTAGAATCTTCAATGAAAATCTTTTTTCGATTCGAAAGAACTTACGTTTAGCTTTCAATTAGCGATTGTTTAAGCATTGAATATAGTTATTTTTCATTGAAAAATTTATGAGGTTAGAAGAGTCTTTTATGAAGAATGTGAAGATTAAAGTCAAGGTATGTTTTTACACCAAGGGGGGGGGGGGTTCCTCTACTCAAGGATCTATTGTGCTCCACTTATTTTATCACCAAATTTTGAATACAACGATCTTTAAACACCTGTAAAAATCAAATTAACGCCACCATCACGTGCATAATAAACTATAAGAAAACAATATAAGAAAGATAAGAATGTCGGCCTATATATAGTCGTTTCTTCAAGAGCAAATTCTTTCTTCAAGGTACTAGCATCCAATTTATATACTTTATAATTCATTCATCACACTGCTGGATCTTCAAGAGAACCAAGGCAGAAGTAAGAATAAAAAAATTGTATCTAAATATTAAGTTGTAATATTGTTTTCTTCATGTTTTTTTTTAGAATATGCAGAGTTTCGAAATGAACCTGCGATACTCGATAGCGACTATTCTTTTCAGTCTTATTTTAGGGGCAAGTGAGTGATATTTTAAAAACTGTTTTCAAACACATTTCATAATTTGCTAGAAAAATGAAAATAAATGGATACACGTTAGAGATACGATTATATTTCGTTGATTAATGGAAAAGCATTGATTCTTTAAAAATTATCCAAATAATAAAAAGCAATAATTTAGATAACTGCTTGTTATTGAAATGCTTCCCAATTTTTATTCCTGTCTTGCAGGCGCATTTAGTTATAAAGATGCCAAAAATTGGGGCAAACATTATTCAGGATGTAGAGGGCCACATCAATCTCCTATTTATATGGATGCAGACTCCGTAAATATAGATGCTGATTATCCATTTATGAAGGAAATATTGAAATTTACAGACTTACATGAATTACCAAAGAATATGACTATTAAAAATACTGGTCACACAGGTAATAAACATTAATTATTTTATATCATCAACTCAATTCTGCTTTATTTTATTTGATACATTCTTCCACCTTTTCTATAATACAGTGGAAATAAAAGCTGATTGGTCTGGAAAAACTCCAAGTTTTACTGGTGGACCCCTTCATGGGAATTACGTGTTTGAAAAAACGATTTTCCGTTGGGCCCAAAGAAAGGTAAGTCTTCCAAAAAATTTTTAAACTCTCCCAGTTTAGAGTATTTGAATTTAGCTAGATTTACTAGTGACATTTTACTCATTAAATTTAAAAAAAATTGCAAAATTTATTTATAAAAACGCCGTATTGCAGCATTTGTAACTTTATTGACACAATGAGAATGCAATATTGTGAGACTTGTATGTAGAATACGAGGAAACACTAGAATTATTTACACACCTGTCTATTTAACCTTACGTATTCAAGGTTGAAAATAATTCTGCAGAATCTCGATTCTGTATAGAAAACAATCAACAAGGAAAGTGCACTCATTCTTCAATAACCAAAATTACCCAACAATGACCAAATAATAATCTTGTATTAGTCAAATATTCAATTTCTCAATCAATTAGTAAAATTTGCACTTATTCAAATTTAGTGAGTAATTAATGGAACCATTACTGAAGATCGTAATAATTATAATGATTTTTATTTCAACTTCACGAATAAAAAGTGGACGGAAACAAAAAATTCTATTTTTGCGGATAAAGACATAGATGCGTAAGTCAAAAAGGCTTTTTAATTTTTTTTTTTTGCTAGCATTGAAAAAACGTTCAATATTAAATTTCATGTCATAAATTTTATTTTATAGGTACGATATGGAGATGCACTTGTATTTTTATGAAGGAAAGTTGAAATCATTTGAGAAAGCTCAATCAGAGAAGGACGGTCTTGCAATATTTAAAGTGTGGTTCAAGGTTTCAAATGAAGTCCAAGTAAGGAGTGCAAATTAATTAGTTGAAATACCTTCTTTCAATAAGTGTCTACTTATTATTTTCACGAAATAATACACAAACATGGTCTTGCTAAAACTGAAAGTGAAAAAAAGAGGGGGGGGGGCTGATTATGTAACTTTTCCACATTCATTTACACTTCAACTTTTATAAATTTCACGATGATCGCCACTTAGGCTGGCTGCACCAATTTGTTTTCATAATATCCTCACTTTTTCTAGAGTAATTTTTTATTTTCCCTGACCAATAATATTTAAAGAACAGAAGAGACCAAAGTGAAAGTGACCAAAATTACTAATTTCTAACACGAAAGGTGACATGAAAAGTTTTTTCAAATCCACCTGCATTTTTTAAAAATTTAATTTGAATTGTTTTGAAGTCTTATTGATACAATTCTATTGAATTCAGTTTGATAATAAAAATCTATAGTCACAATACTAATGCAAATTAATAATGAATAAATAAATCTTCAAATGCATTAGTAATGCGACTATTGTTTTTTTTTTTAATTAAAACGAATTCAAAAGGGGTGGATTCTCAAGACTTCAAAACAATTCAAGTTAAGTTCAAAAGAACTCAAATGTATTCGTAAACAAGTTTAAATTCAGTTGATTCAAGTAACTATGTAGTGGATTCAAAAGAATTTCGGGACAGTGAGAGGAATATAATGATGATATATCAATTCAAAAATATGCAAAAATTCATTGAATTCTGTAAGTCTGAAATAATATCTAAAAATATTCAAGGGAATTCCAGGGAATGCATACAAATTAAAAATATTTTATAATAAATTAATAAGAATTTAGGCTTGATTCCAAATTTATTGGGGTTGAGTCATGAAGTCCACAAAAATTGTCAAAATAATGTAGTTAACATCCGTAATCCTTTTCAACGTCCCATGGAGCTGAAGAGACACCGCTTTGGTGGACTGCACATTTTTTTCCGAATGAGAAATGCCGTAATAAATTGAAAAAATTCACAAAATTACATTGATCTCACTGAGACTAGAGTCAATTTAGAGAATTTCAAAAAAAAATAAGAAGAATTCGTAGATATGCATGCAAATTCAAGGTGAATATAAAAATAATTAAAGTGATTTGAAAATTAAAATATATGAAAAAATGCATTCAATTCAGCAAGTTTGAAATGGCTTAAGACAAATTTAAGAGAATCCCAAAAATTTTGATAAAGTGACTGAGAATTCAATGTGAGTTTGAAAAGCTTCAGGATATATTAAATAAAAAATAGAAATGAAATAATAAATTTATTGCATTGAGTAGATTATTGGATGAATTTGGAAGAATTTAAAAGAATTCAGGATAAATTAATAAGAATTCAAGGTGAATTGCAAATGAAATGACAAGAATTTGAAAAATGCCTCAAATCTTTAAAATCCAGTAAAATATTATAAAATCTCGTGAAATTCTGTGAAACATGATAATATTTTCTGAAATCCTGTAAATTGTATTAAAATGATTCTAAGTCTCTTGGAATCTATTGAAACCATTGAAATCCTAAGATATCTTACAAAATTCAAATTCCGTAAAATCATTAAAATCCTTGGAAATCCCTTGAAATTTTTTTAACCTCTTGAAAGTGCATCGGAATTTCTATTTCAATACCCTAAATTAGTTTAAATTTGTCGGAATCCCTAAAAATTATTGAGCTGAATTAAAAATGTCTTGGAATTTCGCTAATTAAAGCTTTTGAAAGTTTTTAAAATTTAATTTAAATGTATTAAAATGCCCTGCAATCTTTAAAATATTTTGGAATCACTTGCAGTTATTGAAATCTATTAGAAATATCCTAAGACAATTCAAATCCTTTACAATTTCTTGACATTTTTCAAAGCTCTCAACAATTTTGGAAAATTTACATGCTCATATAATTTTATATGGAATTTTAAAATTGAATCTTAAAAATTCTTTGAAATCCCTTAATTTAATTGAAATCAATAGAAAATTCCTTGAAATCTTTTAAATTCATTAAAATTTTTGGCAATACTTTAAAATATTTTAAACCTTATGAAATTCATCAATTTTTGTGAATAAAATCTATAAAATCCATTGAAATATTATAAGATGCCGTGAAATTACATGAAATCTTGTATTTAATAAAATTCTGGAAAATGTATTACAAAACCTTAAGGGCTCTTAAAATCTCTCAAAATCATTAAGATCCTCAGAAACTTTATAGAATCAATTGGAATCTCTTCAAATATCTTTAAACCTTATAGGTCCAAAAACAATCGTTTCATAAATACCCTACAATATTTTTAATCTTTTCGAATTCCCTTGAAGCATTTGAAGCCCATGAAAATACCTTGAATGTTACAAAAATATTCTCAATTTGTTAAATTATTCGAAAACCTATTAAAAACGCATGTCCTAAAAAAATATAAAAAAATCTGCCCGCCTCGCGGGCACATTCGGATCGCGCGCGGCTCGTTTCGCTCGCAAGTTTGAGCACGCCTAGGGCGCGCAACTGTTGGATCTCGTGCTTCGCGCTCGATTACATATTCACCTCGCGCTACGCGCTTTACTTGAGGTTCTATCGACCTTAAGGAACACATTTTCATCCAGACACTCGCCCTCGATATTCTGTGCACCGTATGATAGAAACAAAAAAGTTTGAGCGCACTTAAGGCGCGCGATATGGTCGTCGCGCTTCGCGTTCCGAAATGAATTGATCGCGCACTTTGTGTTTCGTGTTATATGTTCTTCATATACAAGTTACTTAATTTGTATTTGATTTCAAATGAAGAATAATGATATAATTTAGGTGAGAAACTTTATTACTTAAAATGTTATTTTAGCTTGTGCCATTTTTCAAAAAACTCCATTTCTTCATTTTGAATATATTCTTCCAAAACAAAAATTGATTACAAATTTGCAAATCTTTTCTGAATGCACAATTTTTGTTCATTTATCTGTTTCCGTACCTTGCATCGTTTTTCCAAAAATTTTATTTTTTTACTGTCAATGTCATTTTCACGAATAAAACAAAAACTACGCATCCTATCGATACATAATTTTCAACAAAATTGTACATCTTCTTCGGATGAACAAATTTTGTCTCTTTCTTTTTTTCCGTAGCTTGTGTTCTTCGTCTGAAAGTTCAATTTTCTATTTTCAATGCAGTTTTTTACGAATAAAACAAAAACTACGCGTCATACCAAAGAGTGAATCATAACAAATTTGTAGATATTTTTTAGACATAATTTCGGTTAATTTACCTTTTGTCGTATCTTGCATAGTTTGACAGCAAAATGGAATTTTTTATTTTTCATAATTTTTTTGCGATCAAAATTTGAATTCCTGATTTTTGAGAACATTCAAAAAGTTGGTATGGAAATATTGTAGGGTGTTCAAGAAGCAACGTTTTCCTCCTCTTGACTTTCTTTCATATCTTGCGTTTTTCGACTTGAAATGTTCATTTTCGTTTCTTTTCTGGAATTTTGAAAATTCTATAACTCCGATCATTTTTTTCCATCGGAAAAAGACATTGGGATATTTTGTTCGTCTTTTTGCGTGCTACTAATAACCTTACATAGAATTTTCATAATCTCTAAAAAAAAGTGGTCTAAAAAATGTTCAAGGTGTGCTCAAATTTTGAATTTTCATCCAAACTAGCTGGTTAACGAACTCGTTCTTCGTTTGTTGGCCTTAAAAAAGTGTGCCAAAGCACAATCCAATCCGATCAAACTTTCTAAATTTATTGTGCCTACACTGTACTACAGACTACAGACTACAGACATAAAACTAATAGCTTCTCTTTAGAATGAGAATGTATAAGAAGAAAAAAAAGTGAACTTGTCATTACGAAAATTCCTATATTATTGACTCATCCTTCAAATTTCAGGTTCAAGATATGAAATTCCAACCTTTTTTCAAGGACCTGGAAAAAAATATACATGAGGTGCAATCCATAAATTCAACAGCTGTGCTCAAACCGTTTCCCTTAGCAAGTTTTCTAGATCCAGAAGGTCTAAAATCATTTCTATTTTACAAAGGCTCTCTAGATTATCCACCTTGCTCGGAATCTGTCACTTGGTTCAAACTTCAAGCTTTTACAACTATTTCCAAAAACCTGGTAAGAATATATATA
>CAKNXH010001295.1:115848-231663 GCA_932178445.1 Andricus quercusramuli | reverse complement strand
AGAGAGAGAGAGAGAGAGAGAGAAAAAGATTGACGTGGATAGATAAAAGATAGGATGAGATAGAAAAGATTGTATTGAAAAAGATAGACGGACATTTATAATAACATAAATAGAAAAAGATTGATGTGAATAGATAAAGGATAGGATAAGATAAAGCAGAGGGGATTAAAAAGGATATACGTGAATTTAGATTTACCAAGAGATACATAGAAAAAGATAGACGTAATAGATGTAGGATATGATGAGATCGAGAAGAGGAGATTAAAAAGATAGACGTGAATTTATATTGACAGAGAGATAGAAAAAGATGGACGTTTATAGATAAAGGATAAATTAAGATAAAGCAGAGGAGATTTAAAAAAAGATAGACGTGAATTTAGATTGACAGAGAGATGATAAAAGTTTGACGTAGAGAGATAAGGATAGATAGGTTGAGATAGAGAAAAGGGGATTGAAAAGATAGACGGGACTTTATATTGACAGAGAGATAGAAAAAGATTCACGTAGATAGATGAAGTATAGGATGGGACAGAAAAGATTGTATTAAAAAAGATAGACGGAAATTTATATTAACAGAAATAGAAAAAGATTGATATGAATAGATATAGTATAGGATAAGGTAAAGATAGACGTGAATTTAGATTTTCAGAGAGATAGTAAAAGTTTTACGTAGAAAGATAAGGATAGATAGATTGAGATAAAGAAAGGGGGATTAAAACAGATAGCCGGGAATTTAGATTGGCAGAGAGATAGAAAAAGATTGAAGTGGATAGATGAAGTATAGGGTGGGATAGAAAAGATTGTATTGAAAAAGATGGACGGAAATTTAGATTAACAGAAATAGAAGAAGATTGATATGAATAGATAAAGGATAGGATAAGGTCAAGCAGAAGGGCTTGAAAAGGATATACGTGAACTTAGATTTACCAAGTGATACATTGAAAAAGATAGACCTTAATAGCTGTCGGATATGATAAAATAGAGAAGAGAAGATTAAGAAAGATAGACGTGAATTTCGATTTTCAGAGAGATAGAAAAAGATTGACGTAGATAGATAAAGAATAGGATCAGATAGAGCAGAGGAGATTTAAAACAAGATAGACGTGAATTTAGATTGTCAGAGGGACAGTAAAAGTTTTACGTCGATAGATAAGGATAGATAGATCGAGATAAAGAAAGGGGGATTAAAAAAGATAGACGGACATTGAGATTGACAGAGAGATAGAAAAAGACTGACGTGGATAGATAAAGTATAGGATGGGATAGAAAAGATTGTATTGAAAAAGATGACGGATATTTAGATTAACAGAAAAAGGAAAAGATTGATATGAATAGATAAAGGATAGGATAAGATAAATCAGAGGAGATTGAAAAGGATATACGTGAATTTAGATTTACCAAGTGATACATAGGAAAAGATAGACGTAATAGATGTAGGATATGATGAGATCAAGAAGAGGAGATTAAAAAAGATAGACGTGAATTTATATTGACAGAGAGATAGAAAAAGATTGACGTGGATAGATAAAGGATAGGATCAGATAGAGCATAGGAGATTAAAGAAGAAAGACGTGGATTCAGATTGACAGAGGGATATTAAAAGTTTGACGTGCAGAGATAAGGATAGATGGGTTGAGATAGAGAAAAAGAGATTGAAAAAGATAGACCTGGATTTAGATTGACAAAGAGATAGAAAAAGATAGACGTTGATAGACGTAGGATGCGATGAGATAGAGAAGAGGAGATTGAAAAATGTATATGGGAGTTTAGATCGATAGAGAGATAGAAAAATATTGACGTGGATAGATAAAGGATAGGATGAAATAGAAAAGATTAAATTAAAAAAGATAGGCGGAAATTTAAATTAACAGAAATAGAAAAAGATTGATATGAATAGATAAAGGATAGGATAAGGTAAAGCAGAGGGGATTGAAGAGGATATACGCGAATTTAGATTTATTAAGAGATACATAGAAAAAGATAGACGTAATGGATGTAGGATATGATGAGATCCAGAAGAGGAGATTCAAAAAGATAGAAGTAAATTTCGATTGACAGAGAGATAGAAAAAGATTGACGTGGATAGATAAAGGATAGGATCAGATAGAGCATAGGAGATTAAAGAAGATAGACGTGAATTCAGATCGAGATGGAGAAAGGGGGATTAAAAAAGATAGATGAGAATTTAGATTGACAGAGAGATAGAAAAATATTGACGTGGATAGATGAAGTATATGATGGGATAGTAAAGATTGTATTGAAAAAGATAGACGGAAACTTAGATTGATAGAAATAGAAAAGGATTGATATGAATAGATAAAGGATAGGATAAGGTAAAGTAGAGGGGCTTGAAAAGGATATACGTGAATTTAGATTTATGAAGAAGTACATAGAAAAAAATAGACGGAAATGTAGATTAACAGAAAAATAGAAAAATATTGACGTGGATGGATACAGTACAGAATGAGATAGAGAAGAGGGTATTGAAAAAGATAGACGTAAATTTAGGTTAAAAAATGTATAGAAAAAGATAAACGTTGATAGATGTATGGTACAATGAGATAGGGAAGGTGGTTATGAAAAAGATGTATGTGGATAGACGAATGATAGGATGGTATACAGGAGAGGGTATTGACAAAGATAAACGTGAATTTAGATTGATACATATATAGAAGAAGATAGACGTTGGAATTTACTATTGATAGGTAGACAGAATAGATAAATAAATGGATAGGATAGATGAAGGATATAATGAGATAGAGAAGATTGTATTGGAAAAGATGGACGGAAATTTAGATTAAAAAAGACAGGAAAAGATTGTAATGGATAGATAAAGGATAGGATAAGATACAGCAGAGGAGATTGAGAAAGACATACGCGAATTCATATTGACAGAGATAGAAAAATATAGACATCATTACAAGTATGGTACGATGAGATAGAAAAAATGGGATTAAAAAATATAGATGGGAATTTGTATTAATAAAGAGATAGAAAAAGATAGACGTTGATAGACGTAGAATAGGATTAGATAAAGAGGAGGAGATGTAAAAGATGGATGGAAATTTTATATTGACAGAGAGATAAAAAAAGATTGACAGAGAGATAAAAAAAGATTGACAGAGAGATAGAAAAAGATTGAAGTGGATAGATACAAGATAGGGTGAGATAGAGAAGAGGGTATTGGAAAATATAAACATGAATTTAGATTGACAAACAGATAGAATGGGATACATTTTCTCTACCTCTTTCTATCATAAAGATTCAAAATTATTCAAAAAGATAAGATCTCTATCTTTTTACTACCAGCAGGAATCCTAGGAATGTGCCTAAGATCTCATTTTGTTGTTAGGATTTGGTTTTTCTATTGCTAGTTCAATAATTAAAGTTGTAGAATGAGGTTTCGTACCAGCAATGATCATCATGCAGATGGTGAATATCTTCTCGTTATCAGTTTCGGCCGCGACGTTTCCAAACCCCACGGAAGTCATGCAGGTCATGGTGAAGTACAAAGCTGTGACATACATCGTCCGACGAGATGGCCCAGCGACAAGTTCTGGTGCAGTGCTGGCATTGGTCCACAAGTAGCTGTATGGCGACTGAGTAACATTGGCCAATTTCCACAGCCACGAATACTGTACACCGGCATCCGCGTCAGACCTTCCTATCGAATACCTTCAACGGAAATGGTTACACTTCACAAAAGGCTTTTAACACTTTGCGTGCCAAAGGCAAAAAAAAAGTGGTTTCATCTCTGTGCTGGCCGCAAGCGAACGACTAAACTTTATCTACGGGCTACTTCGTTCACATTTCAGAGAATAAAAAAGATCTCAAGTTGGAAAAATTCTTATCAGACGACTCAGTATGAGAAATATGAAAATTTTAATTGAGACGTCAGGTATTCTCCAAATCCGAAAAAGAAGACACCTCAATTGTAAGTTAAGACATTGCAGGGTTGCTACAAAATCACAATTTTTCATTTTCCCTGACCGTTATCACTTTTTCTTTCAGGTCTAAAAACAACCATACACCTAGCTCAATAATGCAAACGGAAAAAAAAGATTTGTTTGCAGAACATGCATGATTTCAGCCCTTTTCGACGCCTTTGAAGCGAGGCTGAAGCTCTACTTCTTACTCCCTAGGGACTGAAAAGTGACGTCAGAGGTGAATAATGAAAATTATACATCTGTGAGCTCGCATTTTACGACATCAGCTCACTCACCGTAAAAACTGGGACAAAAATTTTGTTTGCAGATAATGGAATTTTGCAGTTATTTATGGAAAGTTACCATATATGACTGATCAAATTACCTTAATTTACCGAAAATGTCCGGAAATTTTATGGATTTTTAAAATTGAATTTTAGGTAATTTACCTGAAGTTACCATAAGTTAACTTTAACATGACCGTAAATTAACGAAAATTTGCAAAAATGAATGTTGGGTGATTTATGGTAAGTTACCATATTTACCTGTAAAATTACCATAAATAACCAGAAATTTTCATAAATTTCTGAAAATTTTCAAAAATGATTTTTGGTTAATTTATTGTAAGTTACCATATTTAACTTCTGTAATATTACCGTAAATTCCCAAAAATTTCCGGCAATTTTGTATTAAATTGTTGACAATTTGGAATAAGTTAACATAAATTTCATACTTCTTCATTCAAAATCTGACATGGACTGAAATTATGGCTATTCCGAGAAATGTCTGAAATCATCCATTTGTTATCAAAAATATCGTATGCGCCAAGGATGAGAGGCACTTTTTCGACTTGGGTACGTTTTCAGTACTCGTCTCCGCTCGCTCGCCTACGACTTGTACTGAAAATATACACGCAAAAGAGATGAATTTTGAAGATGAATTTTTTACCGAAAAATACCAATTTTCAACCAAAAATATATGACTTTTTGACGAAAAAATTAAGATTCAACTCAAAAAGATAAACTTTGAACCAAAAGTTGATTCATTAAATTTTTAGCCAAAACAATTAAGCACATCCAAAAAAAAAGGAATTTTCAACAAAATAGTTAAATTTTCAACCAAAGAAATGAATCTTCAAGCAAAAATATGACTTCTTAACAAAAATTGTAATAGTTGGTATTTCAACCAAAAAATATTTTAGTTTTTAATCAAAAACAGTTGAAGTCAGCCAAAAAATGCGAGTGTTCGATAAACTAGTTACATTTTTAAGACAAAAAGAAAAAATGTTCTACAAAACAGTTGAGTTTTTTATGAAAAATAATTAAATTTTCAACCCAGAAAAGACAATTTCTCAATAAGATAAATACATTTTTTATTAAAAAGATTAATTTACAAGCAAAAATGCGATATGATTTTGTGATCAAAAAGATGAGTTTTTCACTAAGAAGATAAAATTTTACCGCTAACGACGAATTTTCAGCAAAAGACATGGATTGTGAACCAGATAATGGAATTTTCAACCAAAGAAGATACATTTTCAACCAAAAATGGAATAGTTAAATTTTCAGTTAACAAAATTAATATACAAATAATTTGTCTACAAAATAGTTAAATTTCGTAAAAAAAGGTCTTTGAATTAAAATGATGAATCCTCATAAAAAAAAATGATTTTTGAACATATTAGTTCCACTTTCAACCTAATAGTGGAATTTTTAAGCAAGAAAGATGAATTCTCAACAAAAAATGTAATAGTCGATATTTCGTCAAAATAATATTTGAATTTTAACTAAAAAAATTAACTTTCAAATAAAAAACACGAATTTTCAACGAATGTCTTCAATTTTCAACCAAAGAAATGCATTTTTACCAAAAAATATGAGTTTTTCACCGAGAAGATTAATATTTTACCACTGAAGACGAATTTTGTTAGCAAAATACATCCATTTTACCCACATAGTTAAATTGTCAACTGAAGAAGATTAATTCTCAACGAAAGATGGAAAAGTTAAAATTTCAGTTGAAAAAATTAATTTTCAACGAAAATACGATGTTTTCACCAAAAACAAGGTTCTCGAACTAAAATGTTGAAACATCAATGAAAAAATGAATTTTTGACAAATAAGTTACATTTTCAAATCAAATTGTTAAATTTTTAACCGAGAAAAACTTTTTGGTTGACACCAAAGAAAAATTTCATCCAGAATGTTGAATTTTTCTGCGAAAAAGACGAATTTTCAACAAAACAGTTCACTTTTTGAACAAACAGAATTGCTTCTTGAAAAAATTGTTGAATTTTGAAAAAAAACAAACATTCTGATTACAATATGAATTCTCAACCAAAAAATTATAAGATACAAAAAAAATTAAACATTTGTAAGGCGTACTTGTTATTAACACATTTTCTTTTCTAAATCTAATTTTCTTCTCAAGATTATAAAATTTTAGTAAGATTTTTGTAGTAAGGGGGGGGGGGGGGTAACAGTGACAAAAAAACCTATTATGTAATTTGTCGATGACCATTTAACTTCAATTTCAGTTTTTCGAAAATTCCCTGACTTTTTTAGGTTTTGCCTGACATTTCTTGACCTGTAGCAACCCTGCATTAAAATTGTAAGATTTTTTTGATATTTTGAGACCACAGGTATTGAAGATTTAAAAATCATATCGGACGAATTCATTTAAAATTGGGAAGGCAGTTCCTACTCAAGTCACAGAATCATTTGCAACTTAAGTAATTTGGATTTAAAAATACTTTTTGCCAATATTTAAATTTAAATTTATTTAAATTTAAAACATTAAAAACTCGAATTATCAAAAAATGGTCTGAATTTTGGTTAAAAGAGTGATATTTTCAAATCTACTATAGACATTTATCCTTTTCTAGCTGATTCTAATAGAAATTCTTGTCCTATTTTAAAATCAGTTGAAGATTTTAAAAAAGATTCCAAATTGACGAAATGGTGGCGATTTCGTTGGAAATGTTCAAAGAAAATTTACTCAAAAGCACAAAATTTTTTTTTACTCTTGATTTTTTTCTAGATTAGTTTTAATGTTAAGATAATATTCTATTATAATCTGCCTTGTGCATGCGCCTTGGAGAGAAAAGAGAATTTTTTAAATCAAAGTTTATATTTTCTTTATATCTCGCGTTTTATTTCCAGATTTTTGCGAAAATATGTAAAAAATTCTTTGATATTTATTTTTTCTTAACGATAAAATTTTATTTTTCCATGAAAAACAAAGCAGATCGTAATTTAACAATTCCAACAACTTTTACATCAAAATTTCTCTTTGAAGTCGGTATTTTTGAAATAATCTATACTTTCCATTTTTCCTAACTTCACTATTATTCTCTCTCTGTATATATTTTCTAGTTTTTCATCATACCATAAACTTGTATTGTTGAAAAAAATCAATCTAAAAAGATTGTATACATATTTCTGCAAAAATCTAGAAAATAACGTCAGATAGAAAAAAGTGCCAAGAGAAATTTTCCAAGAACCTATTTATTAAGAATTTTTTAAAAATTTTTTCGTATCATGCGTTTTTTGGCATAAAACGTGAATTTTCGCTTGGAAAAAAAGTGTTCTCTTCTTTCCGAGGGCTGGACATAAGCTGACTATCACAAAATATAGTCATTAAACTAGAACAAAGAACAAAAAATCAAGAGGACAAAAATGAGATTTTTCAATAAATTGACTTTCCGACTGATGCATTATTTTTTTTTAATATTACACTTCTAACAAGAATTTTAACAATTATTTGATAATTTGGATGTTCAATTTTTTTTTAAAACGGTGATATACTTTTCGTCTTGTTTTTTATAATAATTGGAGGTCCTATAATTCTGAATCTTCTTTTCTTGAATTTTTGAAATCAGTAGAAATTCCTTGAAATATAGTTTAATTTATTTCGTACAGAATACATAATTTGAAATCCATTTAATTTAAATTGAATTGCAATTATTTATTAATCTGCGGAAACTTCAAAAATCCCATGGAATTCAATGAAATTTTATTTATTTTCTATAAAGTTCTCCAGAAATCCCTTGAAATCTGCTGAAAACGTAAAAATCCATTTAAAAAAGTATAAATCATTTGAAAGCCCTCAGTTTAAATGCTGAAAAATCTTTGAAATCCTTGAAGATTTATTGAAATCCTTTACAACTTTTTGAATTCCTTGAAATGCCTTGAAATGCTTTCAAATCTGTGGAATCGTGAAAAATCCCTTGAAATTGAATGAAATCCCATTTATTTTACAAAGTTCTCTAGAAATTCCTTGAAATCTTTGCAAATTCTAAAAAATTCTTCAAAATCCCTTGAAATTTTGTATATCTCTTGAAATCCATTAGAATCCCTTAAAATCCCTTGAAATCTTTGGGAAACGTAGAAATCCATTGAAAAAAGTATAAATCATTTAAAAGCCCTTGAACATTATTAAAATTAAGCTTATTAATTGAAGTTCTTTAAGAAAAATTGTTTAAAACCCTAGAAGTTTTTTTTTAAATTTAAATAAAATCCTTGAATCTTGTGAAATTCCTTCAAATCTGTGAAATCGTTAAGGATTTCTTGAAATTCAATGAAATTTCATTTATTTTCCAAAGTTCTCATAAGGTCCCTTGAAATCTTTGGATATCATAAAAAATTTTTTCAAATCCTTTGAAATTTTGGATATCTTTTGAAATCCTTTAGAATCCCTTAAAATCCCTTGAAATCTTTGGAGAACGTAAAAATCCATTAAAAAAACACAAATAATTTGAAGGCCTAAGAATATAATTTAAATTAAACTTCTTCAAAACAAATCGTTTAAATCCCAAGAAAATTTTCAAATCCCTAGAAATTTGTGGAGATTTAATAGAATCCTTGAATCTTGTGAAATTTCCTGAAATACCTTAAAATCCGTTGAAACCTTTGGAAACGGTAGGAATCCCTTGAAATGTTATTTTATTTCATTTATTTTCTAAACATCACTGGAAATCCCTTAAAATCTCTGGGAATTCAAACAATTCTTTGAAATTCCCAGACATTTTTGAAAAACGTAAAAATGGTCTAAAATCTTTTGCAATGTTTCAAAATTCCTTGTAATCAATGGAAATATTTTTAAACTCTTGAAGACCGATGAAATTTTTTTTAATTGTTTGAAGTATTCAGAAATCCCATAAAATCTTGAAATTTTGAATATATTTATATAATATAATGTTCTCCAAAATAAATGTTTGAATACTTATAAATTTTTGAAATTTAATTTTTTTAAATTTAATTCAATTTATTTTTTAAAATTCATCAGAAATATCTTGAAATAATATATCTTGCAAGGAATACCTTTAAAGTTTTAAAATCTCTTAAAACCCTTTGGAATCTTCCAATATTAGTTTGAATATTTGGACATATTTTAAAATCTTCTTGAATGCCTTAAGATCCGTTACAGTCATAATAAAAAATTTTCAAATTTATTTATTTTAAACAAAAAAGTGAATTTTGTATGATAAAAGATGACTTCTTAAGAAAATACTTAAATTTTCTACAAAATAATTGAATTCTCTACAAAACAATTAAATTCTCAATGGAGCAGTTGAAATTTCAACCTTAAGAGATAATTTCACAACAAGAAAGTGTGATAGTTGATATTTCAATCAAGAAGGATGAAATTTCATTAAACAAAAAAGAATGTTTAAATCAAAAAGACAAATTGACAACAAATAAGGATTTTTCAGTAATGAAAAAAAACTTCACCTAAAATGTTGAATCTTGAATCCAAAAGACGCATTTACTGTACAACAACCAGAAAAATAAGAATTTTAGACAAAAAAATTAATTTTCAACAAAATAGTTAAATTTTCAACCAAACAGATAAAGCTTCATTAAAAAAATGCCAACAGAACAGTTCTGATAAAATTTTCAAACTAAATATTATAGTTTAAATAAGAAGTAAATTTTCTACGAAGATACTTGAATTTTCAACCCAAAAAGACGAATTTTCAATAATAACAGTTGAATTTTCACCAAGAAAGATCAATTTTCTACTAAACAGATGATTTTTTAAAATCAGAAAGACAAATATTTAAAAATATAGTTGAATTTGCATCTAAAAAATATTTGAATTGATTTTTCAACACAAAATGAGAATGTTTCTCAAAAGGTAAATTTTCTACGAAATAGTTGAATTTTCAACCGAAAAGTATATTTTTGGACGAAAAAGGATGACTTTTTAACAAATTGATTGAATTTTCAACCAAACAGTTGCATTATTATTAAAGAAAGATGAATTTTCTACTCAGATAGATGAGTTTTTAATAAAAAAGATAGATTTTCAAAAAAATAGCCGAATTATCATCCAAAAAAGATTTCAGTTGATTTTTTAACACAAAATGTGAATTTTTCTGGAAAGTTGAATTTTCTACGAAATGTTTGAATTTTCAACAAAAAAGTAGATTTTTTAACCAAAAGGAATATTGAATATTGAATTTTCAACTAAACAGTTGCATTCTTATCAAAGAAAGATGAATTTTCTACTCAAACAGATGAATTTTTCAATAAAAAAGATAAATTTTCAAAGAAAATAATCTAATTTTCATCCAAAAAAGATTTCAGGTGATTTTTCAACAAAACAGTTGAAATTTTGACCAAAAAGGGTGACTTTTCAACAAAATGATTGAATTTTCAACCAAAAAGTTGCATTCTTGTCAAGAAAGATGAATTGTCTACTAAAGCAGATGAATTTTCAAAGAAAAAAGATAAATTTTCAAAAATATAGTTATATTATCATCCAAAAAACATTTCAATTGATTTTTCAACACCAAAATATGAAATTTTCTAGAAAGGTAATTTTTCTACGTAATAGTGGAATTTTCAAGCAAAAAGATTGACTTTTTAACAAAACTGTTGAATTTTCAAACAAATAATAAAATTTACAACTAAATTTTCAGGATAAAAATTAAAAAATTTCAAATATATAGATTATAAGATTTATAAGACTTATAAGATTTATAAGATTTTTTCTCTAAATCCCTGACTTTTCCCAGACTTTAAAAAAATTGTTGTCGGCTAGTTTCCTTTTTTTACACCCCAGTTTTCTTTGGCGCTTCAAGTTAAATTTATATTAAATTTCTGTACAACTTCTGTTGTCACGTCAGGTTGCCTTTTGAAAAACAACATATTCAAGTGCCAAATGATTCCGTGCCTTTAGCTTGGACTGCCTCCCCGATTTGAAATGAATTCGGTCATCAGCATCTAAAGCGTGTAGAAATTGCTACTTTTGTGACAACATGCATGCGTGGAAGTTATTCTTCTTGTCTTTCGGCAATAGAATTTAATTATCGAAGCAGCAGCGATTAATTCGCGATAGAAGATGAGCACACAGGATGAAATCACCTTACAATGACGTACCAAATACAGGCAAGCCAATGAGCCACCAGCATGTAAAAACAGAGTAGAAGAATGAGCATCGCAGCACCATATTCTAAATATCGGTCGAGTTTTCGGACAACCCTGCCGAGTCGGAGAAGTCTCACCACCTTCAAAGCTGAAAAAAGGCTTCCTATTCCATCTTCATCGTGATCGAAGGCGTTGAATACGTCGTATGGTAAGCAACTCAACAAGTCTATGATGAACCAGGACTTAAGGTAATTCATTCTGATGACCTGGGGCAAAAAAGAATGAGTAATTAGACTAAAAACTAAGTTTGTGGGAAATAATAGTACATTATGTAACAAGGGGCGAAAGGAGCCGCGGGAAAAAACTACTTTCGTCCCGTGTTACATATAGTATTTTTATTCCACACTCGATCGAAATAGCCACCTTTTGCCCCTGAAAATAAGGACAAAAGAAGCATATATTTCCCATGAATCACATTTTCGGGGCGAAAGTAAAATTTGTGGGGCGAAAGTAAAATTGACATTTTTTTTACAATTTTTTTTTCGAGCCGCGAAGAAAGCTACAAAAAAATGCGTTGGATCCGTTTTTCGATGGCCAAAGGTGGCCACGGTCGAGAGTGGAATAAAATACTATATGCAACACGGGACGAAAGTAGATTTTTCGCTCGGATAATTACTGACCCCTTGTTACATAATGCACTATATGCCACTCTTGACCGTGGTCACTTTTTGGTCCTGAAAAGCAAATTTCCCTTTCGCGCCGCTAATTTTACTTTCGCCTGCTAATTTTACTTTCGCCCCGCTAATTCCACTTTCGGTCCGCTAATTTTATTTTCGCCCCGCAAATGTTACTTTCGCCACGCAAATGCGGTTTACGGGAAATATATGCTACTTTTGCCCCTATTGTCAGGGGCAAAAGTTAGTCAATTTGGTCGAGTGTGAAATAAAATTAATTATATCCCTAGCGGACCGCTTGACCGTAAAGTGACCACATAGTGACCGTTTGGTTCACTGGGCCCGCTAGGGCATATTCTCATCCTTTTTCAGATTTATTCACTATTTCACATAGAACACAACACTCTTTTGATCTTTTTACACATTTATATTCATGTATTTTTATTTATTCATGTGTTAAAAATTATGAAATAAAAGCTGTGTGCGGCAACCTGATGCACAATACTGCTCTGCAAAAAAGAAAACGGTAACTAGATTTAGAATTTGATCCACTGATTCGCATTTATTTCCAATATATTTAAATGAAGAATAATTGTGAATCAGCTAACAAATACCGAATGTTGTTTCTTTTTTTTGCAAGGCAGAATATTGCACATCAGGTTGCCGCAAACATCTTTTAATTTTTAATTTTTCAACACATGAATAAATACAAACACATAAATGTGTACAAATATAAAAAGAGTGTTGAGGTCTATGTGAAATTGTGAATAAATGTGAATAAGGATGAAAATATGCCCTAGCGGAACCATTGAACGGAACAATCAGCCCGCTACGGATGCATGAGAAAAGCTCGTTATAAAAGAGTCGCGAGACCACCATAAAGTTTAATTCAAATTTTAAAGTTTATTTTTGGGCTCCTTTTTTTAAAAATATAGTATGGTAGGAAAGAATAATAAAATGGAATACATGTTTGAATTTAAAGTAGTTATCCTGTGAGGAATGAGGGGCCGTTCAAAAACTACGTCACGCTATTTTGAAAAAATTTTCCACCTCTCACTTTTTTTTTGTTACAGTATCACATAAAGCTTGAACCCCCCAGGGTGATGTCACAAATTCGAACCCCTACCACAAATTAAAAAAAAAACATTTTTTTTTTATTTAATTTGATAAACGCTTAAAATAAAACACAAAACATGCAAACATAATATTTTAACAGACGGCCTAAAATGCTCACAAAATAGGGGGAATATGGTGATTTTTCAAGAAAATAGGGGGAATATGGTGATTTTTGACGAAAATAGTGGAAAAAATGTGCAAAAATTATAGGTACCATATTTACTTTAATCTAAAGCGCTTAAGATTTCAAGTAGAAATAAATATATTGCATTTTCGAAAAAGTAGTAAAGTTTTAAACCAAAAAAAAATTTAAACCAAAAAAAAATTTAAACCAAAAAAAAATTTAAACCAAAAAAAAAACTAAATATTTAAATTTTTAACAAACAAAAAAATTAATTCGAGACCAACCAGTTGAAGTTACAACCAATTGGTCGAATTTTTAAACAAAAATGATTTATATTTCCACCATAAACATTTGCATTTTTAAACAAATATTAGAATCTTTAGGCCAAAAATACGATTTAAAAAAAAATACAGTTGAATTTTTAATCAAGAACTTTTTTTATTGAAAAAACAGTTTGGATTTTTGACCAATTAGGGGAATTTTGAAGACAAGAAGATACACTTTCCAGGAGAAAGTTGAATCTTTTTTCCAAAAGGACGAATTTTCTATCCAAAAAGACAAATATTCAAGAAAACAGTTATATTTTCAACAAACAAGAAAACAAATTTTCCACCAAATAGTTCAATCCTCAAACAGAACAGATTAATTTTTAACCAAACAGTCGCACTTTTGACCAAAAAAAATAAAATTTATATCAAACTATTGAATTTTCGAAACAAGAAGGGGAATTATTTACAAAAAAAGTTGAATTTTCTACCGCAAATAATCGAATTTTCAAACCAAAAAGTCAAATTTCAAGAAAACAGTTACATTTTCAAGTTAATTATGAACTAAAAACAATCAATTTTAAATAAAAAATGGAACATCTTAATTTGCTGTTCAAAAAATTAATTTTCGACAAAAAAAAAATTTCAACAACATAGTTACATTTTTAACCAAAGATATGGAGCTTGAATTGATAAACTTAATTTTTAACAAATTAACTCAACTTTGAACCAAGAAGCTGTATTTTTAATCAAGTAGATTAATTTCATACCATAAAAAGGTGAATTTACAAAAAAAGGACACATATTTTCAAAAAAATATTTCAATTATCAACTAAAAAAGATCAATTTTCAACTAAAAATGGGAAAGTTAAATTTTCATAAAAGAAATGATTTCGAAAAAAGAAAAAAAAACGAATTCTCATGCATAAATTTTCAAACAATAAAATGAATGTTTAACAAAAATGTTGAATTTTCTAGCAAAAACCATTATTTTCAGTCAAAAATTGAATAGGTTGATTTGCAGTTCAAAAAATTGATTTTCAATTTAAAAAAACGAATTTTAATGAATATAGTTAAATTTTTTACCCAACAGATGGATCTTAACTAATAAATAGAATTTTTCAGCAAGAAGTTCAACTTTCAACCAGGTAGTTTTATTTTCAATCCAGAAGATTAATTTCATACTTACAAAATCAAATTTATAACAAAATACATACATCTTCAACCGAATATTTAAATTTTCAATTTAAAACGATGAATTTTCAAGACAAAATGGAATGGTTAAATTTAAAGTTGAAAAAATTAATTTTGAAGAAACGAAGAAAAGGAATTTTCAAGAAAATACTTAAATCTTTAACCATTTAAATGAATTTTTGGCAATGTAGTGAAATTTCCAACCAAGTAGTTCAATTTTCAACGAAAAAAGATGAATTCTCGATGACAAACTAATAGTTGAATTTTCAACTAAAAACGATTAATTCTCATTCGCAAATGGATCAATGAAAATTCAAGTTAAGAAAATTAATTTTCAACTAAAAAATAGAGAATTTTCAACAAAATAGATATATCTTCAACTAAATAGTAGAAATTGACCAAAAGAAATGGATTTTGAACCAAAAACATAATAGTAGACATTCAAAATAAAAAGAAATAACTTTCGACAAAAAACAGTTCTATTTTCTTATCAGGGTCAATTAATTCAGTTCGCATTTAAGCGAACAAAGGAGAAAAAATGGAAAGTTTCTTGAAAACAGGGAGAAAAAGAGAAATTCTTTAAAAAAGGAGTAAAGAGGGGAATAGGAAAAGAGTGTGACGTAGTTTTTGAACGGCCCCTGACATTCAAGTGCTAAGATAAATGTGAAAGTAGAAAGCACCTTTGGATCGGAAACTACTTCACCGCCGGCCCCGACAAAAGTAGTATGAAAATTGAGCACTATATCGATGAAGAAAATCACATCGACGATAGTATCCACTACCAGGAGGAAAACATCTTCGCTGGTCTTATTTTTAAAGGCGACGTTGTAGGGGACCATAATAGCTGTGTAGAAAGTTAGGCATAAAATAATCCAGTCCCAGATCGCTTTAAATGCACAGTAATGTAGGAGGATATGAGGAGGAGTCTTGGGAGCCTCTTGTCGATACTGGGGCATCACATCTCCACTTAAGGACATCATCTGAAATCATTCAAACAAGTACAGGATCAAATATTTATTTTCGACTATCAAATCTAATATTCTTCGTATCTGAGCATGTTACTCCTAATTTACAATTTTATATTTCGGGCGATGGCCAATTCCGCCCTGGGTACTTGCAAAAGGTTCCCCCACTACACGCCTTCCCCTCACTCAGCCGAACCGTTACTGTCGATCCTGGTCAGCGAGAGTCCTTTGTCCCTAATGAGGACTAGAATGCGGAATATAACAT
Organism: Andricus quercusramuli; assembly: GCA_932178445.1. Lineage (NCBI taxonomy): Eukaryota > Metazoa > Arthropoda > Insecta > Hymenoptera > Cynipidae > Andricus > Andricus quercusramuli. The sequence continues at coordinate 215,760 of CAKNXH010001295.1, read as the reverse complement.
TTTTTCAAATTATCACTTGGTTATTAATAAATGTAATATTCAAAATCTGCAAATTATAACGATTCCGGCAATATGTTATCTTACTTGAAAAGTTGAAAATTAAAGAATAAATGTTCAATTCATGAGAAATTTGATGGAAAATTTTGCAGAATATTTCACTCAAATCCGCTGCAGTAGCTTTTGTCTATTGGTGCAATATTTTACCTATCGTAGGAAATTCTGGAAGCTAAAATTTAGCCACATTTGAAAACTTATTAACTAATATCATAAATTTGGGTTACTTCTCAAACAATCGTATTTCTCAAAATTATTCCTAAATACTTTTGCACTCCCAGTCCAAGAGAACGGATAGTGGCATCTCTACCTCAATTTGGAACCTCATTAACAAACATTATAATTTTTTTTACTACTCAACCAATTTGTTTATGAAGATTTATTAAAAATACTATTTTAATAAATAAAAATCAGAATATGGACACAAAATAAAAAATGCCGCTTTTTAAATCTAACTATAGAAATGTTGAACAGAGATCAAACCAGAAAATTGCATTGGTTAAAAAGCTCATTCAGTCTTTTTGGCTTGAAAATTCGACGGTTTGATTAAACTTTTTGTCATTGACTAAAAAAATTGTCCTTTGATTGAAAATTCAACTATTTTTTGGAACATTCGCCTTTATGGTTTGAAAAGTTTTCTCTTTTTGTAAAAAAAGTTGAAAACTGAATTCGGCGAATTTTGAAAATAATTCTTCTTCCTTTCAAAAATAATATTTGATATTACTGTCTCCAGACGTTTTACTATTGGCACTTCTGTTTTCTTTATATTAACTTAAGACTCAACCAAAACAGACTAATTTTTAAACCAACGAATTAATTTTCATAAAAAGAGTTGAATTTTTAATCAAGAAAGATTTTTCAGTCAATAAAGAAAAAAAGTCTCAGCTAAAATGTTTAATGATTCAACATTGAAGAAACAATAAAAAAATGTATAAATTTTTAAAATTCTATAATTTTAGGCAATTCGAAGCTAGAAACATTAATTTATACATCGAAATTTGTTCTAGAATTTTTTTTGCAAATTATTTATGCAAATTGAAACTTGAAACTTGAGTTTTAACTACAATTTTTTGAAAATCCAGAAAAATCAAAAAAGATTGCTTCAAAACCTTCCAAATTCTATTTTGAAAATTAAAAAAAATATTTTTTTGAATTAACTTTTCAAAAAAGAATTCATTTTTGGTTTTCCTAGGAATTTTATTAAATTTTTTTTATTCTTTTAAAACCTTTCAAAATGCTTAGAAAGCTTCTGAATGTTGTGTTCAGAATCTAATTCACTAAACATTTTTTCAGTTTTTAATTAAAATCACTTTTTTTGGGTTGAAAATGAATTATTTTTGAATAGTTTTATGATAATTCATGTATTTTATTACAAATTAATCTTTTTGGGTAGAAAATGAACATTTTCGGTTGAAAATTCAACTGTTTGGTTAAAATTTTGTTGTTTGGTAAAAATACATTTTTCTGGTTGAAGGCTCATTATTTTGGTAAGTAATTCATTTCTTTAGTTACTTTTTGAAAATTCCTTCTTCTTAGGTTTGAAAATTAGGCTTGGCAATTTTTGAAATGGAAAATATTCATTTTGAAAATTTGCCAAAGTTAGTTTGAAAATGTAGTGTCTTGGTAATGTTCAAAATTTCTAAAGTTAGATTTGAAAAAAAACACTTTTGAGATTGACTCCACGAAAATCCTTTATATTCAGATTCTTATGTGTTAAAATAGTATTTTTAATTAACTTTCATAAACAAATTGGTTAAGCAGTAAAAAAAATGAGAGAGAGAGAGCAACATTATTAAAGGATAATTTTGAGATATGCCACTGTTTGAGAAATAAACTAAATTTATTATGTTCGTATATAAATTGTCAAATGTGGCAAAATTTTACCCAACCAATAAATTAAAGCTACTGCGGTGGATTTGATACAAATACTGAAAAATTTGTTGATAAAATGTCACATAAACTTCAACATTTCTTCTCTAATTTTCAATTTTTTAATTCAAATAACATATCGTTGGAATCGTTATAATTAGCAGATTTTGAATATAATATTCATCAATTACCAAGTGCTAATTTGAAAAAATGGTATATTCTGCATACTAGTCCTCATTAGGTACAAAGAACCCCCGCTGACCAGGCTCGGCGGCAGCAGTTCGGCTGAGTGAGAGGAAGCCGCGTAGTGGGGAACCGTTCGCTGGTCCCAGGGCGGAATTGTCATCTGCCCTATATTTCGAACCCTTCAAGAATTTTTAAAGTGAATTACATTATTATGATTTCTAATTTCAGGATCTCAAATTTCCATTGCCATTTAAGCGTTATGAAATTGTCAAAACATAATTGAAGTCATTTTCGAGCTGAGAATTTCGAATGTTTACAAATGTTCAAAGTTCAATTAAGTTTCTAGGGTTTCGTAGCACCGGGCAGAAACCCTTACCCTGTATCTACATGGGCGCTCTGTATCCGTGCACTCTCCGTGTTTCTCGGTTGAACGGATCTCGGAATGCAGACGGCCAACCGTTTTGGTTACTTTGCGCGAAGATCAAATGTCCCTAGGTGGCCACTGCTGGTTCGCAAGATGGCTGTCACTGGGCCAGTTTTCAATTGTTTGAAGGGAAAACGTCCCGTTTTTGCAAAATAGTGAATTGTGATTATAACCTATAGTTTTAGTGAGATAAATGTGTGTAGAATGGAATGGAACTTTGTGTACACATAAACTTAATATCTTGGAAGGATGATTTTATTTTATTTCATACTAAAAATTGAATTTTTTATTGTAACCCGCAGTGAAGCCTGGTTCAATTTTGTATCTGTTTTGCAAAAATGCGACATTGTGATTTGAAAACTGGTGCGGCGACAGGCATCTTGCGAACCAGCAGTGATCGTCTAGGGACATTTGATCTCCGCGCAAAGTAACCAAAACTGTTGGCCGCCTGCACTCCGAGCTCCGATCAACCGAGAAACACGGAGAGTGCACGGATACAGAGCGCCCATATAGATACAGGGTTATAGTTTTGGTCGGGTGATCATCCGTCCGTCCATCGTACCTTTCTCCAAGGAGAGGGAAGTAGGGGAAATGAGAGGTGCGAAATCAGGGGGAGTAGGGGAAGTTAGGCTTGTGAAAGTAGAAGAAGTGAAGAGAAGTGAGAAGAGGGGAAGTAGGGGAAGTGAGGGGAAATTGAAAAGGGGACGTAGATAAGTGTGGAGAAGGGAACAAGAAGAAGTGAGGGGTGGGTATCTAGGGGACGAGAGGGGTGGGTATATAAGGGGAATTAGGGGAGGGAAAATAGAGGAAGTGAGGAGAAATGAGGGGAGGTAAGTAGAGGAAGTAAGGGGAAATGAATGGATGTCAATTAGAGAAAGTGATGGCAAACGAGAAAAAAAGAAATGCAGGGTGAGAATGTAGGGGAAATTAAGGGAGGGAAAATAAGGGAGAATGAGGCAAGGGAAATAGAGGAAGTTAGATGAAATGAGAAGAGGGGAAGAAGGGTTAGTGCGGGCGGTGAAAGTAGGGGAAATGAGGGGGAATAGGAAGGGTAAGAATAGGAAGTTAGAAAAAATGAAAAAAATTGGAAGGGAAGGAAGTGAGTGGTGTGAAAGTAAAGGAAGTGAGGGGAGGCTAAATAGAGAAAGTGAGGGACAATTATGGGAGGGGAAGTAGGGAGACGGAAAGTTATGGAAATTGGAAGAAGGGAAAAGGATAAGTTAGGGAAAATGAGAGGAGGGCCAGTAGGGGAAGCGAAAAAAGTGAGGAGTGTGAAAGTAAGGGAAGTTAATGGAAGTGAGAGGCAATTAGGGCAAGGGAAATAGGTAGTGAGCAAAAATTAGTAGAGGGACAGGAGAGGAAATAAGGGAAGTGAAAGTTAGGGGAAATTATGCAAGGGTAAGAATGGGAATCGCAAGGAAATGAGGGGAAGGCAAGTAGCGTAAGTGTGGAGAGGGGAAGTTGGGAGAGTAATAGAAAATTAGGGAAGGGAAAATAATGGAAGTGATGGAAAATGAGGAGAGGATTAGTTAGGGGAAGTAGGGGGTGAGGGGAGAGAAATTAGGGGAAGTTATGGGAAATTATGGAAAATTAGGGGTGGAAAGGTCACGGAAGAAGTGGAGGGAAAGTATTGGAGGGGGAGGTTGGAACGACTCAATTAACGTCTTAATAGGCTACGAAACCCTTTGTTGTAGGCGCGCGGCGCATACTTTGATTAATTTTATTAAATGCTCATATTGAAGTTTGGACATTTTTATATTCAGGCTTTCTTCAATTTTAATTATAGATATTTTTACAAAAAGCTTCGAGCGAAGGCTTAAAGGTTAAGAAATTCAATTAAGTATCTGAATTAGAAGTTTCGATTATATTAATGCAGTTATTACATATTTTGAAAAATCTGGAATAATCAGGGGATCGTTTGAAAAAAGATCCTGTAATTCTGTTACTATAATTATTTTGACCAAATATTTAATTCTTTCACATTTTATGGACAATGATTGAAATTAAAGTCGAAAAATAGAATCTTCTAAATTCAATTATGCATTTCAAATAATGAAGGTAATTTCTGGAATTTACACGATTGTTCCATTTTAAACGCTATTAATTTTAAATTATTAAATTACACAATTAAAAATTAGAAGTGCTTGAAAATAAAATATCTTTCTTAGAATTACTAATAATTATTAATAATAGACTAAAAACAATTCTGAAAGTCCTGGAAAAGTTTTAAAATCCAGATTTGAGGCAGCAAATCGCGCGGTTCTATTCTCTAGTGCTATTTGTAAAGAATTTATAATATCTTTATTAATTTACAAAATTGTATTGGACCAATTGACATAAAATTTTGACTATAGGTACGCGGTAATATTCTCTAATGCTGTTTTTGAAGATTTTGTAATATCTATGTTAGTTTACAATTTTTTTTGTATATTAGATTATAAAAGAAATTGAATTTTTCATCTTTGCGCACGAGTACAGGCAAATTTATTGGTCTGGTTAACATAAAATTGTGATTGAAAGTGTGCAGTACAATTTTCTAGTACGAATTTTACGAAATTTCGATACGTATAGCCTCCTTTTCCAAGTCTAACTTCAAGTCTAAGTTGTTACTATTTTAATTTCCAGTAACAATTTTATTTGAAAATTGAAATCCCTTATGAGAATTATTTTTATAAGCATTTAAATAATAATATTTTTATATAATTTTTTCAAAAAGTAGTGAAATCCCACCAAAAACTTCTACGATGCAGAAACTTGGCCAAGTACAATTAAATGAAGTTGCGAAATCAAAGTTGGCTAAGTAAAATGGAAAAATAATAATTAATATTAATTGATAACGAGTGATAAAATTTTTTGTTATCATTAATATCATAAATAATATTAATAATTGTGAACAATATTTTTAAATTAAAACAACTTGCTGAAATTGAATGTATTAAAGAATTAATCGTATCGATAAACGAAATTGTGGAGAAAGTTATTAACGAAAACAGAGGACTTTGAGATAAATTTCAGTGATAAGTAGATTGGAGAAATATATTCAATCTCGCCAAATGGTTTTAATTTTGAAATTTTGTTTATAAATAAGTTTTATACATCTTCTAAAATTTAAATTCTAAACCAGCATTTAGAATAGGAAGTGTCTACGCGTACCGAAAAAGTCCAGCCAAACGTACCGAAATTTCGGTTCAAATAGCCCCTTTTTCAGCTCCCCTTACTTGTACCGAAAAAATTCAGCTATTTGTACCGAAATTCCGGTAATTCTTTACTTTAATGACTTTTTCGAATTTTGGTAACACCTTTTTGAAAATCTTCTTCCTAGTCCAAGAGGGAAATTAAATTCGGGAGATACCCAAAAAGTTTCATTCAAGGTCAATTAAACAAAAGTTATACAATTGCAAAAAATAGCAATTATTGGTCATTTTTCGAGCTGGAAAAGGGGTAGGGTTCGACGGAACATTCTCTCTTTCTTTTGCACCTTGAAAATTAGCATTTAAAATAAATAAATTCTTTATCAACATTTAGTGTTCATCAATTAAACCAAAATCAGTCATTAAAAAAGAAATTTGATTATTTTTATATTTTTTCATCTCCCCTAACTGATATTTTACTTTTGGATTAGAAAGAAGGTTTCGCAAAAGGCTTCAAACCATTCCTTCAAAAATGCAGCAAAGTCCTCAAAGTAAAAAATTACCAGACCAAATCCTTTTCAAATCAGGCAAGTTCTGCATTTAAAGTTTCAAAATCTCTCGGGGACCAAATATGTTGTTTTTTTACAGGAAATTAGGCAATAAGTGTTTTTCCGAGTTGGGAAAAAAATAATTTCTACGAAGTTATGCGTATTTGAATTTGTTGCTTTTTTATTGAAAAAAAAAATTTTTTCCCCTTAAATTTCTATAAGTTTTGACCAATTTTTTGTTTAATTTGACCTTCTACAAGGGAGACATGCTATGAGTTTTATGTTGGCTGAATAACTTTTACGAAGAAGAAATTTTTTTTCATCGAATCGAATTTTCTCATTTTTCTCGCAAACGACAGATACGACAAAATGTTAAGATAAAAGTTTGCACGGCTGAAAAAGTTGAAAAAAAATTCCTCCTGCTCCTTTGTCTCCTTTTCACGAGAGAAATGATATTTTCAGGAAAAGGAATTCTCCTCGCTTAAAAAATGGTTTAGCCCGCATATAACTGATAGGATGGCTTTCTTATATGAGCATAAACTTTTTTTAAATATTGAAAGAATGCTTATATAAGAAAGGCATCCTATCAGATTTATTCAATGGAAAGTATTTTTGAGGCCAGGAGCATTTTTTCCCCTAAAAATATAATTTTCGAATTTTTCTCGTAAACGATGCAGGATACCACAAAAGAGCGACAGGTATTTTCCATTGAACATTTTTCAGACCTGCAAACCTTTATGATAACATTTTTCCGTGTCTTCCGTTGTTTGGGGAAAAAATGAGAAAATTCGATTTGATGAATCAGAATCTGGAAATAAATGTTAAATATCGCAATTCGGTAAAAAGTTAAAGAAGTTTAAACAAAAAAATGTTTTGTTTCTGGGGAAACATAGCACAAAATTCAAATACGCATAGGGTAAGAGCACCAATCCTTGGCACCTTAACCCCTATTATTGGCATGCCAAAAACCGAAGTGAATTTATTTTATTTGAGATACGTACTTCATTGCACAGAGTAAAAATCTAATGTAAATGTAAAAATGATAGTAGAATTAAATTAATTGAGGATAAACATGCTAAAAAATGTATTATCTACGAAATCAGATAAGGGTGCCAAAAATAGGGGGGAAGGGTGGGTGCCAAGATTAGGCGCTTTTACCATAGCTTCGTAGAAATTTTTTTTTCGCAAATCGGAAATATACCTATCACCTAATTTCCTCTAAAAACAAAATATTTCGTCCACGAGAGATTTTGAAACTTGAAGTGTAGAGCCAGCCTACTTTAAAGTGGATTCGGACACAAATTTTTTTTGAATTGTAAGGGGCGGTTCAAAAACTGAGCCACGCTATTTTGAAAAATTTTTTCCACACCTCCTCTTGTATGTCACAGATCATTAAATAAAGCTTTAACCCCCCAGGATGATGTCACTACTACGACCCTCCAACCGTAATTCAATTTTTTTTTCTTTATTTCATTTGATAAACGTCTAAAATGAAACACAAAACAGACAAAGATAATATTTTAACTGTCTTCACAACCCAAGATGCTATCGAAAGAGGCGAAATAGGGTAGTCTTTCACGAAATAGGGGAATAAATTCTTCTAAATAAAATTTAAGTATAGGTACCATATTCCATTCACAATGAAACGCTTCAAATTGTTAAGATTTTAAGTCGAAATATATTGCATTATCAAATACTTGAATTTTCAACAAACAGTAAAATTAATTTTGACAAACAGTTGAATTTACAACCGAATAGTTGAAATTTCAAGCAGAAGAGAGGAATTTTCAACAAATTATTTGCCTTTATAAAGCAAATAGTTATATTTTCAACCAAATGGTAGAATTTTCAAAGAAAAAAGATGAAGGTTCAACTACGAAAAGTCGCATTTTTAAATAAGTAGTTGAATCTTAAGGCCAAAAAGACGAATTTTTAAGAAGACAGTTGAATTTTCAACCAGAACAGATAATTTTTCAAATAAGCACTTTTATGCTAAAAAAGATTAATTTTCGATCAAGAAGCACGAATTTAAAAAAAAAATGAATTTTCAACAAAATCATTGCATTTTCAACATTCAAAGATAAATTTTTCACCAATTAGTTCAATGCTTAAAGAAAAAGAATTAATTATCAACAAAACAGTTGAATGTAAAACCATATATTTTTATATGATGTTAATGTTTTTTGTCTACTTGGTCTAAAATCAATATTCATTGAATATTGATCATTAATTTTTTGAGCTTTGAAAAAAATCTCTACCTCCACTGGGATTTGAACACCAGATCTTTCAGATTTCCGGTCTGATGCTTTAACCAATTAAGCTACAGAGACACGAGAAGATTGGTTAAAGCATCAGACCGGAAATCTGAAAGATCTGGTGTTCAAATCCCAGTGGAGGTAGAGAGATTTTTTTCAAAGCTCAAAAAATTAATTATCAATATTCAATGAATATTGACTTGAGACCAAGTAGACAAAAAACATTAACATCATATAAAATTAATATTTCACTGGTCAACAACCTTAAGATCAAAATTAGTAAAATCACTCTCATGTTGGAATGATAATACAAGTATAGAATGACGTCGACATTCAGCTTGTAAGAGTTCTGAAGAAAATCTTCTCGTGTCTCTGTAGCTTAATTGGTTAAAGCAACAGACCGGAAATCTGAAAGATCTGGTGTTCAAATCCCAGTGGAGGTAGAGAGATTTTTTTCAAAGCTCAAAAAATTAATTATCAATATTCAATGAATATTGATTTTAGACCAAGTAGACAAAAAACATCAACATCATATAAAATTAATATTTCACTGGTCAACAACCTTAACATCAAAATTAGTAAAACCATATAGTTGGACTTTTAAGCGAAATACTTGAATTTTCAACCAATTTATTGAACAAAAACAGATTAAAATTTAATTTCAACATGAATTTTCAATCCAAAAAGACAAATGTTCAGCCAAACAGTTATTTTTCCGCCAACAAGGTAGACTTTTTGACAGAAAAGATAAATTTTTGACCAAATAGTCGAATTTTCAATAAAAAATATTAATTCTCAATAAAAAATATAATAGTTAATATTTTAACCAAAAGAATATTGTTATTCTTAATTAAAATCAGTCGAATTTAATCAAAAAAGATTACTTCTTAACAAAAAATGTAATAGTTGATACTTCGGCCAAAAAAGATTTTAATTTTAAATAAAAAACAGTTGCATTTTTAACCAAAAAATATCAAAATTCTGCCATACGAGACACATTTTCATCAAAGACAGTTTTTTCATTCAAGAGAGAAGAAAAATGTCTACCAAGTTGTTGAATTTTCAAACCAAAAAGACGAATTTTCAACAAAAAAGTTGAGTATTTAAGCAAAACAGACGAATTTTCTACAAAACAGTTGAATTTTCTACAAAACAGTTGAATTTTCTACCCAACAATAGGAATGTCCAACAAGAAAGTTCATTTTTAACCAAATAATTGAATTTTAAACAAAAACTATACATTTTCAAACAAAAATGGAATAGTTGAAGATTTGAAAATTTTAAAAACTAGTTTTCAAACAAATAAAAAATAAATTCTTAACAAATAGTTCAATCTGCAACCCATAAAATGATTTGTTAATAAAGTACAACTTTACACCAAGTAGCTGAATTTTGAATCAGGGAGATTAATTTTATACTAAAAAAGACGAATTCACAACAAAATACATCAATTTTTTACCCGATTGTTCAATTTTGAATTAAAAACGATCAATTTTCAACCAAAAATAGAATAGTTAAATTTTCAGTCAAAAAAATTAATTTTCAACCGAAAAAAAACGACTACTCAACAAAATAGTTAAATCTTAAACCTATAAAATGAAACGGAAAAAGATGAATTTTCATTTGAAACTTAATTAGTTGGATTTTTAATAGAAAGAAATGAATTTTCAAAGAAAAATAGTTGGATTTTCTTATTGGGTTATATTAATTTAGTTATAATTTAAGCGAAAAAATGAGAGAAGGCAATTTTTTTTTAAACAGAGGAACAAAGAAGACTCCTCAAAAAAGGGAAAAAGATTGTGAACCCTGTATTTAGATGATTTACTTGTAAAGATAAAATCACAAATTTTCATTTTTTCAAGCATTTCCAAAAATGGTTAATTATATTTTCCATGTGTGATGTCACATTCTGCAGTTTTTGATCGGCCCCTAATCAATTAATGTTAATCATTATTTTTTCATTTTACATGGTCAACTTTCATTTCACAACTTAATTTAGCGATACTTCGCCAAGTTTTTGCATTGTAGATGTTTTTAGTTGTATCGGGATGTTCCATAAACCGGAAATATTTTTCTTTTTGTTTAGAATATGTTAAACTCTATTCCATAAACCTCAGCTTGCGACCAGAAATGCTCGAGTTGGAGATAAAAAGTTTTTGATTACCTTAACAGTAAATATGCATTTGACACTTTGGTCTTTGATGAAAGCTTTTAGCATCCATGAGATGGTTTCTTTTATAGGTAAATATAATAGAAGATAACATCGTATAGCGGTGAGTAAAAAGATAATATACGTTATTCATAGGCGCCATCGTGATGATAAATGACTGTTGCTAGAGTAGAGAAGCGAGGGTATTTTGAATATAATATCCTGTGCTTGCTACAATGTTAAATGCCCGGGTGAAAATCAAAAAATCAACAATATCCTGTCGCGAGATTTTAAAAGTTTTATTGGCGAGAAATTAAAGATAAGACAGTGTCGCATAAATTTCAGATTTCTTCTACAACTTTCCTGGGTTGTGCCACAAGTTTAAGTTAACATACAAAATTCCACAAATACTTTTTTTTTGAAGTAAAACTTCTTTTTGGACGGTCTATACTCCTCTTCGATAACCCCACTACTGTCACGCTAATCAAGCATATATATGCTCTCTTTTCTCTCTCTCTCTCTGTACTCTCTTACTATGCGATCTCCTCAAAACTCATGATGATTCCTCACGAAAAATATCAATTAAAGTTTCAGTTCTGCCGTGTGGCCCTACTGCCACATACTGGTTTCTTCAAAATTTTTACGTAGTATATTATCCTTAAAAGGTTATAAATATCTCTATTAGAGGTAATTCTACGTTAAATGTAATAAGCTTTCAAACGACTCTTTGAAAAAGTTCCTCGCTCCTTTTTTGAACGAGTAATCACGTTTCAAAGTTAGTAGCAATTTGTACTCGCGCTGGTCTACCGACAATTTCCGACCGTGGTGTACCTTTTCGAAAAAAAAAGTTTTTAAACGAATTGTATTGGCTTTGTGATTTTCACCCATATGTACTATATGTAGAGTAGAGTGGTCCAAAAATACGCTGTAATTTTTTTCTCTCGAATTTTTATGCATATCGCCCGGAAATTTGTTTGAATCGACACAAAAAGAAATCTATTAAAGAAAATGATATGCAGAGGTGGCTCAAGCCCAATGAAGTTCCAAATGTACATTCCATGAGAAAAAAATAAGTATTTTGTAAATTTTATTCAAAATCGTCAATATTAGCAATTAGTTATAGAATACAAATAAAATATTACTTTTTAAATATCACCCCATAAGTCTGTTTTATATAGGGTCCCAAAATAACCCATAAGTGAAAAAAAGGGTTTTGCGAGTTTTTGACGCTAACTATGATCTCCTTGCGCTTTTTTAAATGCAAATTGTTTCAAATACATTATATGATAATTTATACTGATAATTGGATGTTTATATAAATTGTTTAAACAATTCATTATTCTTTTTAGTAATTTTCTCTTAGAATAGAAATAGAAAGTCGAGGTTTTTCAGAATCTTTTTCACTTTTTGTTTAATTTTAATGAAAGTGAGGTAATAGTTAGTTATTGTTAACAAAAACAATTGTTCAAACTTATTATTATTATTGTTCATGATATTCTTTTTCAATAATGCTAGAAATTGCGATCTATCTGAAATTTTCAACTTTTTGTCCACTTTTCACTTGAAGTGAGTTAATATTTAACTCAATTTAGCAAAAATAATTGGTTGAACAAATTATCATTGTTTACAACTATCTTCTCCTATATTGATGGTAGGTAGTTGCGGTTTTTTTTTCTAAAATATTTAATTTTTGTCTACTTTTCACTTAGTATAGTAATAATTAATGGCAGTTGAACCAAAATAGTCGTGTTATCAATTTATTATTGTTTATAACTATCTTCCGTGACAACAGCACGCGGTATTCCCAAGCGGTCACCCATCCAAGTACTAACCGTAAGTTTTATTCGGAAAATTTGTTTCGATTCGCGATAGATGGCGCTGCAATTGCGAAAAATGAAATTTTTGACACTACTTTTAGCTCTACCCAGGAATAACGACGCGGACGTAGTAGTGTCAACAATTTCGTTTTTCGCAATTGCAGCGCTATCTATTGCGAATCGAAACAAATTTTCCGAATAAAACTTACGTATTTCGTAAAGGAGAATCTGAATCTGTGATAAAAAATTGGGGTTGCCATTTGAAATTACAAAGTTACCCCCACCCCTGCCTCCTGTCGAGGTGGGGGTGGGGTAAATTTTAACAAATCTTTTTTCCCCCTCGAAAATAAAAAGTTTTTATTCCAGACATTTTTTCCGTAGGATGCGTATTTTTTGAGATATTTCGTTGTCTCAAGTTAAAAAAAACACCCTGTATATAAGAAATAATTTGCATTGAAAAAAAAAACGCAAAGAGATCATAGTTAGCGTCAAAAACTCGCGAAACCCTTTTTTTCACTTATGAGGTTTTTTGGGACCCTATAAAACAGACTTTTGCGGATGTTTGTTCGAAAAGCAATATTTCATTCGTGTTGAGTTTCAACTCGATTCACCTAATATTGACGATTCTGAATAAAGTTTACAAAAACGTCTTTTTTTCCTTATGGTAAATACGTTATGATGTTTAATAAGCAAGGGGGGAAAATTGGCAACAAAATAGTTCAATCTTCAACCAATAAAATGATTTTAACAAAAAAAAAAAGAAGTTCAACCTTACACCAAGTAGCTGAATTTTGAATCAGGAAGATTAATTTTATACTGAAGCCACCTCTAAATATCATTTTTTCCAAAAGAAAACAAAAATAGATTCATTTTTTTGTAAATTTGAAGAAATTTCCGGGCGATATGCATGAAACTTCAAAGAAGAAAATAAATTGTTGGACCCCCCATAGAGCTATATAAAGGAAACACTTACAGGACCCAAATGCGATTGCTTTGTTGCAACCGGTATCGCTGAATCTTTCAGTGCTGGCATGTGAGAGCTGAATTGGGAAACGAGGACCGACCTGGATCTGGTAACTGATCTGGCTAGTTTGGCGAACTTGGAAAGGCCACCTTTGCTGTCGTCTGTCTCGATGGGCTGTTTCAGTGCGGTGATATCTCGAAAAGTCAGCAGAAACAGGACCACTAGGTCCCGTTCGTTTTTTATTGGGGCTATTTGCAGCAGCAGCCATAATGGGGTTTCTGTCGAGCGAAAAAGAAACAACATTCAGAAAATAGGCAAGATGAAGAATTAAGAATTAATTTACAATCTAGCCTACTACGAGCTAAGAGGAAGATATAATCAAATAGGATCAAGCGAGAAAACACCCTAACACCCAGCTTCGTACAATTTTATTATTTAGCTTATTCAACGATTTTTCCAAATACCATTACGTAACATGTCAGGGATTTGAACGATTATTTTGCTCTGATTTTAGGCGAGGGAAAAATCCGGATGGAAAATTCGTTATGTTTAATTTTACTTGAATTTTCGCTTCTTTCAGTGGACTGACAATTATTCTCCCTGATAAACATTGCATTGCCAATTAATAATAAACAATAATAGAATAAGATTACTATGGTTCCAAATGTAATTCTGAATGTTTCATTACTTGAAATTCTTTTTTATTCTTTTATTTATATGTATTCTTTTTCATTATTTTGAATTGCTTCGAATGCTTCTAAACTCATTCAAATCCTTTTGAATTTTTGCGTCTTCCTCAAAATCTTTGGGATTCCTTCAAATTCCCTGATATATCTGAATTCATTTGAATTCTCTGAATCATCTGAATTTCTTGAAATCCTCTCAAATTCCTAAATTCCTTACAATATTTTGGAATACTTTAAATTTTTTGAATTCGCGGAATGTTCTCAATCATCTGAATTCCTTGAGTTCATATAGCTCCCTGAATTCGTGAATTTCCTGAATTCCATGGACTTCAAAGTAATGGAAAGAATTCAGAATAACTGAAGGAATTTAGAATATTTTGGGAATTCATAATATTCAAGGAATTCAGATGAATAAAAGAAAATGAGGGAGTTAAAAGAATTCCCAACATATTAGGAATTTAAGAATTCAGAATATTCCTAGATTTCAGAGAATTCAGAGAATTCAGGGATTTTCGAATATGAAAGGAATTCAGGATATACAAAGATTTCAAGGAATATAGAGAATTCAAGGATTGCAGGATATTCAAGGAATTCAGAATATCAATTTTATTTCAATTCAGAATTTCAGGGATTTCCAGACAGTTAGGCAACTCAAGAAATTCAGAGAATTCAGAAAATGTAATAAATTCAGAATATTAAAAGAATTCAGGAAATTCAGAATATGCAAGGATTTCAGGAAATGCAGAAAAATCAAGGATTTGTGAGAATTCAACGAATTCAGAGAACTCAGGGAATTCCAAATATTATAGGAATTCAGAATCTTGAAATATTTCTGGGAATTCAAAGAATTTCAAGAAACTCGGAGAATTTCAGGAATTTCAGAATATTGAGAAAATTCAGAATATTGACGGAAATCAGGATATTGAGGGCTTCAGGATATTCAATGAAATCAGATAATTTCAGGGATTTCAGAGCATTTAGGTAACTTAAAAAATTAGGAGAATTCATAGAATTTTGTGAATTCAGAACATTCAAAGAATTAAGGAAATTCAGAATATTCAAGGATTTTAGGAAATTAAGATAAATCAAGGATATCACACAATTCAAAAAATTTAGAAATTTAGAGAATTCAAGGAATTAATAGAATTCAGGGGATAAAAAATATTCAAGAAATCTAAGCAATTAAAAATATTAAAGAAATTTAAGGATTTTAGGGAATTCAGAGAATGTCAGGAATTCAAGGAATTTAGCAATTTCGGAAATTTCAGAATATTCAAGGAATTTAGAGAATTCAAAGGATTTTAGAGAAGTGAAGGAATTAAGAGAAATCCGAATATTCAAGAATTTAGGGTTATTCAAGAAATTCAAGGATTCCAGGGACGTCAAGAAATTCAGGGATTTTCAGGAATTTAGAAAGTTTAGAATATTCAAGGACTTCCAGGATTTAAGGGGAATCAGCAAATTTCAGGGATTTAAGTACATTCAGATAATTCAAGGAATTCAGAGAAATCAATGAATTCACAGAACTTAGTATATTCAAGGAATTTAGGATATTCATGGAATTCAAGGATTCCAGAGAAGTCAAGGAATTCAGAGGATTTAGGGAATTCCAGGAATTTAGGAAATTCACAGAATTCAGAATATTGAAGGAATTCACGGAATTCAAAGAATTTAAGGATTTTAGAGAAATTAAGGAATTCCGAGAACAATAAATATTCCAAAATTTCAGGACATTCAAGGAGACATTAAGAGACTTAAAATTCGGAGAAGTTAGAATATTACACGGAGAAAATTTGTGTGTTAAATTTTGCATAACTTAGTTCGGTAAACGGAGGACATTACGGCATTATATTAAAATTTCACTTTCAGTCATGTAAAATGAAATAGGGTAATATTTGATGTGAAAATATGAATTATTAATATGAATTCATTAAAATTTAATTCGCGATTCAGTAAGAAATAATACAACAAGATATCAGAGATTACCTGACAGTTGGGTAAAATGAGATGTCGATTACCTACCAGTTAGGTAAAATGAGTCGAACTGTTAGGTACAGTTTCAATCATAGAAAACAAAGTCTACCTCTCTAAATATGTGAATTCTACATCCCAGTCATGTAAAATTTCGTGCGCCATAAAAAAAAAAACATTCTTTGTACAAACTGATTCTGGGGAAGGTCATCCACTACTAACAAACACATGCTTACACATATCGTACAATTCATAAGTATATTGTTGGTACATATACACAATTTAACTTAAACATTTACATTAAATTACGATACATTACATACGATATAGTCGCACGCTTTTAACGATATTAACGCTATTAAAAATCGAAAACGCTGTGACGGGTTTCGAACCACCTAAGCTACGTTTAACGCATTGTATCCCTAACAACTAAGCCTCACGGCTAACCTAACAGTTAGAATATCGGGAAAAAAATCTCGACTTTGAAGTTAAAGTACAAGTACGTCAGGACCGTACAAAAAATATCTGATCCCCGTTTCATAGAAATTTGTTATTGTAACATTCTATCAATTAGCGGGCTTAGAAATTTGTCGGAATTAAATAAAAATATTAAATAATTTTTTATTTCAAATTGTCTAACCTTGAAACTTTAAATTATTTGATTTTCAATACTTCAAACTTTTGCATGGTCTACGTTTTAAAAATAATAAAAATAATAGAACATTTACAGAAAATCTTATATTATTTGAGAACGTTGTACATGATTTACAGAAGTTTCCGTATAATAGCGAGGAAATTCCTCCAGTGAATTCAATATGAATTCCAACTTTTTCCACTTACTCCCAATTCTTACTTTTGGTGGAAAATTAGTTTTTTTTATTGATAAAAATTTTTTTTCAAATAAAAAGTCAACTCGATTTTGTCTTAAAATTTTTCTATAGACATTTGATCTTTTTGAAGAGAATTTATTTGTTTTCTTGAAAATTTAAATATTTCTACGGAAATTAAAGTTATTTGCTCAAAAACTTATTTCTCTCTCTGAAAATTCAACTAATATATTTTTTGTTGAAAATTTAGCTTTTTCACTTAAAGATTTACCTATTTTGTTGAAAGTTTGTCTTTTTTTGCATAGAATAACCTTTTTAGTTAAAATACATGTATTTTATTTTATTTCTTTGGTTAAAAAATAGTTTTTCTTATTGAAAATTAATTTTTTAAACTAAAAATTTAACTCAATTTCTTATCGAGATTATTTTACATTCAAATTTAATCTTTTTGGTAAAAAATTCAGTTGAAAATTCATTTTATTTGCTTAAAAACTTATTTTTCTAACTAAAAATTAAATTATTCTATACTTTGTTAAAAAATCATGTTTTTTAGTTGAAAATTCATCCATTTAGTTGAAATTTGTTTTCTGGAAAATTTCAACCTTTTTGGTTGAAGAGGCAACTATTGGATTGAAAATTCCATTAAAAATGAAAAATGTATTGAAAAATTCATGTATTTTCTTAAAAATTATTCTTTTTTGGTAGAAAATTAATCTTCTTGGTTGAAATTCTCATTTCTACAGTTGAAAATGATTTTTTATATTGAAAATTAACTTTTTTAGATAAAAATTCATTTTTCCAACTAAAAATTCAAGTATACTCCATTTTTCGATTTTTTTTATAGCCATTACATCTTTTTGGTTGAAAATTTAACAATTCTGTCGAAAATTCATTTTATTTGTTCACAAACTTATTTTATTCTCTGAAAATTAAACTATTCTATTCTTTGTTTAAAATTTATTTTTTAGTTGAAAATTTGTCTTTTTTTCATCGAAGATTCATCTTTTTGGTTGGAAATTTACCTAATTGCTGAAATGTTGTTTTTTTATTGTTTTTGTTTGAAGATGCATTATTTTAGTTGAAAGTTCATTTCTTTTGTTGAAAATTGAACAAATTTTATTGAAAATATGTTTTTTTGTAGTGGTAAAAAATAATTTTTACAGCGAAAAAGGTAGCTACTTCATTTTTTCTAGAAAATTGATCTTTTCAAGTTGAAAATTCACTTATTTTGTTAGAAACATTTTCCCTTTTATGAGGAATTCAATTATTTAGGTAGTAAATTCATATTTTTTCGTTAGAAATTCAACCTTGTTTTTAAACATTAGTCTTCGGGGATCTCCCGCCTCGAAGTTCGAAGTCAGTTGTCCAGTGCCGTCCATTGTTTTTTTATCACCCGCATCCTTATACGTCAATTTTTAAATACATTCTACTTTGATTAAGTGACTGAATGATTATTATCTACTGAGATAAAAAGATAGTATATATATTTGAATATTTTCTCAAATTCTACAGTATAAACCGAAACTTCAAAATGTTAAAGTGTCTACGGGGTACTTGGCTTTAAACATCAGCCCTGAGAAAGTTGACGTCCCTAGCGAGTCTCATTTTACCTTACTGTTGTGTAATTCCTCTCCTAATGGAAGTGAAAATCTCTTTAAAAATTCTGCAATCTATCCTTTCTTTTAAGTGAATCGTTAATATCACACAAAAGTAAACTTTATATCACTCATTTGATGAAAATGTACAATACTTCGCGTTATTTTATAATATACTGGTATTGAAATAATACAACCCTTATATTAATTATTACATATCAGAATTTTCACTTTCGGACTTGAAATTTTACATCACTCTTTTGTATTATTTATAGTTCTGTTTTGTATTAAATCCTAAAATAATTGTAAACTTTATCCAAATGCAGTAATGTCCTCCATTTACCTAACTAATTGGGTAAATTCTAATGAACAAATTTTCTCCGTGTAGAGAAAATTATATTCAAGTACTTCAAGGATTCTATGTAATTTGAGGAATTTAGAGATTTTTAGGAATTCAGAGAATTCAGTATATTAAAAGAATTCAGAACATTTGAAGAAATCAGAATATTTAAGGAATTCAAGGATTTCAGAGGATTCCGCGAATTTCAGGTATTTCGCAGCATAAACGTAATTCACGTTATTCAAAGAATTAAAAAAATTCCAAGAATTTCAGAAATTCAATACCTGAAAAGAATTCAGTATATTCGGGGATTTCAGGGATTTCAACAAATTCAAGAAATTCCGAGATTTTAAGGAATTGCGGAAATCTGGAAAATTTTCTTTATAGAAAACTAGGCTTTTGGGGTATGAAACATTTTCCTTTCGGAAAATTTGTTTGGTGGAAAATCAGGCAGAAAATTTCAAAAATGATCAACCTTTAAGTTTCACGTGTTTCTTTAATTTTATTCAGATAAGAAAAATTTAAGAAAATATAGTAGAATATAAAAATATAGCTTTTTAAAAATGGCTCCTATACTTTCTTGAGTCTTTTATTGCCTAAATGATATTAAAGAAACTAGAAATTCGATGCATTCTTTAATTTTCTTTTTTATTGTTCCCCAAACTGTTAGTTATTAAAAAATAGTCGAGATTTATTTTAAAGTTAATTTTTATTCGCACGGAAAATACTAAAAATCAATAGAGCAATAACTATTAGAAAATTCAGAGAAAACTACAGAATATATAATTTCAAAATGAGTACAAGAATATTTTCATATTGTTTTTTTTAAATTTTTATTGTAGAGATGTGAACGCAAATTAAATTTCAAATTAGTCGCCTGCGACTGGACTTCGTTTAATAGTTCTGAAAAGTACCTTATTGAATTTTTTTATCGTTTTCCAATTAAAATTTTCCTGATTGCATCCACAATTTATTTTTTGTTAAAAAACGTCGCAAAATAAGGTAAATCTATCATTACCTATTATTACAGAAAAAAATAACAATCAAATCCCTGACATAATTGCGCTGGATTTTGGCTGAAAAATGAAAAAAATCTAAATTAAATATAAAACTACTTGCTTTGAATACATTTTTATTAAAATAAATTTATATTTAAAGCAAATTGATAATTTATTTTATTTAAAGTTATTTTTTCTCTTGGGTGAAAGTGTTTGTATTGTACAGTTAGATACTAAATATGATTTATAAACAATATTTACATTATATGTAATTACAAATTGATACACAATTGAGGCTTAATTATCAGCGCTTCACAAGCAATTTTTATACTTATACTACAGGAATTGTTATTAGTTATATACATAATTACAAGTTATTGCTAATTTTTAGTTTATTGAGCAAGTTAATTTTTAATAATTTGAAAAACCAATCAAAGTTTCATGATTTTCCTCTTTTAATCGTGATACTTGAATAGTGGATGATGAACTCAGTGAAATATTAATGAGATTACGAAGATGAAGTATGTTTTCTAATATGTTAAAAATTAGAATCGAAGAAAATCTCTATTCCTTGAAATTACTTAAACTCTTAAAATAGAGCAATCGAAAGTTATTTTAGAATTATATAAGAGGCTTAGAAATCGTTTTTGGTTCTGAAGTGCAAGACCTTGTTCAGGAAAACTATACTACTCTCAGAAAATCGATTTCCAATTATCTTAATTTCTACCTCCAGGCATTCTCTCTTTCGACAGAGTAATTTTATTCGAAAAACAAAATTTCTGAAAAGACTCTAAGTCCCTATCTGAAATACCCAAATATTCGTTTGAGACTTAAAATTTAGCATGAAAGGTAAATTCTTTAATAGAACTATAAACTATAAATAGAAATGATAATTAATTATAAAGAAAAATTATCCTATATAAAAAAAATCATCGCTATTAAAAGCCAGTTTGGCTTTTTCCTCCTTAAGTTTATTTTATGACTTCACATTAAAAATTTTTAAATTTAAATCTACAATATTAATCCTTTTTAATAAAAAAAGTCATAGAAAACCTTTTGCGAATTGACAAGCATTTGTGTTTTTTAATTCTCTTGCGCGGTTAAATATTGAACTTATTATACGTGTTTTAAGTTAGTGTTTTTCGCCGAAAATAACAATTTAAAAAAACGAATTTCAATATAAAAACAGAAAGATTTCAAGAAAAACTTGAAATTTCTAAAATTTGTAGTTTCTCTCAGTTTTTTCAAACCGAAAAATGAAATTGTTAAACGAAAATCATCATAAAGATTCCAAATTTTCAACAATTAAAGGTTAGAATAACATTTTATACCGGAAATGTGTATTTTCAACAAAAATTATTAGATTTCAAAAGTTAAAATGTTTTCAAAAATTTACGTTTTTCGGTTTTGTTACTGTTTTTTGACTGGAAATTTATATTTTTCAACAAGAATTATTAGATTTTAGAGGTTCATCATTTTCGAACAGTTGTAGGTTACGTTAGCGCCATTCACGAAAAATTGGTATTTTAAAACAAAAATCATTATAGTTCAAATAAGATTTGCAATTTTAAAACTGTTGCAGGTTATATTATCGCTTTTCACCGAAAACCGGGTGTTTTGAATAAAAATAATTAGATTTTGAAGAATATTTACAATTTTTTCACCAACTTTAGGTTATGTTGGTGTGTTTTACCTGAAATTGATATTTTTAAACAAAAATCATTATAGACTTATTTCCAATGATTTTTGTTCATAATAATGAAATTTACAAGCTTGAACAATTATTTCGAATTGTGTTAATGTTTTTTGTCAGGAATAAAAATTTGTATTAAAAAATGATTACATTTAAAAGAAGATGTATAAGTTTTGAACAATTTTAGGTTCAGTTTTTTTGTGAAATATCGAAATAGATTCCAAAGAAGATTTACAAGTTTGGAACAGTTGAAGGTTATGTTCACGTTTTTCAACGGAAATCGGGTATTTTAAACAAAAATAATTTAACTTCAAAAATTTCTAATTTAAAAAATCATAACATTTGTCGAATTATCATTATTCAGAGTCATTGAATTCAGAAAGTTCTTACGATTTTTGATTTTCTTAGCGTTTTATACTAAATATCAATAATTTTAATGAAAAATCAATGGATTTTAAAGAAGATAAGAAAATCTTCGAACAATTTTAGGTTATGCTCACGTTTTGAAAAGGTGATTTACAATCTTAAACAATTTTTTGTCATGTTAGGTTATTGTTTTTCGTCTAAAATTGCTATTGTCAATAAAAATATATTTCAAAGAATATTTACAATATTTGAACAGAATATGGCATGCTAGCCTTTTTCACCGGCGGTCGGTTATATTAAACAAAATTATTTGAATTAAAAAATGAATCTTAGAACTTTGAACAACTTCAGGTGATTTAGCAGCGGTTTGATTGTCTATAAAAAATATTTAATAGAATTATATATTAATTCTGAATCTGAGAGAACAATTTTCATCAATTATCAAAAATACTGACCTTGATTTTCTTTTATAATATTTTAGATAATAACTATGAAGTACACACATTTTTTAATAATATTGATTTTATATTTTATATTCTGAACTGCGAAAATTTTTGTACTTCATGGTAACTATTATCTGAAATAATAAAACAGCAAGGACATTAATTTTTTTAATTAATGAAAATTGATATCTTAACTTTAGAATTAATGTATACATATTTATATCTAATGATTTTCTATTAACAATATGAATTTAAGACGAACAACACTTACATAAGAACATCCGATTTAGGATTATATTAATTTATAAATTTGTGAACAAGACCCTGGCGGACCGAACGAACGGAGCGGATACGCTACAGCGTATCCTTATAGTATCCACATCGTATCCTCTCCGTATCATGCAAAAAAAACTCATTAAAAAAGAAAGATTAACATTTCACTTGTTGAAATTCGGATTCTACGTGAAATTTTGAGTTAAAAGGTCACAGAGTAATCGCAATATTTTTTCTTGCAACATTAAAAACTTTTAATAAATATAATACTTATCGATGACGTGCGCTGAAGGCGACTTCAAACGCATCGTCATTCAGTAGCAGTTCATAGGCTTTATCCGTCGACGATGCGTTTGAAGTCGCCTTCAGCCCACGTTATCGATAAGTATTATATTTTTTTAAAGTTTTTAATGTTGCAAGAAAAACTATTGCGATTACTCCCTGACCTTTTAACGCAAAATTTCACGTAGAATCCGAATTTTAACAAGTGAAATGTTCATCTTCCTTTTTTAAGGAGTTTTTCTTGCATGATACGGAGAGGATACGATGTGGATACTATAAGGATACGTTGTAGCGTATCCGCTCCGTTCGTTCGGTCCGCCAGGGGAATCATTAGATTTGAATCTAATACTTTTTCGTTTGAAAACGTCAATTTCAGGTGAAACACAACAACATAACCTGAAGTTGTTAAATAATTGTAAATATTTTTTAAATCAATATTTTTAAAAATTAAAAACACCAATTTTCGACGAAAAACACTATCATAATCCAAAATTGTTGAAAGATTTTAAATGTTGTTCAAAATGTAATGATTTTTGTTTTAAAATACGAACTTTTTGTGTAAAACGCTAACGTGGCCTAACATTTTTGTTAAATTATGAACCTCTGAAATCTGAGGACTTTTATTTGAAGAAACATCCGTCGGTAAAACTCTCTCAAAACCAGAAAGCGTAATCTGCTGAAAATTGTTTAATCTTTTAAATCCAATAATTTGTGATAACATAACCTAAAATTGTTTAAAATTGGGAATCTCAACAATGATTTTTGTTTGAGGATGCTAATTTCCGATGGAAAAAAATAATACATACAACCTACAATTTTTAGAAATTTTAAGTTTTCTTAGAAACTTTACGCTTCCATATTAACATACTTTTCTTAAATATTACTTTCAAGTGGAAAGCACTAACATAAAACAGAAATTACATTTTTTAAATAATTTATTAGATAATTTGGAAGTTGTAATTCAACCGCACGAGCGTATTAAAAAGCACAACTTTTTTCTTACAATTCCCATAATGTTTTCTACGATTCTTGTTATTGAGAGGAATTAATTGTCGATTTATTATTCAAATTACCCATTTTCGAATGTAAAAAAAATTCGAGCAATGAAAAGCAAATCAGGTTATCAACAACAATGATTACACGCATGCTACGAGCGCGAATTTTTTTTTTCGCATGCAATTTTTAAAGTAAAATATAAAATTAATATGAATACAAAATTTTTGCATTTCATAGTATACCAATTTCCGTCGAAAAACACTAACATAACCTGAAGTTGTTCATAAGCGTCCATTTAATTTTTTTAAGTTTAGGTGAAAAACGATGATTTACCCTATTTGTTTTTAAATATTGTAAATATTTTTTGCAGTCTGATTGGATTTTTATTAACAATAGCAATTCTATACGAAAAAACGCTAACATAACATAACAAAAAATTTATTTATATCGTGAATCTTTTTTTAAACCTAACGTGTTAACATAACCTGAAACGGCTTAGAAAATTTAAATCTGCTTTGAACTCTATAACGATATTTCCGGTGAAAACCGTTAGCCTAATCTACAGTTGTACAAACATTTTTAATCTTCTTTCCAATTTAATGATTTTTTACTACAAAAGTACCGATTTCCGTAGTGTAAAAAGTTGTGAACCTTATTCTTTGAAATATAATTTTTGCAATAAAAAACACCAGTTTCCGACAAAAAATACCTCAAAATTGTTGAAGGATTTTAAATCCTGTTCAAATTATAATGATTTTGGTTTGAAACTACCAATTTTCGAAACATTACGCCAACGTAAACTCAAATTGTTAAAAAATTATAACTCGACTTTTAAATCAATGGATTTAAATCTAATTATTTTTGTTTAAAAATACCAGTATTAAGTATAAAATGCTAAAGTAACCCGAACTTATTAAAAAATATGATTCTTAAAAATCTAACGTTTTTAGTTTGAAAATTTCAATTTCCGGTAAAAAATCCTAATAAAACAAAAAATTGCAAAATGTTGCAATCTTTAAAATCTAACAATTTTTCATTGAAAATACTTATTTCTGACGTATAACACTAATATCACATACGAAACTAACGTAACCTATACATTTTTAGAAATGTTAAGTCTTCTTCGATACTTTCTGATTTTATGCTAAAATACTTTTTTCTAGCGAAAAGCACTGTCATGAAGTATGTATAATATTTTCAATAATTTATTAGATAATTTGAATGTTTCAATTCAACAGAATAAAAGTATCAAAAAGCACAAACTCTTCTCAATTCGCATAATGTTTTCTATAATTTTTCTTATTAAAAGGCATTATTTGTAGATTTAATTTTCAAAATTTCAGATAACAACCTCAAGTAATGAAAAAGCCAGTCTAGTTTTCAACAACAGTGATTGCAAGATTTTCGAGGAATTTCGTAACAACCTGTTTTTTAGATGGGATGATGATTTGATAGAATTGGGACAGTTAAATATCAGTAACAGAAAAAGTAAATCGAAAAGCTCAAATATAAAAACTGAAAAGTCTGTTCAGCTTTGTAAGATTCATTTTGTAAGATTCTCGCGAAAGAATGTGGGAAAAATAGATTTTTCTACCAGATGTTATTATTATTTGTAGCAGAAATATATGTCAGGAAATATAGGAATGTATCGGTGAGTAGAAAATAAAAGTAGAGCGCAGGTGCTACTGTTGTCTGACAGTGCCTCTACCTTTTTCACGGAAAAGTGATTGCTCTGTCCGAACCTCAACGTCTGCAGCTACTTACACCAGACAAACGAAAAGGCAGAAAAAACCTTTTAACGTTCGAACAAAAAAGTTTTTTTATTTCATTGGAAGGTTAGATTTAGAAGATTTATTTCATTCATTACTTTCTTCTTTCACTTCAACAACAGTATTCGATTCTCGGAAGCGATACATCAATTTACAAACTCGATTATCAAGGTGGCAGCAAAACTTCATTTTAAAAATTCCCTGACTTTCCCGTGATTTTTTCCTGGCTATTTTTTCATTTTTTCTGACTATCCATATTTAAAGACAAAAGTTCTGAAATGAGCAATTTTTAAAAATGTGTCAATTTTGGATTATTACATTACCTAATTTGAAAATGTGATATTCTGAATAGATGAATTTTAACAAATTCAGGAGAAACTCATAAGATATCAAAAAAATTTAAGTTAAATTCAAGTGAATTTGAAAGAAATAAAAAAATCTAAAAAATTCCATTAATTTTAGTGAACATGTAGAGAATTCAGAGGAATTTAAGGGAAATGGGAAGAATTCTATAATATTTATAAAACCTCAAGTGGATTGAAAAATATTCAAAAATATGAGAACATTAATAGAATTCAGTAAGTTTAAATAAGTTTAAACAAATTCACGGGAATTCGATAGAATTGAAGGAAATACCCAAGGATTCAAGGAGAGTTCAAAATACTTCAGGATGAATGAAAAAATAAATGAATTCAAATAAATTGAAAAAAGTCTCTTCAAATCATTTAAACCCTAAGAAATCCCTCGATTTTTATAAATAAATTTTTTGTAATCCAATAAAATATTATAAAATCCCGTAAAATTTTATGAAATCTCATGATATTGCCTAAAATCCTTGAAAATTAATAAAATACCTCGAAAGCTTTTAAAATCACTTGAAATCGTTCCATATCCATATCTGAAATTCTAAGATACTCTTTAAAACCGCATGAAAATTGTTTTAAATCCTTTAAAATCTTTTGAAATTCCTTTAAGCTATTTAAAGCACTTGGATATGGCTTGAAATCTTGAAATACCCTACATCATCTCAGAAACTTTGAATAATCATCAAATATCCTAAATCAATTCAAAATTCCTTGCAATTTTTCAAAATTCACTTAAATATTTGGAATTCTTTTACATTCTTTGTAATCCCTGTTTTTTGAATACCCTACAATATTTGAAATCTTTTGAGATCCCTTGAAACTTTTTAAAACTCTTGAAAATTTTTCGGAATTCCATTTGAATGATTGAAATCTATTATAAATTCTCTGCCATTTTTTTTCATCCTAAAAATGTTTAAAGTCTTCAGAAATCCTTTGAAATATTTGAAAATCTTTCAAATCGTACGAAATTCCTCAATTCTTGCGCATAAATTCTTTGGAAACCATTGCAATATGATAAAATCTCATTAAATCAGATGGCATTTCCTCATATCATGGAAAATGTATTAAAATACCTTGAGAGATTTAAAAATACTGAAAATAATTGAAATTCTCGAAAATCTTATAAAATATACTGGAATTTTTGGAAATATCCTAAAATATTTCAAATTCTTTGGAATCATTTTAAATATTTTTTTAAACCCCTTGGAACTTTTCGAAGCACTTGAAAATTCCTTGGAATTTTAAAAATATGAAAAAATTATTTGGAATCCTATAAAATGATTTAAATTGATTGAAAATTGATTTGAACCTTTTGAAACACCCTATAATATTTCAAATCCGTTGAAATATTATGAAATCTTTAAAATACCAGTAAATCTTTTAAAATCTCTTAAAATCTCCTGAAATGCCTTGCAAATTTTCAGAGCTCTTGAGAATTACTTGAATACCTTCAAATTAATGAAATTTTTTAGGAAGTACTTGAAAAACTTTAAAAATATCCTGAAATATTTCAAATACTTTGGTATCCCATGATACGTAAAGGTCTTGAAGATTACTGGGTATTAAAAAAAACTCTAAAATCTTTAAAATCCTTTGGAATCCCTTAAAATTTTTGAAATATATTAGAAATTTTATTGAAATACTTTCAAATACCCTAAAATATTTCAAATTCTTCAAAATTTTTTGAAATAACTGGAAAATTTAAAAATGTATTAAAATGCCTTGGATTTTTCAAAAAGAATTTCCTAAATTCCTTAAAATTCTTTAAAATCACTTCAAATTGTAGAAATCCATTATAAATACCCCGAAATATATCAAATCCTTCGAAATTATTTGAAATACCGTCAAATTATTTGAATTTAGAAAGCCTTTGAAAAGAATTTGAAAGCCCTCAATTATTGCGAGTATATTATTTGAAATCAATTGAAATATTATAAAGTTCAGCGAAATTACATGAAATTAAATGATATTTCCTGATATCCTCCAAAATTCATTTTTAAGCTTTTTTAGAACTTTTGAAAATTTCTTCGAATTTTAAAAATACCACAAAATCTTAAAAATCATTTACAATCCCTAAAAACTTTTAAAATTGGTTAAAAGTTCATTCGAATCTTTAAAAACACCCTAAAATATTTCAAAGCTTTACCAAAGTGTTAAAGCTCTTGAAAATACTTTGGAATTAAAAAAAATACCCTAACATTTTTATGAGCCTTTGAATCCCCTTCAAATTATCGAAATCTATTAACAATTTTTTCGGAATATTTTTCAAAATATTTCAAAAGATTTTGAATGAAATCAAGAAAATTTAGAAATAGGTGTAGACCTGAATTGACTAGTGGATAACCTGTGGGTTAATTTGTTGAAAGAGAAGTGAATAAAGTCACCTTTTTATATGAAAAATTGACTTTAGTGCTTTGATCATTAAAAAGTGACTAAAAAGTTATTTGAGAAAGAAATTGACTAAAAGTCATTGTGTGGCAGCCCTGATTATTCTTCGAAAGTTACATGAAGGGCTTCTTACATGAATTTCCCTGACTTTTGAATTTTTTCTCAGAATCACTGACTTTCTCTGATCAACAAAATTCCGTGACATTTCCCTGACCACCCTGACTATATAATAGAAAATAATGTTTAATTAAAATTATTTCTATCGAAAAAAATGATTAGATGTATTACCTCATATTAATGTTACTAATCTAATAATTTGTCCAATACTCATCGGGAGATATAACAAAATTCTTCTATATATTCTTCTTTATATCTTCTTCTATATATCTTTGTATCCAGATTATAATTATGTAATTTAATTTTCATAAAACTTCAGCTAAGTTTTCAAATGCAGTTTAGCCTTGAAGAAATAGCCTGCTTTTTACAAATACTAAAAGCTAATATATCATGCTAACTATGAAGCATAGAAAAATTGATCGAAGAAAGTAAAAGTTTTTTTGAAAATTTACATATGAGAAAATATATTATAGAGGAAACTAATCATTACTCTGAATTTCTCTGTCATTTGATTGGCATTCTTTTCAAAGAAACTCTCGGCAAGATTAATATCATTCCTTTGGCAAAGTTTTTACCAGAAGCTCGGAGTTCAACAAATTTCAAGGAAAATCAGAGTTTTTGAAGAAAAACGAAGACTATGAAACTAAAACTTTTCAGGAAAACTTGAGAAAGTTGAAATTCAGGGAAAAAATGAATTGTTTACAAAATTTTAAAAAACATCGTCTACCATCTAAATTTCTATTGGTAATAGGAAAATTAAACGTCAAGAGTAATCTATCTATAGCTAGATGGTATAACCGGAAGGAAAAAATCAAGGAATCAGTCAAAATGTACTTTTCAAGGTCAAAAATAGTAATAGAGTTGTTCGGTTGTTTATGGTGTCAATACAAAAAATTTAAATTCACTAGCCTACATTTTTTATTTTGTAACGCTTCTTTTTAC
Organism: Andricus quercusramuli; assembly: GCA_932178445.1. NCBI lineage: Eukaryota > Metazoa > Arthropoda > Insecta > Hymenoptera > Cynipidae > Andricus > Andricus quercusramuli. The sequence goes on along the minus strand of CAKNXH010001295.1, from coordinate 186,312 downwards.
AGAATTTTTTATAATCGATGCTTCAAATTTCATATTCTTTAAATATTTAGATTTCTACATGAAAGCGTAACAATTTAAAGCTTGATATTTTGTATTAAAAAAATTAAAATATATAATAAATTGAAATTTTCAATTAAGAATACTTAAATTCTTACCAGATAAAATAAAATTGTTGTAAATTTGAGATACTTTATTCCTGGAACTAGTAAATTTAAAAATATTTAATTATTTGAACGTTTTATTCTTCAACTGTCCAATGTTGAACGTTCACAATATGGAAAAAGATTTAACGTTCCAAAAAATTAATAATTTTTCAATTGAAATTATTTACCTTCTAAAATCCTAACCTATTTAGTACAACCTTAAAGCTTTTGAATTTTTTATTTGTGAACATTTCACATTTGCTATGCATTTTTCAAAGTTTCTCTAAATTAAAAACCGTAAAAAACAGAACTTTAAGATTTTGAACAATACGATTTGGGAAATTCAAATTAAAAGTGTTCTAATTGGTGAATTAATAAAAATTGTTCATATTTCAGTCTAGTTCAGTCTCAGACTTGATTTATGATCGTCGCGACTTTGAAATGGTTTCATTGTTCCAAATTATTGTGTCAATTTGAACATTTTCACGATTCATAAAATTAATAAATTGTTACTTACTCAATTTTGAATGGTTCAAAATTCAGGTTGTTTGATTTTTATCACTATCACTTGAATTTTCTAATTTTAAAGGGTTTATGTTCGACGTATTTGAATTTTAAATGATTTTCTGGCACTTCCAATTTCGGATTTACATTGTAAACAGAAAAGGTGAAAAATTTCATTGTTTTGCATTTGCTATTTTTGAATGTTTCAAATTGAAAACATGCATTTTAACTATTTTCAGATTCTAGTTGAACAATATGGAACACTCAAATTTCAAATTGTGTGAATTTTGAAATTTTTCATAGGGAAATTTTCAAGTTGATCAATTTTGAAAGTTTCTAATTTTAAATATTATAATCTTTAAAAGAAGAAGGTAGGTTTAATTTCAACAGGTTTTTCGAAGCCTTGGAAATTTTTGCTTTGTGAGGAAGAAACAACTCTGGTAATCCGCTGGATTGCTTGGTTATCCAAAATAGTAATTCGGTAAAATCTGAGTGATCCAGTGTAATACTAGGTAATCCAATTGTAGACTAGAGTAATCTACTTGTAATCTAGTACAATCTAAGCAAGGTAGTCAACTTAAAATCCTTGGTAATCCACTTGTAATCCCAGATAATTCACTTGTGATCCAGAATAATCCTATCACAATCCGGAGTAATCTAAGTAATCCGAGTAATCCAATAATCCACTTGTAATTCTGTGAAAACGTAAATCCAATATAATTGTAAGTGGTCCACTTGCAATCCCAGATAATAGCTATGTAATATCAGGTAATGAAATTATATTAATAAACGAATCACTTGTAATCCAAAATAATCCACTTGAAATCTGGAGAACTTCTCTTGTTATATGAAGTCATTCACTTGTAATTTGCAGTTATCTAAGTAATCTGAGTATCCGAGTAACCTGGGTAATTTGAGTAATCCAGTGTAATCGTAAGTAATCCACTTGTTATCCTAGTTATCCCAATAAACTAGTTGAATTCCAGGTATCCAATCGGTATCAGAGATAATCGACTTATAATCTCAAGTAATCCACTTATAATCTCACTCAATCGATTCGTAATCCCTTATAATCCACTTGTGATTTCAAATAATTTATTTCTTTATTCGAATTAATCCACCTGTAATGCAATACACTTATAATACTGGGTAATCTACTTTTATTACCAGGTAATCCACTTGTTGTCTAAGTAATCCAAGTAATCCAGTATAATTCTAGGTAATCTACTTACAATCCAAGATAATCGGCTTGTAATCTAAGGTAACATACTTGTAATCCCAGATAATCCGGTTTTTATCTCCGACAATCGGCTTATAGTCTCGCGGAATACACTTCTAATCCCAGGTAATATATTCGTAATCCATTGTAACCTACTTGAAATCCCAGGTAATCAAATTGTAAGCCAGAGTAATCGAATCAATCTAGGTAATTCAGGTAATTTACTTGTACTCCTATAAGGTAATCTACTTGTCACCCTAGAAAATCCACATGTAGTCCGATGAATACAAGTAATCCGTTTTAAATCCAGGCAATCCCTTTGCAATCCTGTAGTTCTTTGTAATCAAGGGTAATCTATTTGTAACCGGAGTAATCCACACACCGTCTGAGGCAATCTACGTTTAATGCGATACAACTGATTTGTAATCCGGATAATTGAAGTAATTTGAGTAATCCTAATAATCCAGTATGATTCCAGGTAATACACCTTTAATACCAGGGTATCTATTTTTAATCCCAGGTTACCCACTTGTAATTGTAAGTAAACGAAGTAACGTGGTTAATCCAAGTAATCCACTTGTTCTTCTAGATCATCTACTACTAATCGTAGGAAATCAACTTGTAATGCTAGGTCATCCATTTGTAATGCGAGTAATCCAAGTAATGGGGTATAATTCTAGATAATCCACTTAAATTCCAAGGTATTGGACTTGGAATCTAAGGTAATCCACGTGTAACTCCATATAATTCACTTGTACTCCTAGAAAACCCATTTGTAATTCCAGTCAATCGACTTATAATCCCAGGTAATACACTTGTAATACCAGGTCATCTACTTTGAATCCCAGCCAACCCACTTGTAATCCTAAGTATTATGCTTGCAAACCTTCATAATCAAGGGTAATCTATTTGCAATACGGAGTAATCCACATGAAATCCCAAATAATCTAAGTTTAATACGATGCAATCGATTTGTAATCCGGGTAATCTAAGTAATACGATTAATCCAATTAATCCAGTTTAATCCTAGTTAATACATTTTTAATAGCAGAGAATCAATTTTTGATCTCAGGTACTCAATTGTAATCCTGAGTAATTCAAGTAACCTGGGTAATGCGAGTAATTCATTTGTACTCCTAGATAATCTACTTGTAATCGTAGGAAATAAACCCGTGATCCAAGGTGATCTAATTGTAATGAGAGTAATCCATGTCATGCGGTATAATTTTAGATAATCTACTTAAAATCCATGATATTGGACTTTGAATCTAAGGTAATCCACGTGTAACTTCATATAATTCACTTGTACTCCTAGAAAACCCATTTGTAATCCCAGTCAATCCACTTATAATCCCAGGTAATACACTTGTAATACCAGGTAATCTACTTTCAATCCCAGCCAACTCACTTGTAATCCTAAGTATTATGTTTGCAATCCTTCATAATCAAGGGTAATCTATTTGTAACACGGAATAATCCACATTCTTTCCCAAATAATCTAAGTTTGATACATTGCAATCGATTTGTAATCCGCGTGATCTAAGTAATACGACTAATCCAATTAATCCAGTTTAATCCTAGGTAATACACTTTTAATAGCAGATAATCAATTTTTGATCCCAGGTACCCAATTTTAATCCTGAGTAATTCAAGTAACCTGGGTAATCCAAGTAATTCACTCGTACTCCTAGATAATCTACTTGTAATCATAGGAAATCAAGCTGTGATCCTAGGTAATACAATTGTAATGAGACTAATCCATGTAATGCGGTATAATTTTCGATAATAATCTTGAAATCCATGATATTGGATTTAGAATCTGAGGTAATCCACGTGCAACTCCAGATTATTCATTTGTACTTCTCCATTTGTAATCCCAGTCAATCGACTTATAATCCCAGGAATATACTTGTAATCCGAAGTAATCCAAGTAATCCAAGTAATCCAAGCAATCCAAGTAATCATGAGTAATCCGTCTAGTCCAAGATACTTCAGATTTGTCTAGGGTAGTCCACTTCCGCTGGACTGCATTTTTAAGAGTTGTTTCCCTTTCGAGATTTTGTTTTGAAACATTTTTGTTGTTGTTGAAATTTTGAAGTTAGGTTCATTCGTAGGTCGGAATCTTTTTTTAATACATAGTTACAAGGTAATTATGTAGGTGTTAAATGTGTTGATGGTTTCATCAAAGTTTTGAAAGTGATTAAGAAGTTGTGAGTGAAGGATAAATTTTTAAGATCTATACAAGTCCAAGTAAGTGGAGAAGGGAAAAATGACGAGGGAAAGGTGTCAGATGTATTTTAATACCAACAGTCCTTTTTTAGACTGACGACAGCGGCGCTTAATTAAACGACCTTGTAAACCTCCAGGGTAGTGGTACGACTACCTATGCCTTGTCATGTCACACTAATGTGAATGATACAGTAGGGTATCGTTCCCAGTTCAAAAATATTCCCCTGATGTTAGTTCATTTGATGATTCCCCTCGGCAGTACTCTTTTCCCACATCATTTTTACCCAAAATTAATTTTCAAATTATCATTCCAAAAAATCCATCCACAATTATGTTCAATTTTCAAATTATTACTAAAATTATTTATGAACACAACTCAGTGATGAGAAATGATTAGGTTATTTTAACTAGTTACTGTAAAGAGTGTATGTTGCCAGTCAAAAGTAACGCGTTAACGTTAACTTCCTTGAAATTGGTAACTCGTTGCTGTTAGCGTTTCTGGAAAAATGTAACGCATTTTAAATGCGTCAATCTAATAGATTGACGTTACTTTTTAAAATTAAATTTTCAATACGTTATTTTGAATTCCCAAAAGGTTTAAATAGTTTTTTTTTTCATTTGAAAGTTTTTTCAGACTAGACATATATATTTCAATTTATTTCATTCAATCAGTAATTTTACATTAATAATTTGTAAAAATGCTTTTATTTGACTCTATTATTGATTCAAAGTTTCGGAATTTGTATAGAATTTCTTTTTTTTTTAAATAAAGCTAGTTCTTCAAGAAAGTTGATCGCTGAAACAAAATATTTTAACAATATGTATGAATTCTGCTATGACGAATAATAATAGACGCAGTGCGTATGACGCAAATTAAAATTTCAATAAAAATTTAATAAAATTGTTTTCATATTGCATATATAACGGTATAATATTCCATATCGAATCAATTTCAACTTAAGCAGGTTCTACACTTCGAGTCGCAGAATCAGAAAGTGATCTAATATACAGGATAAAATCAGCTAGGGTACGGGGTAAAGTCTGTTAGTGTACGGGGTAAAGTAGACTAGGTTACAGGGTAAAGTCGGCTGGGATACGGGGTAAAGTCTGTTAGGGTACGGGGTAAAGTTGGCTAGGGTACGGGGTCAAGTAGGATAGGTTATGGGTTAAAGTCGAATAGGGTACGGGGTAAAGTCGGCTAGGGTACAGGGTAAAGTTGGCTAGGGTACGAGGTAAAGGCTGTTCGGATAGTGGGTAAAGTTGGCTAGGGTACGGGGTAAAGTAGGATAGGTCATGGGTTAAAGTCGAATAGGGTACGGGTAAATTCGGCTAGGGTACAGGGTAAAGTAGACTAGGTTACAGGGTAAAGTCTGTTAGGGTACGGGGTAAAGTTGGCTAGGGTACATGGTAAAGTAGGATAGGTTATGGGTTAAAGTAGAATAGGGTACAGGGTAAAGTAGACTAAGTTGCAGGGTAAAGTTGGCTATGGTACGGGGTACCATAGTCGGGTACAGTGTAAAGTCTGCTAGGGTACGGATCAGACTCAGCTAGAGTAGGGGGTGAAGTCGGGTAGGATACGAGTAAAGTCGAGTATAGTATAGGGTAAAGTTGAATAGGGTATGGAGCAAAGTCGACTGGGGAACGGGGTAAAGTCAGCTAGGGTACAGGGTAAATCCGGCTAAGGTACAGGGTAAAGCCAGCTAAGGTACGGGCTGAAGTCGGTTAGGGCACGCGGTGAAGTCGGCTAGGGTACAAGGTAAAGTTGGCTAGGGTACGAGGTAATTTAGGATAGGTGATAGGGTAAAGTAGAATAGGGTACGGGGTAAAGTCGGCTAGGTTACAGGGTAAAGTTGGTTATGGTACGGGTTACCATAGTCGGGTACACGGTAAAGTCTGTTAGGGTACGAATCAGGCACAGCTAGAGTACGGGGTGAAGTTGGGTAGGTTACGAGTAAAGTCGAGTAGAGTATAGGGTAAAGTTGAATAGGGTATGGGGTAAATTCGGCTAGGGAGCGGGGTAAAGTCGGACGTCTATTTTTCAAAATCTCAAATATTTTATTTTAAATTCTACACTTTTTGACCTAATTTAGATATTCGAATTTTCTTCTTTTTTGTAATATTTTTTCGAAGTTTTTGCTTATATAAGGAAAGCATCCTATCAGCTTAATGCAGGCTGATACATTTTTTAAGCCGGGAGAATTTTTTTTTTCTGAAAATATAATTTTCGAATTTTTCTCGTGAACAATGCAAGATATCACAAAAGAGTAAAAGGCATTTATGTCAACATTTATTTCTATAACTTTCGTTGTTTCCGAGAAACTGCGAAAATTTTATTAAATTGAATAAGAAAGTAAATCGTCGCCACTTTGTTTATTTTTTACATTTTTAAAATTATCGGATTCCCGAAAAATAGACATCGAAGTTCAATTATCCATAACCTCGTGGTAATTTTTTTCCTAAATAGGGAAAATACGTGTCCATTTATTTCCTATAAAAAACAAAATATTTCATCGCTGAGAGATTCTATGACTTGAAGTGTAGATTTGTTGTATAAGGGAGTATTATAGAGAACTTTTTGGTGCACCTTTTTTGAACTGCGACTAAGCAAAAAATAGAACAAAAAATTTTATTCAAAGTGTGGCTTTATGATGATGTATGAAATAAAATATTATTCTCACTTTGCGTATTTTTCCATTAAATTGAAAAAATTCGTCAATGTAAATAATGAAAAATTCTAACGCAAATAATTTTTCTGTAAATGTATTATTCTTTTTATTCACAAAAATAGGGTTATGGTAAGAAAACCTCATCATTTTTGTTGAGAATGCTTTGTTATTATGTAGGATTGATGCAGGATTAATGTGTGAATGACACATAATCACAAAAATAATGAAAAAGAGAAAAATAACCATTATTATAAACAGTTTCTGTGGCAAAATATTAAAATTTGAGGTTTGAAACTGAAAATTCTAAATATTACAATTGTTATATTTTACTGAATAATATCAAAGAGACATTATTTTTAAGAATATATGTGGCAATTTCGACGATTAAAGGCAATTAAAATCTGAAAAAACCTAAAATTTAAATATTTGGCTACAATTTTATAGCAATGTTTACTGTTAACTTTAGAAATATTTTTTAAACCAACAGTTATTTGCAAAATAATTTAAAATAGTTTGAGTGTGATGTTTTTAAATTATTTTGATGATAAAATGTGATTCCCACATTCATACGAAGCAGTAGTAGCAATAGAATTTTTTTTTGACGAAAATAAAACTATTTGAATATTTTTGTATCAAATTTGTTTATAACAATTACATAAACTAATAATAATTATTTTTAGTTAGTGAGCCCTTACGGATTCATTTATCATGATGCAAAGTTTAGCTAAGCAGTTATTAAAGCCTCGACAAAATTTCACTTGTTTCATATTTTGAGTTTAAATTTTGTAAATGAAGAAACGGGAAAGACAAAAGTTTCGAACTGATAACTCTTTAGAATTTAATGCACATTAATTAAAAAAAATAGAAATATGTTATATATTTCTAAAATATAAAAGAGACTAAAAAATTAACGATGGTTTTTTTTAATTAACTGAGAAAAATTTATGAACCGATTTTATGATTTAAAAAAAGGTGTTTTTTCTTTTCGGAATACGGGGAAGATGGAATTTTGTATTTTTAGGAATACTAATGGAAAAGTAAAAAGTCTTGCATAAAATGAAAAAGCATATTAAAAATATAATATGAGCAAGTAGAGAAAATTCTAAGTTAGGCAGAGAGTTTTCGTAAAAAGTTCAACAATCTACCTTCGGATAAAAGGATGGCTATTGATTTTTTGTACAGGAAAAGTACTACTTAAAGAAAATTTATTCGTCACACATACGTTTCTTCAAGTCTCTGGAAGTAATAATTATTATTTTTTTTCATTTATATTATTTTCATCTGAAAGCAGAAGATTATTTTTCAACATACTTCCAGGGATTTAATATTTAAGTAGACTTGTTATCTCTTTGGCAACTTATCCATAAAAAATTATTTTATTATGAATAATAATTCTATTCCTTGAATTAAACAACGATTCATCGCTTTTATGAAATCTGAATTTAAATATATACAAAGGGGAAAAAAATTTTAAAAAAGCAATGGAACGATTTAGTACGAAATCGGGTAGTCTGACCCTTGTGATTTGATGGAATTGTTTGGGGGCTGAAATATATTGTTTTCTAAGACAAAATACGAGACGCAATGCGTGATAAGAATGTGTTCGTAAAATCCAAAGGAGGTTTAACAAAAGAGAATTCACAATCCCCTCATTTTTTTTGTTAAATAACCTTAAATTTTTTGTAAATTGTAAATCTTTTTTGAAATCTGTATCGTTATTTCCGGTGAAAACTACGAGCATAACCTATATAATTAATTGTACATACATTTTCAATCTTCTTTGAAATCTTAAGTATTTTGAATAAAAATACCGATTTTTAGGGTAAAACGACAACATAACCTTAAATTGTAGAAAAGTTGTGAATTTTCCTTGAAATTTTTAAAATATAAATTTTTGGCGGAAAATACTAACATAATCCAAAATTGTGTAAAGAATCTGAATCTTGTTAAAATTATGAAGATTTTTGTTTGAAAATACCAATTTTCGATGTAAAACAACAGCGTATTTGTAACCTAAAATTGCTAAAAAAATTATGAATCTTCTTTTAAAATCAAATAATTTTGTAATAAAAATTTAAATTTCCGACAAGAAACACTAACACAATCTCAAACTTTCCTAGCTTGTATATTTTATTATTTTCAACTAAAAAATCATCGGATTTAAATCTGATAATTTCATACTGAAAATACCAATTTCCGACGAAATACACTACCGTAATCCGAAATTGTTAAAATATTCGAAATCGTGTTCAAGTTGTGATCTTTGTTTGAAAGTGCTAATTTTCGATGTAAAACAACAACGTATTTGTAACCTAAAATTGATTAAAAAAATGAATCTTCTTTTCAAATTAAATGATTTTTTGATTAAAAATGTAAATTTCCGCATAAAAATACCAATTTCCGACGAAACACAATGAAATAATACAAAATTGTTCAAGGAAGTTCTAAATCTTGTTTAAATTATGATCTTTGTTTAAAAATACCAATTCTAGATATAAAACAATAACATAACCTACAGGTCTTGAAAAATCTTAAACATTCTTTAAAATCTAATAATTTTTTAATAAAAATACAAATAATTTGCGACGAATAATACCATCATAACATAAAAGAAAATTGTTCAGAATTGTAAATATTTTTTGACATCTAATGATTCCCAACTATGAAATTCTCGAAATTAAAAAAAAATCCAATGATCAAATTTGTCAATTTTTTATTTAAAAACATAAAAAAACCAGAGAAAATAAGAAGGAAGGGGTTTTGAAGGTTGCCCTATTTTTCTTTCTTCTTTTGGTATTATTTTTTTAAAAGTTGAATGCAGTCATTAAAGAGTGTGTTGCCCAAATTTGATCATTGAATTTTCGCTTTTCATTTATTTATTTTTTAATTTTCAATAATTGCATAGTTAAATTTGAATGGTGGACTTCAAAAAAGAGTTTAAATTGTGATTTTTTCTGATTGCATTTTATTTAACTTTCATGATTTTTGTTTTAGATAACCAATTTCCTGTAAAAAAAAACGTTAATATAAAGTGAAACAGTTAAAAAATTGCAAATCTTACACAAACCATAATGGTTTTTGTTTGAAAGCACTTATTTTCGATGTAAATGAAAACGTAACCTAAAATTATTATACAATTATGAACCTTTAAAATCTAAAAAGTTTTGTTAAAGAAGTGTAAATTTCCGTTGAAAACGCTAACAAAACCGAAAAACGGAAATTATTATACAAATTTTTATTCAATGAAATTTGATAATTTTTTATTAAAAGTACCAATTTCCGGTGTAAGAGGCTAACGTAACCTAAAATTGTTGAAAATTGGGAATCTTGATGATGATTTTTGTACAAAAATGTTCAATCCCGGTGAAAAAACTAATTCAAGCAACATTTTTTTAAATGGCAATTATTATCGAAACTTTATGATTTTTTATAAATTTTTCTGAACTTATTTTCAGCAAGAGTATTTAAGAAGTTTTCTATGAATATTCTTTATTTGTAAATTCAATTTTCACAATTTCAAATTTAAGATATAACACGTCTTCAAGTCATGAAAAGCCAATCAGGTTATCAACAACAATGATTGCGAGATTTTCGGGACATATCATTAGACCAGTTTTTTATGTAAAATTTTTCACATAAAAATAAGAATGCTTACAAACAGAATAGATATTTTGAAAAATTTATTTTATGTTCCAAAACATAAGTTTTTTTGATATGAAGGAATAGTTTCGCGATGCAAAAGCGCACAGGATATCTCCGTCATATTACTATGAATAAAAAAATATGAAAAAAAATCAAAGGTGGTCACCTTTTTTCACCTTTAAGTTTTTTTTTGTTTGAAAAAGTTACGCTATTTTGTTAATTTAAAATAATGTTGAAGTTTCTTTGAATAATTTGAAAAAGTTTAGATTGCACTACAAACTGCCACAAAGTAAATTAAATTATTCCAAATTGTTCCCAAGATGAAACTTTTTAAAGAAAATTGTCTTTCATTTTTTTAATTCACCTAAATATACAAGTGGCCCTCAGTTGAAGAAAAAGATTTGTTGTTGAAAAAAAACGTGTCTCATATTGTGCCTTGGAAAACAATATTCAATATATTCTAGCCCCAAACAATTCGGCGACATCGCCAGGGTCAGAGTGCCCGATTTCATGTGAAATTTTTTAATGATAGAATTAAATTAATTTTTGGACTCATAGAAAAATTTTGAATCATTTGAAAGGAAACTTCTAACTTGTGAAATTCTAAAGCCAGATGAGATGGCAACCCTACGTATGCATGAGATGGAGGATGACTTACAGATCCGATTTGCTTAAACTTGTGCAACACATACCTTGAGGGAGACCTTTAAAAAAAATGGCGTGCTTTTAATATTTAACCTACGACCTTTTAACAGAGTTTATGGTGTTTATTATATATATATGTAAATTATCGATTTTCCCGTCGCGAAGAATGATTTCTCAAAATAGAAATGTTAAAAAGAGGATATCGAAGACTCCATTATTCCATAACGCTCCACGTCGCGTTTAGGCGGTGTACAGCTCTACGTCGCGTTTAGTCGCTGTACCACTCCAAGTCCTGTGCACTCAGAAAAATGTTTGTTTTAATCAAACAAATTCTTTCTTTGATATAGGGTCAAACAAATTTTTTATTGATTTAAAGGAATATTTCTTTGATTTAAATCAAATTTATTTTTTTTCAAATACACCATTGTTTAATTCAATTAAATTTTATTTGAATCGAACAAATTCTATTTTCGATATAGGGTCAAACAAATGTTTGTTTGATATAAACAAACATTTTTCTGAGTGTGTACAAGCATAGGACCTGGAGCTGTACAACGAGCTAACGCGACAGATAGATGTACACCGCCTAAACGCAACGTTGCGCGGTACACCGCCTAAACGCAACGTTGCGCGGTACACCGCCTAAACGCAACGTTGCGCGGTACACTGCCTAAACGCAACGTTGCGCGGTACACCGCCTAAACGCGACGTGGAGCGGTATTGAATGGAGGCGTCAATATTCTCTTCATCGAAAAAATCGTTTTTTATTACATTAAAATAATAACAACCATTTTACAAGCATGTGCCTCAGTGTTTTATATTTTATTTTATGAATAGTGAAACACTTGAAGTAATGTACAAAGTATATGCCAAAAACTTTAAATAAAATAAAATACCGAGTTAAAGACTCAAGATCAATTATTGTTTTGGTTTAAATAATACTTAAAATGGAGAGTCGTTAAAAAGAATTTGAATATTATTAGTGAATATTTAGTTCAAATTTTAGATTGTTTATAATTAAAATTTTTATTCCAAGCTTTACTTACTGTTCTTTTTATACAGCAAAATCTCAAACTGGTCAGGAATCTGTCCCTCTAGGCACTCTTCGATCCTTGTTATAGTTTCCTTATCTGTGAGTTCTCCGTACATAAATCCACAACGGCATGACTTTTGCATTACCTGAAACAGCGATGGATTTTCAAGAAAATACATAAAATGGAAAATATTTTATTGAAGAAAATCCGGTTTCAAAATGTGTAAAGTCTTGCAAAATTCTATGATATTGCAGCATCAAGTTTACTTCAGCAATAGGAAAAACTGAAACGAGTTTGAAAGTTTTCAAGAGATTTCTAAACACTTCAAAAGAATAAAATATTTATGAATTGGAACACGGAATTTTTGAAAGAATTATAATTCTGAGTCGGAACATCAAATATTCTTCAGTTATAAAAATGACTATTCGGATTTGGAACATAGCAACATGGCGAATTTTCATTTGCAAATCTTTTTTTTGTATTAAAATAAATTCTGGTTGGGAAAAAGGAATTTTCAAAATCTGACCAATTCTGACTCAGAACAGAGATTGTTTTTGTGAATTCCCTTTTGGACTTTGAATAAATCAGAATTAAAATTATTTTCCAAAATTTCCCATTGCATGTGAAAAATTACCTGTGTCAAAACAAAATTATAATTTTTTAAGAAAATGCCCTATACCAAGTCACAACCATATTCATTTCCAAAATTCCATGTTCCAGAACAGAATTATATTTATTTGAAAATTTTTTAATGAATTCTGACTTCAAAGAAAGATTTTTATTTAATTCGCGGAAATCGCCTGTCCCAAAGTCGGAATTGTAATTCTTTACTAAATTTCCCTGTCCCGAACTTTAAATTATAATTTTTGTCTCAAATTCCCTGTAAGAAAATAAAAATTATATTTTTTCACAAGAATTCCCTGTCCTAAACTCAAAATAATATTTGTTTACTGAATATTCCCTATCCCAAATAAAAAATTATTATTCTTTGCAGGAACTCATTGTCCCAAACTCAAAATTAAAATCCTCCACCGAGATTTTTTTGTCCTAATTATCAAAATTATATCTACTTACTGAAATTCCCTACCACAAACAGCAATATTATATTTCTTTATTGAAATTTATGTCTCAATCTCAAAATTAGAATTATTTACTACAAATTCCCTGTTGCAGAGTGAAAATTATAATGTCTCACGAAAATTCCCTGTTGCAAATTGTCCAGATTATATTTATTTACTGAAGTTCTCCATTCCAAACTCAAGATTATAATTTTCTACGGAAATTCCCTGTCCGAAATTACAAATTACATTTCTTTACTGAAATTTCCTCCCCAAACTAAAAGTTATAATTCTTAACGGGAATTACTACCTCAATTGTCAAAATTACACTCAAATCTCGATGTTAGTACCCTCAGTTTATGTCGTTCCTAGAATTTAGGTTATCGGCATTTTGGTTTGCATGTGTCCAAATCCAACAGAAATGGTTTATGCGGCCCTGACTGTTTACATTTGATTCCCTCAATTGATGTTCAAGGCCACTACCAGCCATACCCGAAACCGTACTTAAATCGAGAGTGCAGTGTATTTTATTTACTAAAACTCCTTATCCCAAATTGAAGATTATAATTCTGTACTGAAATTCTCTGTTCCAGAATCAAAAATATAATTCTTCACGGAAATTCCCTATCCTAAACAATTCAGATTATAATTGTTATAGAAAATTCACTATTACTAGTGAGTATTGACTTTTTTTTAATTCCCTGTTCCAAGTGAAGATTATGATTTTTTTTTCACAAAATCCCTGTTTCAACTGAGAATTAGAGTAATAAAAATATATGAAACCACTTTCAATTTGCATATTAGTATATTGTAGGAAAAAATTTCGGTCACTGAATCACTATCCCGGTCAGTTCCCTCTTTTTTTTGCCGTACACAAAAAAGTAAGAAATTAAAGAATTTTAAATTAGAAGTCTCTAAATTCTGAGTTTAAATGAAGTGTTGAAGAAGTAGCGATAAAGAGCTGAATAAAAAATTTAAAATTGAGAAAATTAAAAACTGAATGTTTCAAATTCAGCCATTTCGTTCTGAGCACAGCAAAATTAAATAATTTTACAACTTGAGGAATAATTTTTAATCCTTAAACCTGATCTCTGTTCAAGATTTCCAATTTATATTTCCGTATTTTCGAGCACTTTGAAATCACTTTTTTTCATTTTTAAAGGACATATTTTTCATTTCCACTTTTGCTAAAACTTTCTAAAAGCACAGAATTTACTATGAGAATAAAAATAATTTGTTTTGGTGTTCTAGTTACTTAATCACTGAACAAAATAGCAGAAAATGCGCAGGATTTCTTTAAAATTTGAACTATTTACTGTTCACCGTTCGGTATCTATAGAGAAGATTAAACGCGACATTAAGTCTGAAATTGATATCTCCTTGGTTGTTAATGATAAGGATCTAAATTATTAGTTCTTCTGAAAGTGACGTTGTTCGAAATTCATGCCAATATAAATCATGTCTCCTCTTCCGTTTGGCAACTCAATTCCAGTGGTTGCACTATGCATGTATATTTTCTTGATAAGATTGATAATTTGATACTGCGGGATTTCCTCCTTCAATATTGTATCCTGTTTTGACCCAATAAAAATATAATTCTCTCTAAATGAAAAAAAGCAATAAAAATAACTAAGGGGGGAAAAATTAAAAAAAAAAAAATCCTGTGCTTACGATTTCTTTCTTGATTCACAACTTTATAAGCACTTGTTTTTATGAAAACTGAAAATACATTCAACTCCCGTATTAGGACTGGTTTCGGGCAGGGCTTGCCTTATCGGGGAAATTCAAACGTAAACAGTCATCAGGGTTGCTTGACTCATTTCTTTTTGAGTTGGACGCATTACGCAACCTGATGCAACTAACGCGCTGAGAGTGCGGCCCTCGAGCTGTTTGTCACGCTTGTCTTAGCACATCCTCTTCTCTGGCCCCACGGCTACTCAAATCCCGAAACTGCGGGGACCATCAGTTCTAGGAATAGCGTAAACCGGGGGTCTTATATCGGGAGTTGAGTGTAAGTTCAGTTTTAATTTTTTATTCAATATGCAATTTAATTTTTTTATTATAGATAAGAAAGACTGATTTGTTTAAAAAATAGAGCATACCTCAGCCCGATTGTAGCCTGAGATTTTGCAGAAGCTCTCATTGCAATAAACGATTGGGAAGTCTACTATTTGAGCATTGGCCAATAGAAAACTGCTGTCAGCTGTAATCAGAAAATTAAACATTGATTATAGTATTGAATTGTATACCATGAATAAAAGTATACACAATATACTATAAAATATATTAGAAGACATCATAGTTAAAAATTTTCTGGAAACAGGGGAAATAGGGTGATTTCTCACGAAAATAGGGGAATAATATATTTTTTTGAATGAAGTCAATGTGGGTTACATACTGAATTCAACTAAAACCGCTTTAAATTCCTAAGATTTCAAATCAACATATATTTCACTTAGAAAGAATGGATGAACTTGTAAAAAAATTTAATTTTCAACCAGAAAGATGAATTTTCAATGAAAAATGTAATAGCTGATATTTCAACCAGAAAAGATTTTAATTTTTAATCAAAAGCAAATAAATTTAGACAAAGAGACGAATTTGCGAACAGAAAAAACTATTTTTCTACCAAAACATTTAATTTTCAATCCAAAAATAGTTGAATGTTTAAATGAGAAAAAAGAATTTTATGCGAAACAATGAACTTTGAACAAAAAAGGTAATTTTCAACCAAACATGTGAACTTCCTGGCAAAATAATTGCATGACGGAAATAGTTGAATTCTCAACCAAATAGTTCAATTTTCAACTAAATAGTTGAATTTTCAACCCAAAAAGACGAATTTTTGGCAAAATAGTTGAATGTTCAACTCAAAAAATCGAATTTTCGACAAAACAGTTGGAATTTCAACAAAAAAGGTAACTTTCCACTAATTACTTGAATTTTCGACCAAAAACATGAGATTTTCAAAAAAAAGTTGATTTTTAATCAAATAGTTGAATTTTCAAGCCAGGAAGACAAATATTTAAAAAAAAATTGAATTTACAACCCGAAAATATGTCTTTTCAACAAAAAAATTAATTTGCAACCAAATAGTTCAATTTTCAACCAAAATAGATTTTGTTGATTTTTCAACTAAATAGTTTCATTGTCATCTTGAAAAGACGACTTTGCAGCAAAATACTTGAAATTTTTAGAAAAATTTTTGAATGTTTAACTGAATAGGAAGATTATTTTACAAAATACTCGAAATTAAAAAAAGTTACTTTTCAACCAAATAGTTAAATTTAATGCCCAAATAGTTAAATTTCGAAGTCATAAAAACGAATTATCTAAAAATCAATTGAATTTCCAACAAAAAATGTGACTTTGCAAGAAAAAAGTTAATTTACAACAAAATAGTTTAATTTCCTACCCAAAAAATAGGAATTATCAACAAAAAAGTTCATTTTGGACTGAATAGTTGAATCGCGAACAAAAAAGAATGGCCTTTTAACACAATTTCTGAATTTTCAAAAAAATAATGAATTCTTCGAACAAATAAAAGTATTGTTAACCAAATAAGGTGAATTTTTAACCAAAAATATAATTTTAAACTTTTAAATAAAAGGACGAACTTTCTATTCAAAAAGACGAATGTTCAACAAAGCAGTGGAATTTTCGACCAAAAAAGATGACTTTTAAACAAAAATAATTGAATTGTCAACAAAATAGTCAACTTTTTAACCGAATAGTTGAATTTTCAACCTACAAAGAATAATTTTAAAACCGAATTGTCGAATTTTCAAACAAAAACTATGAAACTTGGAGCATTACAGTTGCTATTGCAGCCTTATAGTTCAATGTTCATGACATAAAGACGCATTTTTTATAAGACAGTTGAATTTCCAAAAAACATTCGAAAATAATTAACTCTCAACCAAAAACAGTTTAACGTTCTTATATGCGGTTCTATTAATTCAGTTCGCATTTAGGCAAAAAAAAAGAAAACAATAAAAAGGGATAAAAGGGGAAACTTCTTAAAACAGGAAAAAAAAGAGAAGTTCGCTAGGAAAATAATAAAAATTAGATATAAAATAAGTAATACAAAAATGAAAATATAAATGATTTCTGGAATAATCTGAAAGATTTCATCAATGGTAATAAAATTCTCGTATTGTTTTGATTTAACAACTGGATTATGAATGTACATTCCCATGAAAAGTAATGGTGAATTATTCAATTTCTGTTTTAATAATATTTAACTTCTCTGATCCGATAATGCTCGATTTATTAGTACATTTCCTCTCTGTTTATGAACTTCACTCGAGGGAAAAAAGCGCATTTTTCAGGTTGATTCAACTCTGATATTTATATTTTTTTGAAAAAGGTTTTTTTTTCTCTTTGAAAATGAAATTCCGGTTGGATGAATTATTGCTGTATTGCTTTTTGATGCTCTTATCTTTTATGCGAGAGAAGGGTAGGTTCAGGATTATGATCCCTCTTCATAAGGGGAAGGAAAATATTACCCTCAACCTAGGGTCATATAATCCTATTTGTCTGTGGCTCTCTATCATTTCATTTTTGTTCCCCACAAGTATCAGGTACTGGTCACGGTCATTTTGCTCAAAATAATTTCTAATGTACTTATGCTTGTAGATAAAAATTGTTTCAGATTGGGATTAAACAAGGTGGTCGCAAACCTTCATTTTTAGAATTCCCTGACTTTTCTCTGATTTTTCTCTGACTAATTTTTCATTTTCCCTGACCATTCATATTTAAAAACAAAAATTCTATAATCTTGCAACATTTTTATTATAGAATCTTTTTTGAACTGGATGAAACTATTTTAACCCTCACGATACACACTGGGTACAAAATACCCGGCGGAAAATGAATTTTCAAAAAAAAAAAAAAAAAAATTTTTCTTCGGTTTGTTGTAAATCATTTTTTCCCCGTTATATAAAACGGAATATAAATATTTTTTTCGTCTTCCAGAGTACATTTCCTATTGATTGAAAAAATTGCTCAAATTGAGTAATTTAATCAAGAGATAGAAGCTTCCAAAAAGTTGCCGGGTGAAAAATATCATGCGTAACTTTTTGATACTGTGTATTATGAGGGTTAAATTTAATATTGAAAACTGCAAATTCATTAATTTATTTCAAAAAATAAATTGAGTTTTTGGGACAAAAAACATTAATGTTCTTTTAAATTTCAAGCAATTCAAAAGTATTTAATTCATGAGGCTTCAAAGAATTTCAAATTATATTCAAAAGAATGCATATGAATTGGAGAAAATTAAAACAAAATTCAATTGATTTCAGTAAAATTGGAGTTAATTCAGAAGGACAAGAATTTGATTGAATTCATAAAAATTCAAGGTACCTTAAAATAAATCAAAATGAATTGAAAACAATTCAAAAATATGGAAGAAATCATTGAATTCATTGACTTCAAAATGAGTTTAGAAAAATTCAAATTCAAAGAATTCAAAAGAACTTGATGAAATGGCTGAGAATTCAAGATAAATTAAAATGCTTTAAGATAAATTATATAAAAACTAAAACAAAATTTGATAAGTTCATTGAATTGAGTAGAAATTAGTGAATTTAGAAGAATTTAGATGAATTACAAAAATTCCAGGAAATTAAAACGATTTCATGAGAAATCAGGGTGAATTCCAAATGAATTTGAATGAATTGAAACAATATTTTTAATCTTTTCAAATCTTTGAAACTTTTAAAATTCCTTAAAATCATAGGAAATCTTGTAAAATCCCTTGGAATCTTTCAAAATCTTTTAAAAGCCTTTTCATATTCCTTGAAATCATTAAAATCCTTGGAACGCTGCTGAAATTTGTAAATCTCTTGAATATTCTTTGAGATTTTTTTAAATATAGAAAAATAATTCAAATCCTTTGAAATCCCTTCAAATGATTGAAATCAACTGAAAATTCCTTGGAACTTCTTAAAGCTCTTTAACATTCCTTGGAAGTTTTAAAAATACCCTGAAAATTTTAAAACACTTTGGGACTCCGTCAAATAATTAAAATCTATAAGAAATTTCTTGGAATCTTTTAAAACAACCTGAAATATTCAAAAAATTTCAAAATCTGCGGCAATACCTTGAAATATTTGAAAATATTTGAAATACTACGATAAATTCTTTAAGATTTCGTAAAATACTATAATATCCAGTGAAATTGCATGAAAACTGATTAGGTACATTCCCTGAATTTCTTGAAAATGTTTTGAAATATATTAAGAGATTTTAAAATCACAGTAATCCCTGACATAAAATCCCTAGAAATTTTTGAAAAAATCTTAAAACCTTATAGGTCCTGTAAAATCATTTAATACCTTCCGAAATTCTAGGAAACTCTTTACAACCGTATGAACATTTTTTCAAATCCCTTAAAAGCTTTTGAAATTCTTTGAAATCAATTCAAAATTCCTTGTAACATTTTAAAGATCGTTAAGATTCCTTGAAAGTTTTAAAAACATCGTAGAACCTTGAACATTCTCTGGAATAGCTTAAAATGATTGAAATGTATTAAAAGTTCTTTGGAATCCTTTGAAAATTTCTTAAAATTTTGTGCAGATCTTGAAAATATCTTGGATTTTTTTTAAATACCCTAAAATCCTTCGGAAGATATTTAAATCACGATAATTTCTTGAAATGTTTGGTAATCTGCGAAATCCTATGAAATCAATCGTTCCGAATAAATTATTTGTAATCAATTAAAATATTGTGAAATTACGTGAAATCTGATGATATGTCCTGAAATCCTGGAAAATTGATTAAAATACCTAGAGACTTTTTAAAATCACTTAAAATCATTGAAATCCTCAGAAAATGTTTCATTTCTTGAAAATGCCTTGAAACCTTTCAGAATATCCGAAAATACTTCAAATCCTTTGAAATCCCTTCAAAGGACAGAAAACCATTAAAAATTCCTTGAAACTTTTTGAAGTTCTTTAAGATATTTGGAAGGTTTTAGAAATACCCTAAAATCTTTAAAATTCTTTCGTATTCCTTCACATAATTGAAATCTATTAAAAATGCTTTGTAATCTTATAAAATACCCTAAAATATTTCAAATTCTTTGAAATGCCTTAAAATTATCCAAATCAATTGAAAATTTGTTAGAATTTGTTAGAAATATATGTATTCAATATTTAATTATATATATATTTAATGCAATAGTGTTAATTAAATTTTCGGATTTTTAGCTCGTTTTATTTCCAAACTGAAATTAAAATATCCAATTGGAATTGTGAAGATCTTTTTTATATCTAATCAAAATTCAATGCGTTTCTTATTGAAATTGTGGACATCTGGCAAATCTCCAATTGAATAATTTTAACTTTCCCAGATTTTCACAATTCTAATAAAATTATTTCTGAACTGTAATTTCATATACAAAATTGCTCTTGAAATTCCATATTTTATCATTAAATATAAAATTCTGATTCTTAATCCCTGAATGACTTAAAGTTATGAATGTTCATTTCTTAACACTTTCAAGTAAAAAAAATTGAGAATTCTATTCAATCTTTTAGTGTTGAATTTTGTAATCTTTTTTTTCACAATTTTTCAATTTTTAAAGCTGAATTTACAATTTTAAGAATTTGTTTAATTATTTTTCAAGGTTAGGTATTTGAATTGTTTATATTTCACTGCTTACAAATATTTAATTGTTTAATATTAAACCATTTTCGTGATGAATTCTCAAATTCCTCCCCTCTATGTAACGCTTTTTCCGACATTTCCCTGTAGTTTTTTGCCATTATGTAACAATAGACTAGAGGGGGGCCCCCCCCACAGGGTTTACGTATTTTAGGGTTGGCCCCTAATTAAAAATGTTATTATTATTTAAATCTTGCTTTTTGAAGTTGTTTAAAATTTTCCGATTTTGATGATTTAATTTTAAAGTTATTCAACTGAAAACTATTAGTTTTAAAATTAATTAACACGATAATTCCAGATCAATTAAAAATATCTATACCTAACACCTATATACCTATCTACCTCTTTACTATTTTCCAACCTAGCAAGTCACGCCTACCCCGAAAGGAAAATAGCTTAATGGTATAATAATAAATAATAATAATTAATTATAAGTGCTTTAAATTAGAAATTGCTCAATTTTGAATGCTTCTAATTTGTAACTGTTGAATTTCGAAGTCTCTAAAAGAAAAATGGTCTCATTTTGAATGATTCAAATTTATAGTATAATTTTATAATTATTAACGTACTATTCTAAGTTAATTCTGATCTTATTTCCCTTTTATGAATTATATTCTAATTATACAATTATCACATTTTAGATTCCTCTCAAGTGACAAAGAAAAAGTAACAAACGCGAGGAAATGAAATGAAATGCACTTGTTACTTGGAGACAATGGGACTCGAGTGAAGAGGTACTTGCCGCAGGTAATTGCATATGTACATTCGACCAAAAAAATGCAGACCTTTACAAGGGTGTATGATAAAATTCGGAATTTTTGAATTTTATGAACAGTATCCCCCAAAAATGTTTTCCTATCTGTGCAGAAATACTTCCATACATTTTCTAGGGTGGCCGTTTCAAACAAAAGAAATATCCCCTTCATTTCCTGGTTTTCCCCAGTTCGAACAAATTTTTCACGATCAACTAAATTAAAAAAATCAAAACTCTTAAAGCTATTTTTTTCCAATTACAGTAATAAAAATTGAAATACAAATTAAAGCACTCCAAGTGAAACTCTTAAATTATAAACTTTTAACATTAAAGTTTAAACATGTTTAAATCCACAATTTTTATATTGAAAGGCTAAGAAATTTACACGTAAGAAACGGTAGTCTTCAACATTTTTCAATCGAAAAATTTAAAAAACTGCAAAATTTTAAACTTTTATAAATAATACGGTTCAAAGATTCAGATTCAGTTCAAATAATATAAATCCACGCTATCATTTTAAATGCTATAAATTAAAGAATGAATAAATTGGTAAATTCTCAAATTTATATGATTTTAGGCAATTTTAAGCTAGAAAAATAAAAAATGAAACGATTACAATTTTTGTTCAAATCGAACACTTTTTGAATTAGAAGTTAAATTATTTTAATTTAAAGTAGTTGCAAATTAATGATTGTTCACTTGTTATTTATACATAAAACTAGTTTCTGTTTTGAAATATTTTCAAATAATTTCAAATTATAAATTATTTTTGAATTTTTTTCAAAATTTCTAAATGTATTTTAAAATAATTCGAATTTTTCCAACAGAATTGTTGTAATTGCCTTAAAATTGTCCAGTTTCTTTAATGGCAATTTTGAAAATCTTTTGAAATCGTTTTAAATATTATCATTACACATCAAATTCAACAATTTCACTTCTAAACAAAAATTCGTTCCAATAGAGCAACTAAAATTTGTTTCAATCGAGCAATTAAAATGGTGACGTTTAAAGCTTAAATTTATCTCTCTGAAAACCTTAACGATTCAAAGATTTCTATTTCAATTAATTCAGTTTCAAAGTGGTTAGTTTTCAATATTTGACTTATAAATTGCTTGATTTAAATGAACAGTCAAATATTGCTGAGTACTAATAAATTGTTCTTTTTCTTAATTACAAAAATTCAAATCGAATGGGTTAAAAATGGAAAATTTTGAGACTGAAACAATATTTGAATAGAATTATTAATTTAATTCAAGCGTTTAATTATCAATCAACTTGTTTTGTAATGATTCAGGTTTGCAAGAAGGATTATAAAATTTTCCAAATTGGAAATGTACGCTTAAAAATGTTAAAAATGAAGAAAAAAATGAAGTGAAAAATGAAGATGAAAATTATGAAACAGAAACTTATTTTAAATTGCATTATATCATGTGATATGGTGATATTTAAATTAATTAGAC
The DNA here is from genome assembly GCA_932178445.1 of Andricus quercusramuli. Taxonomy (NCBI): domain Eukaryota; kingdom Metazoa; phylum Arthropoda; class Insecta; order Hymenoptera; family Cynipidae; genus Andricus; species Andricus quercusramuli. Next base: position 163,287 of record CAKNXH010001295.1, on the reverse strand, counting down.
AGATTTTTTTCTATGAATTTCTAAAGTTCCCAGCATTTTTTTTTTCACTAAAAGGAAGAAATTTAGGTATAAGCGTTTACAAAGTTAGACAAATAAAATTTTGAATTTGTACCATAACCTTTAATCATTTGGCAATTTCTATTTTTAATGGAATATTTCGATTCGCATAAAAAATTCTCAATATATTAGATATAAGACATGATAAAAAATTACTTTTATTCTAATATAAAAACCTTTGGAATTAGATTAAAATGAAATTTTATTTTCATATAAAAATGTAGAAATTTCTTTTTATAAGATAAATAGACAATTATCAATGTAATACGAATAATAAAAATCAGTCCTCGAATTAGTCGCTAATAAAGGCAGGTCATATTTCTTTAATAATGATCGTGTTTTCGATTTTCTAAAAATATTGTTCTCATCGTGTTAATTTTCTGCAGGATCATTGAGCTGAAAAGGCTTTTGTTTATCAGCTCGATTTAAATTTCACGTTCTCTATGTTTTATTTGCTTCTCTCGAATTCCGATGCAATAAAAGCAGAGTACATCTATATTGCTTCTCACCAATAAAGGTTAACCGTTACCGGATGCTGTTGCAGACCAATATCGACCTCGACATTACGATCTATCTTTTTTTAAGCAGCAACCATAGAAATAGGCAACTTATTTATAGCTACGTGCTCAGTTGAACACTAGTGCTTTTTTTTGCATGCAGACAAAAATTCTGCCACACTTACAGGATTTTCAATTGAAGTAACTCGAAAGGATACTCTTTAAAATGAAACAGTGAAATCTCACTAGTTGAAACAGTCAGAAGTGTGTTACTAAACATCAGTAAGATTTCACGGTTTCACTCAGTGGAATTCCGTCACTGGTGTAATCAGTGAGGCTGACTGGTTACTCAGTACCAATAGTCATCTGGTCGTACGTGTTATCCGAAAGCTGGTTAGGTATTACGCTTATCTTTCATCACTTTTCTGGCAACCTTTGCAAAATTATCTTTTAAATACCGCACTCCACTATCACAACAATAAATGAGGGCCAGGCTGCAAAATAATAGGATAAATAATATATTGCGCTTAACTATGGGAAGGCCTGTCATTACGTCAACGTGTCGCGTCGTTTAAAGTCAAGCCCCAGAGGCCAGAGGCCTTTCCACTTTCAGAAAAAATGCATTATATCCCTAACTTATTGCAGCCAGGCCCAAAATATTTCTAACATGAACACTAGCGCACAATTAAGTCCGTTTAGGAACCGCACGAATGGACTGGAGGATCATGCCTTGGCCGCTGTTTTAGTTGAGTCACTTACTGGTTCACCCAGCTAAAAGTTGAAAATCACTGGTTTATTAGTGGTGATTCAAAATACTCGTACTGATTCAACTAGTGACAATTTCACTGGTTTAGTTTGAAAGAGTAGCTTTCATGTAAAGATTACCGAATTCGCTGTAAACTCTAATGAAAAAGTCTGTAAATATTTATAGAAAGTACCCGTAAATTTGATAAATTATTGAAAATTTGGTAAACTCTGCAGAAAATTCTGTACGCTTTACAAAAAAAATATGCTGTCCCTATATAAACTGAAAATCCTGTAATTTGAGTGGAATTTTTGTTCTCTGTGCAATTGCTGAGGTAATGCATAAATGCGAATCATCAGTCGTGTGAAAAACTCGATTCTTGTGTAAACAAAAGTTTCGTGATTGCACCACGCAATTCAATTTCTCAACGATTCGAGGTATATCGGAATTTTAACAAGCAGGAAATTCATTACGCTTCAAATAACACGTAAATAAGTATTTTTCCTTTTCAGCAAATAAAATTTAAAAGATCAAAGATACATAGAAAATGTTGCTGCAAAACTAATTATTTCGTTTCAAACCTGAATAATGGTAATTTTCAGTGGCTCCAATGGCAATGCTTTCAAAAATTCGTGACAAAAGAATAGGGTAATTTTGTACACAAATAGGGATATAATAGGGAAGTACGATTTTTTAAACAAAATTAATGTTTGCATCATGTCCCTAATCTAATTAATACAATCAAGTCAGAAATCGATTTTATATAAAAGTTTTAATTTGTATTAAAAAGTGGTAGACATTTCGCTGGTACTATTTGACTTCTGTTTTTGAAAAATTAGGATTTTGAAACAACATTGAAGAATGAAGAATATTTCCTAAAGAGCATGTAGCTGTACAAAAATTTGCTTAATTTCTTAAGTCCTAAAAAGTTAATTAACTTCTCGGACAAGTTACAAGTTGAAGTATTCTTATATAGATAGATGACATCCTAGTTGTTTTTTGGAAAGATATCGTTTTTAATTTTTACCCAAGTATTATAAGTATAAAGAAGATTCTTTTATTGGCATAGGCTGAATAATATTTAATTATTTGTGTTCTACAATTAATTTTTTTTCAAATTATTTAATGTTCACAAAACAGATAAGTGTTATCGACCCTAATGTCAATAAAAAAATCTTCTTTACATGTTTATGTGTTTCAAAATCCTGATTTTTCTAAAACAAAATTTCAAAAGTACCAGAGAAATGTCTATCACTTTTTAATACAGATCAGAAATTTTAATATAGAATCGATTTGTGACTCGATTATTTTAATCAGAGCTATTTTCATTAGAAATACTGAATTCCCTGTACAAGATTTGTCGCATTTATTTACTTTTTTGTAAAAAAAAAATATATATATATATAAATATATTGCATTTTTAACAAAAAAAGTTGAATTTTCTAATTATAATAAAGAATTTTCAAGAAATCAGGTGAATGTTTAACTCTAAAAAAAATCATTTTCTAAGAAATAAATGAATTTTATACATGAAAATATAAAATGTCAAGAAAAAATTAATTTTCAACCGAACCGTGGAATTATCAATGAAAATAGTTGCATTTTTGAACCGAAACGAGGAGTTTTCTACTAAGAAAGGTTTTTTTATCAAACAAGCATACAATAGTTAAATTTTTTATTCGAAAAATACATCTTCAACAAAAAAAAAGAGAAGAATTTCTAACAAAATACTCAAATTTTCAACCAAAGATATATATTTGAAAATAAAATGATGATTCTTTAACCAGAAAGTTTTACTTTCAATAAAAGTAGTTGAAATTTTAACCTAAAATGATAAATTTCCTATAAAAGAGTTGAATTTTAAAATCAAAATTATGAATTTTTAAACAAATAGTTGAATTTTCTACGAAAAAAAAATTCAAGAAATCAGGAGAATATTTGACGCCAAGAAAACTCTCCTACGAAAGAATTAAATTTTGAACCTGAAAATATATAATTTCAACAACAATATTAATTTTAAACGCAATGCTTGAATTTTCGACCAAAGAGTTGAATTTTCTAACAAAATGGCTGCTTTTTTAAAAGAAAGGGAAGAATTTACTACAAAGTAGTAGAATATACAGCCCGAAAATATGAATTTTCAACAAAAAAGTTATTTTTCAACCAAACAGTAGAATTTTGATCATAGAATTAAATCTTCAACCTAAAATGATAAAATTTCTAACAAACAGTTAAATTTTCAAGAAACCCGGTCAATGTTTAAGCCCCCCCCCCTCCCCCCCAAAATGGATTTCCTACGAAAAAATTGAATTTTAAACTCGACAATAAGCAATTGAAAAAAAAATTAATTTTCAACCGTACCATTGAATTTTCAACCATAGAGTTGAATTTTCTAACTAATTAGTTGGATTTTTAAGTCAAAAAGGAGAATTCTCTACGAAACAGTTAAATTTTCAGCTTGACAATATGAATCTTCAACCAAAAATTATGAATTTTCAACCAAATAGTTGAATTATCAACAAAAATAGTTGAACCTCCAACTTGAAAAGACGAATTGTCTATAATGTAGTTAGATGTTCAACAAAATAGTTGTATCTCTACCCGAAAAGGGCGAATTTTCTATGGAATAGTGAAATTTTCAACAAAATGGTTTATTTTCGACTAAGAAATATGCAATTTCCAACAAAAATTTAATTTTCAATCAAATAGCTGAATTCTCTATCAAATTGTCAAATTCTAAAGCTTGAAAAAGCGGATTTTCTATAAAACAGTTGAATTCTCTACTCAAAAATATGTTTAAGAAAAAAGAGTTAATTTTCAATCAAATAGTTTGAATTCAAGCGAGAAAAAAGGCAATATTTTAAAAACGGGTAAAGAGGGCAATAGCGGAAAGAATGTGGAGTATGTTAATGTGTAACCTTTACATTTGTTCATGTGTCCACAACTTTTTGAAAAGTAAAGACAGTATTGTTTCCAGAATGACGTCTTTAGTATTATTTTCTTCTATACAAACAAAAATTCTAAAAATAGGGACGAAACTAAAACAGAGGATTTGTTTAATGCTGATTAAAGTCTTGCACATATTTTAAGTATCAGAGATGTTTGCATAGAATCTGGGCAAGAAACGATGGTCACTTTCAAGATACTCAAGCTACTCGAAAAAGAATCATGAAAACGTTGAGATAATGGATGAGGAAAGAAGAATGCTGACAAAAAATGTGCTTGTATGTTATTCACGTTTCTGGGGATGGGGCTATTAAATCACAAGGGTGCTGACAAACAGAAAAAAATTTCACTTTGCGTCTAAATAAAGCAAATATCTACATAACTTATGCTTAAATATAAATAAATAATCTTATAAAATGTGATATTTCATTTTCCCCATAATATTGCTAAACTGCATTAATGTTCATTAGTGTGAATTGAAAAAACGTTTTTTTTCTCATTGAAATTAGGTACAACATGAGCGAGAAAATAGGATTAAAAAATTAATATTTGGAGAGTATTTAAACCTTCTTTGAATTTCAATTTTTTTCATATTTTGGGGCTGTCGAGAGTCTTTTCAATTGCCGCCAGATTTTAGGATATTATTTTGCATGAGATAATTATGTTTTAATATACCCCTGTAAGAAATTTCTATTTTTTGCACCAATGAAAAAATAAAATAATAAAATTGTTGAGGTAAATTTTCAACCCAAGAGATGAATTTGAAACTAAAATAATACCTTTTTTACAAAAAAAAATGGAAATTTTACCCATGTAGTTGAACTGTCAGCCAAAAGAGATGAATCGTTAAAGAAAGGATTTTCTATAAAACAGTTGTATTTTTAGATCGAAAATATATATTTCCAACAAAAACGTTCATTTTCAACCACCCTTTACAACCCCAATACAAATATTTGAATTTTCAAACCTAAAAAGACGAATCTTCCAGAAATCAGGTGAATGTTTATTATTATTATTCATTACATTATATTATATATTATTATACATATGTATGTTATTATTATTATTATTATTATACCGACAGTAGGAAATTTCAGCGAAAAAATTATTTTTAAACCAAATAGTTGAATTGTCTACAAAACAATTAAATCTTCAATAAAATATTATGAATTTGGAACTCAATGATTGAATTTTCAACCGAAAAGTTGAATTTTCTGCAAAATAGTTCAACCTTCAACCCAAAATGATGAGTTTTCAACGAAGTAGTTGAATTTTCAACAAAAATATTTAAATTTCCAAGAAATCCAGTGACTGTTACCCCCCCCCCCCCTGCGCGAAAAAATGTGTACGATAGAATTACATTTTAAACCCAGAAATATTAAATTTTAACAAATGGAAATAATGTTCAACAAAATAGTTCAATTTTTGACCAAAGAGCGAAATTTTCTACCAATATAGTTGAATTTTAAATCCAAAAACAAGCATTTTCTGGAAAACAGTTGAATTTTCAACAGAAAAGTTAATTTTTCGCCTCTTTTTTGTTGACTGAGTAAGTTCTCTTAATTTTAATTATGCCCGAGCTAAAATTTTTATCCCTAAAGGGTTGAATGCTCTCAAAATTCTGTACACAATTTCAATGTTTTCTTAAATTTGTGATAATATCCGATATAATTACGATTTTGTAATGTTCTTAGGCTAATTTTAAAACTATTTTCCCATTCTACCGCAACAGCTTATTAGCATATATCTAACAAAATTTCCTATCACAGTGTTGGAATTTTTAAGATGTAAAAAAAAAGTTGAAAATTTTCAATATTTCTTTTGCTAAGAACAATATTTTCGTAAATATATGAAAAATATAACAATTAAGTTTCTATAAATGTCCCTTAAAATATTAATTTATTTAATTTTCATACTGATTTGCCTACAGATAAGATGTTCTTAATTTTTTTAAAACTTTTTTGTTACAACTTTAAATTACAACTTTATGTTGCTTATTTCGCATATTACTTCAAATAAAAAAAGACATGAAGTTTACACTATTTTTGCAATATCTACTTGAAAATTGACAAATTTACTCATTTTGTACAAAATTTGGAGAGCATTCAACCCTATAAAGAGAATTTTTTTTAGCTCTGACATAATTAAAGTGAAGTGAACTTAATCAATTATCAAAAAAGGGGTGAACTCAAAATTCTGACTGATAGTGTATGTGTTGATACATTAGAATCAGAATGACTTATTTTAGGTATATTCGTGCTTTTAATTAATGATTATTTACTGTAGGTTCATTATCTACTTTGGGGTAGTCTCCCCTATGTAAAATTTTAAACCGATCTATAGTTCTAAATTTAATAAAATTTGTGAAATCTAATCTCAAACATTAATTAGATTTTGATTTGCGAATATCATTATGAAATTCTAATTATGTTCAATTTGCATCCTAGCATAAAAGATAAATCTTTATTCAAAGCTCGTTGGTGACAGGTGAAATATATTTTATCTAACTATAATAATAGATTCCTCTATCATAAATCATAATATAATTAGACTTCAAGGTTCAGAGTCATTTTTATACTCTTAAAATATAGATTCAAGCAAAAAATCTAAAGGAAATCGTGGAAGTACTTGCAGTAATAAAAATCTATCTTTCCTAAATAATTATCCTAATGTCTTTAAGCAGTTAAATTAATGTAAAAATAAGAGACCATGGGGAAAGTTCCTTGATAACTTGAAACGTCAGGGTCGCGAAAAGAATTACAAGCAGTCTGGTAGAAAATGATACCTCATTCGCCAGTTGAAACCCACTCGAACGTGCCTAGGCTCTTCGTGCTGAATAAGAACGATTTATTTCAGGAAGGGACACAATTTATTAGGTTGTCATTTTTTTAACTATCAAGTATATACCTATACCTCAGAAAAAGAGGGGCATAAATATAGATGGACAAATTCAGTGTCAAGATATTTTATTTTATTATGCAGTGCCTGACGCGGCGCGGCAATATATAATCTTTAAAAATAATCTCAAAGGTTTTATTGAGGTCTATACTGTTTTTTGATCATAAGCAATTCTTATTGAAAACATTTTTTTTGTCGCCAAGATGTTTTGACTTGAATTTAAGTCTTTTTCAAGGCATACTTATATGGAAAAAGAAGAACGCTAAATGTTGAAGGTTATATGAGATTTGTTAGCATTCTTTTTATTTAAAAAAAAGTTGAGTCAATTTGCCATTATTATATTATAAATTTTAATGAGTAATAAGAAGACCTCTTCAATAAATCGAAAAATCAACTAGTGATTACGGTTTGAAATTAGAGACCTATTACGTTACATTGCCGATAAACCTTGAAATTTCATTTCTCTGAAAAACTCTTTCTAAAACATTATTATTTTCATTTGAAAGTAGAATAGAATTATTATGCTATGAAAATTTGTTTCAAAAATTGTCATGGGAAAATTTCACTAAGCTATATAGCTTCCAAAGTCACAATGAGAGTGAGTGATGTTAGTATTTGGGTTAAATTTTAGGTTAATAACTTTCAAAGCTATATAGCTTAATAAAGTGCTATAAAGAAATTATGTAACAATAAATAACATCATATCTAGGAAATTTTGCTATGAATCTCAAGGTTATCGTTCATTGTAATGTAATATGTCCTTTATTCTTTCAAAACGATAATCACTATTTATTTTTCCTATTTCTGGAATAACTTTTTATTACATATTAGATTCTATACTAATTTAAAAACAACTTAATGATGTCTTAAAAAGAGTTTTTTAGAGAAATGAAATCTTAAGGTTTATTGTTAATGTAACGAAATATGTCCTTAACTTTAAACGCTGATCACTAGTTAATTTCCCTATTTTATAAGAAGAGGTCTTTTTATTACTTACCGAACTTTATAATATGATAATTTCAAACTGATTTAACTTTTTGTTTAAATAAAAATAATGCTAACAAGATTCATATAACCTTCAACACTCAGCGTTCTTCTTTTTCCATATAAATATGCCTTAAAAAGACTTAATATTAAGTTAAAACATGTCAGCAACCAAGACAATTTTTTCAATAAAAATTTATTGAGATAAAAAAACGTATAGGCCTGAAAAAACCTATGAAATTTCTTACCCTAAAAATATTATTATTATTCAAAAATAATCATTCAAAATGTAAGGATCAAATCTTTTCCAAAAAAAATGGGTCGTTTTTCTGCATTGCCAATTGGGTGATATGAAAAACACGACGAAAGGAATGTTGCCAAATCTGGATACTTCATTAAGAATTCAGTTCCAGTATTAAAATTTGTATTGTCAAGCAGAAAAATTGTATACACATATGGCGGGAAATATTATATATAATTTTCATTTGTTTTTTACATTATGTTTTGTATACAACTAGAAAAGATACACACGAGATTATTTTTTTTGTGTCACGGAATTTTGAAATAATAGTAAAACAAAATGTTTGTTATTTCATGGTATCTATTATCTAAAGTAATAGCAAAGATAGGCAAAGATCAGATTTCTGATAGTTGAGGAAAATTGATATCTTAACGCGGGATTCATATAAAATATTTTTGTGCAGTAAATAGACAATAAAACCATTGCATTTTTGTTGTGAAACACCGAATTTAGACGAAAAACATAAAACACTAACATAACGTAACAAGAAATAGTATTAATAATATATTATTTTCGAAAAAATGGACTATTTTCCATTTTTGTATGGTTTGAAATGGTTATGTATCAAATTCTTATGTGTAAATATGTAAATATTACATTTTTAACACTTGTTTCTAATACGAAATTCGCTTTTCTCTGTTTTCAACAGTTCGAAACGGAATGTTCAATTTTCATCATTTTTCAACAGTTTAATTTTTGAAGGTTCAATTTTAAACCGTAGAAAATTGAAAGGTGGATTCACAACAGTTGAAAATTAAATTTACAATTCTCTCCCGTTTACAATTTTTGCTTATTTTTAATTGTTGAAAATTAAACTTTTCCAGCCGAAAAAAGCTAACATAATCCAAAATTGTTGAAACATTGTGAATGATGATTCTTATTTAAAAGACCAGTTTTCGATTAAAAACGCTAATGTAACAAAAAATGTTTTAAAAATTATGAATCGTCTCTGCAATCTAAAGATTTAAAATAAAAATGTAACTTTCTAACGAAAAACACTAATATAATCCAAAATTGTTCAAGCTTGTGAATTTTATTGATTAACACAAAAATAATTGGATTTAATTTCAATTATTTTTGTATTAGAAATACCGATTTCAGTTTAAACACGCCAAAATAACCTAAAGTTATCGGGAATTGTAAATATTCCTTGGAATAAATTTTTTTTAATACCAATAATTATTACCGTCAAAGACACTAACATAAAGTAAAAATGAATTGTTCCAAATTGTAAATCTTTGTAATAATTTATGTTTGAAGTAACCGATTTTATGTAGAAAACGTTATCATAACCTTAAATTGTTCCAAAATTGTGAATTTTCTTTGAAACGTATATTGTAAACTGTTAGCTTAACCTACAATACTGTACAAAAAAACATAATATTTTCGTGAAATCTAATAATTTGTGATTAAAAATACCGATGTCTGATGGGACTCACCAGCATAGCCTACAATTGTTGAAAAGTTAGGAATCTTGTTTGAAATCAAATACAAAAGAATTAAAAATACCAATTTTAGACGAAGAAAATAACATGAAGCAAAATTGTTCAAAAATTCGAAATCTTATTCGAATTATAATGATTTTCGTTCAAAAATATCAATTTTCGATATAAAACGTCAAAGTAACAAAATTGTTAAAAAATTATGAATCTTCTTTGAAGTTTAATAATTTTTCAATAAAAATGTCTATTTTTTATAAGATTCATTAACAGAATCCGAAATTGTTCAAGCTTGTCAATTCTTTTATTTTAAATAAAAATCATCGGATTGAAATCTGACTATTATTATTATTTAAAAATACAAATTTCAGGTGGAACACACCAAAATAATTTTTTGTTAAAAAATTGTAAATATTCTTTAAAATTTAATAATTTTGTATTAAAAATACTAATCATTCAAAAAAAGTAATGTAACATGAAATTATTTAGAATTGTGAGTCTTACTCAAAATCTAACGATTTATGTTTAAAATAACCAATTTCATGCAAAAAAAAGTTAACGTAGCCTAAAGCTGTTCAAAAACGGCAAATCTTCTTTGAAATCTATTTTGCAAACTGCTAGATTAACCTAAATTGTACAAGAATATTTTAACTTTCTTAAAATCTAAGGATTCTTTACTAAAAATGCCATCTTCTGTTTCAAAACGCCAACATAATCAAAAATTGTTAAAAAGTTGTGAATAATCTTTGAAATTTTATTTTAAAAAAATCTCGAAAAAAATTAAAATTACAAATTTCTAACGAAAACACTAACATATAATGATTTTTGATTCATCTTTTTGGGTTGAAAATTCATCTCTTATTATTATTATTATATTATCTCAATTTTGAACTGACGAGGAAAAACAACCTATTGAATTAAACAATTAAGACAATGTGATCAATGATAATTACACTCTGTGCTTTGAACATCATTCAAAACACTCATAGTTTCGAACATTATCTCGAGAGAATGTAGCTTTCTGAATGTAATAAGTAGTTTCCAATTTACACCTAGTTAGTGGAATTGATTTCTCGTTATGACATTAGAATAGAGAATAGTGATGTATGTGCATAATTACGTTTCCGTATGACGAAGGTTCAGGTTGTTTGTATGTGTAATGTGCATATGTATAGATATTGGTCTCTTCTGTTCAAGGAATACTTGGCGCACACCTATATACATATGTATGAGTTTCTCGCCTCTGTCAATTCGCTGCTCGATGGCTTTCGACAAATAAAGAGGCTTTTGAAAGACCACTCGATCAAAAGTGCCTACTTGTTACCACGGAGCACAGGGGATGATCTCGGCTTCTGGTAATTTACCCAGAACCACCCAACCCACCCAGCCAACTTTACTGCCTCAAAAGCCTTTCTCAAAGTAAACACTGCCGCAAAGAGTGTTTAAAATCCGGAAAATTCATTATTAATGAGCATTCTGCTGCATTTGATAGATTGATTTTTGAACCCCCTAGAAGCATTCTAAAATATATGAAACGCGTGCTTATCAGCGCAATATATATTCTGAAATTGAGAAGATTATTGCAGACTTCACAGGGGAAATAGGACGATTTTCGACGAAAATAGGAGAATAAATCATTCTAAATAATAATAATGTACTGATATAATCAACTGAAAAGGTCTGTAGTTCTGATTCAGTCGGTATACAGCTCAAGCTCGTGTTCTATTCGTACACAACTCTAGGACATTTTTTTCGATTTACAGTTTTTATGATAGCATGAATAAATTTATCCTTTTGCGCCCTCTGGTGAAATATTATACAATTTTATTCAATAATAAATATTTAGCAGCAGGGCTGCAAAAATACATGTACGAAATTACTGCCGTGATTTGAAAAAACACCGTTAACTGCAAAAAATCGAAAAATGAGTTTTTTATATCGTTGGAATCGTAAAGAAAAGATACACCTGATTATTAAAATAATTTTTTCAAAATTGTCAATCATTTTTTCAATAATTATTGCTAAATTTTGGGAAAGCACCGCTAACGGCAAATTTTGCCGAGTTGTGATTTGGGAGAGAGCCGTAACTGACCGTTAGCTGCAGGCGCAAATCATAGACGGCCTAATACGGCACAAAAAAATTCGAGAAAACGCCGTAACGGGCAGTTACGGACATTATATTAAATTATCGAACGGTGATCTCGAACTTTCGTGATTTCGGAGAGGTTCGTATGTGCTAACGACGTTCTGCGGAATTATCTAACCCCTTTAAAAAAATTTTGTAATTCGAGTAACCTCGCGAGAAATGCCGTCACTGCATTTCTTATAAGTTGCAAAATGCAAAATTATTATTGAGAGTCTGAATTTTTTATAATTAATAACGATAATGAAGTACAAGAAGTTATATTATTGAAAAATGTAATAGGTGACAGATAATGTTTTTGAATATTTTCAGTCGTTTAAAGTGAAAACAATTACATAGTTGGAAATTTCTAAAGGAAATTAATAAAATTGTATTCATGACCAACAACAGTGCCGCTGATAAAATTACCTATGTAAAGAGGGTCTCATCATAATTTATTTGAGCTTAAAAATTTCTTCAATTTGATATTTGATATTTATTTAATTTGATATTTGAATTCATGTAAAACATAGTACTTTGTTTCAGACCTGACTATTAAAAAAAATGTATTTTATAATATTTTATTCGTTTGTTAAAATCTCTTTGATTATAATCCAAGTATGTTCAAAATGTTTTCATTTTGAGTTAATAATTTCGAGTTTTGCTGATACTTAATACATTCGGAATTTATGTATATTTGATGAATAAACATGAATAAATTTTCTAAAATTCCGTATTATTCATCACTCATAAAAATTTCATAATAATTATAACATTCTTATCCATATTTTCGGTGAAAAACAGTTCGATTTCCTTTCAAACTGCTTTAAAGATCAGTTTAGGAATATAAAAGAATTATTAATATCAATGACCAAACGTATTAAATTACCTAATAACATCTTCATCTCATCGATCACTTGAATTAGTTCGTAGCTATGATGGAAAACCGGGTTCACCCGAAAACAAGTTTGAAAATAAAATAACGAAGTGTCTTTAATTTAAAATATTTAAAATTGACGAATTTTAAGTTGGAAGTCATTAATATTGAAGAATTTTTCGTTGTAAATCTTCAAGCTTAAACTATCAAAAATATTTTAAAAATTAGTTTTCTTTAAAATATAATTATTGATGATGGAATAATTTGCAAATCTATATTTATAAAATAAAAGAATTTTTTATTGTCAATTTTCAGAATTGTAAAAATTTGAATGGTTGATCTTTGAAATTTAAGATTCTTCAATTTAAACATTTACAATGAAAAATTATAACATTTTTATGTTTTACAATAAAAAATTCTGAAATTTTCATGATTTACATGTGAAATTTCATCAATTTCGAAGATTTAAAATTCGAAAGCCCCTCACTTTTGATCATCAAAATCATCACAACTTAAGAATGGTTATTTATACATGTTTCAAAATTAAAGACTTTTCAATTGTAAATCTTCAGAAGTGAAGCGGTTTAAATTGCAAATCATTCAAATTCAAGAACTTTTCATTGTAAATCTTCAAAATTGAACTTTATGTTTTGAAAAATATTCTGAATAAATTCCAAATATTCCCAAAAAATTTCGATAATAGACATTAAATGTTGAAGAATCTTCAATTGAAAATCTTAAAAATTGAAGAATTTTCTATTGTAAATCTTTGAAACTGAATTACATATTTTTAAAAACATTTTATATTGCATACATTCAATACATAAATCTTAAACATTGCAGAATTTTGAATTGTAAATCTTTAAAATTGAATTCTTAAATTTTTTAAATTTACAATTTGAAAATTATGCGAGTTGTAAGTTTTACAATTAAAAATGCTCTCATTTGAATGATTTGCATTTCAAATTTCATCAATTTGGAAGTTTCATAATTGAAAACTCTTGACTGTTGATTTTCAGAATCATCGCAAGTCAAGAATTGTTGGTGATACATGTTTCAAAATTAAATAGATTTCAATTGTAAATCTTCAAAATTGAAGAGTGTTATATCACAAATCGTCAAAATTAAAGAATTTTACCCTGTAAGTCTTCAAAATTGATCTATTCCAAAAAAATGTTCCAAATTACATATCTTTAAAATATAATTCTTGAAAATTGAATAATTTGTAATTCCAGATTTTAAACATCCAAGAATTGTCAATTCTAACTCTTTCAAATTGCAGAACTTTGAACTGCCAAGCTTTTAAAATTGAAGATTATTTAATTCGGAATATTTACAATGAAAAATGAAAAAATTATTGATGATAATATTATTATTATTATGTAATATTTCAAAATAACTATGATTTTATAATTGAATGATAGTTGTAATAATTCCACTCTTTCATATTCTATTTGCCGTGAGCGGCGTTCTCTCAAATCACGGCAGGCCTATTGCTGAGGTCCGTAATTCAAAGAGAGCCGTAACTGGCCGTTACGGCATTTTCCAAATTTCAGCATTCCAATCAACACCGTTAACTGCATTTTCAATAATTAATTAACATTTTTAAACAATCTTCGCAGAAAGGAAGATATCATATGCGAATCAGTCAAGAACAATAAAAAAAGTGGAGAAAATGAGTTAGAATCCGCGATACACGCGAATAAAGATTCGAACAGTTTTTTTGCATTTACATTTAAAAATTATATTTTGAAAACTTTAAAATAATTATTGTTTTGCATGTGTATCCTCATTACCTATATACAAAATCTTTCAAAATATATGATCGATAAATGAGTTGACCAGCCTGTGGCTGATGATTACCACGTGATCACGTGTTGCTATGTGAATTTAAGTATAATCTGTATAATGTTTGTTCCGTGTGTGAACATGCGTATAATGTTTTTTTAACGTATATAAATGTGCCAACAGTTAAATAAAAAAGCTTTCTCATGCCTTGGAATGCTACTTCTAGACAAATTTAGTGTTTATTATATTGATTACTTGAAGTGATAATCAAAATGATTGACCACAGAATAGTTGAATTGCCAACAATAACAACAAATTATTTTAGACCAAACAGTTGAACTTTCGAGCAAACGAGAAGGATATTCTATGAAATAGTTTCAATTGTCTTTTTAACGAAGTAGTTACATGTTCAACAAAATCATTAAATTTGCAACCAAATAGAAGAATTTTAAACTAAAGAAGATGAATTCTAAACCAAAAATATAATAGAGTTTTTGATTAAAAAGAAATAACTTTCAACCAAACGAGAAGAATTTAACAAAAAATATTACTTTTCTCCTAGACGAAGAATTCTCAATCCTAAAGAGCGAATTTTCTATCCTAAACGATGAATTCTCAACAAAACAAGTAAAATTTTTGCCATGAATGATATAGATGTTGCATTTTCAACAAAATAATTAAACTCTCAACTGAATATGAGAATTTTTAACCAAAAGAGATGAAGTCCGAATCAAAAATATAATATTATTTTCAATTAAGAAGAAGTAACTTTTAGCAAAAATATTTGAATTTTCCTATTGGGTTAAGTTGATTAAGTTCGCATTAAAGCGAAAAATGACAAAAAGGATCAAATGTGAAATTTTTTCGAGAACAGAGGAATTTTTAAAGAAAGGGGGAATAGGGGAAAGTCTGTTACTGTAATTACCCAAACCGTTATTACCCTCAGAAAATATAATACAAAACATTTCATACTTTCTACTTTCTGCTTCATATTTTAGTTATTATACCATTTATATGGAAATTATCTACCTGATGAAAGCTATTCCACAGCATATAAATGTTCAAAAACTAGAGCTATAATCTTTAATTTGCTATTTTTACTCTCTTCAGCAGATTTGAATATTTTCCAGTGAGCATGCGAAGTTTCTCATCGATATTTCTCTCGATGGAATGACTTGCAAAAAGTGCTTTACTTTCAGTAGAAAAGATTCCTCTTAACGATGTGCAAATGATTGTTCAAATTAAAACGAAAAGCTATTGAAATGGAAAAGCATTATGATCCACTTTAGTGAGTTAACGCGTTAATCATATTTGTACTCCTAAATGGATCCGTCAATCAAATCTCTGAACGCGAAAAAGCCACTCACATTGTTCCTCTATAAAAAATAAAAAATACAATATATAACGAAAGGACTGTATGATTGATGGCAAAATGTGAAATGTAAGGATGCATTTTCAAGGGGAAATTTTATATCCAGAGAGTTTTGACAGTATAGTGTGAACCTTATGCAAACGTACGGTTACCAAAAAATTGAATTTTCTCTGAAAATTTGCACGTTAGTGTATTGCGGCACAAATACATACGAATACCCCTTCGCCCCTTTCAAGGTGAAACTTTTTGTCTTCGATATCATTTGATCAACGTCGAAACTGAAGCACATGTATATTTTTTAAGAAATTAGGAGAATAATAGGGAAATTAATTTTTCAACACAGAAAGAACAAAAGTGAATTTTTGTTGAGGATAATTTTCAAGTAAAAGGAGTTGAATTTTTTTCGTCGCGAAACAAAACAAGATTCAATGGAGTTGACATGGTAACCATTTCTCATCTGGTGGGTAAATCTTTGCACGAGAAGTTAATTTTTGTTGCCGGTAAAAATTACTCTGAAAAAGCTGTAAAGAGTACATTCTGTTCTTTTCTGTGAACAAGATTAATGCATAGGTACCATATTTAATTCAATATGAAACGCTTAAGATTTCAACGCGAAATATATTGCATTTACGACAAAGTAGTTAAATTACCAATCAGAAGAGGTCAAGTTTCTACCATCAGAGATGAATTGTTTATGAAATAGTTAGATTTTCAAGCAAAAGAGTCGAATGTTTTAGAAAATAGTTGACTTTTGAACCCGAAAAGATGAATTTACAACTTACAAAGACGAATTTTCATCGAAATGGTCGAACTTTCAACAAAATGGTCAAATTTTCAAACAAAAAAATTAATTTTCAACGAGATAGTTGTTATTCCAACCAGGAAAGATGTTACAATCAAGAGAGAAAAAGCGTTAGCCAAATTATTGAATTTTCAAACAAAGAGATGGATCTGCAACTAATTAAATGAATTTTCAAAAAAGTAGTTCAAGTTTTAATCAAATGTGCTTGATGTTCTGCCTGTTCGAATGAACGAAATTTTTTATTAAATGATTTCTAAATTATAAAACTGCTGCAATAATAGTGACTTATCACATTGATAGTAATGCAATTATGAAAGAAACTAATAATGCATATTTTTATTTATAGTGGAAACAATATCCCTAAATAAAATAGAATTGAAAGAATATATATTTTGTTTAAATGAAAGTTAGAAACTGGAATCTCATTCAATCAAACAGTTAAATTAGAAATGAAGATTAACATTCTACCAATAAGACGAATTTTTAACGAAATACATACATTTCTAATCAAATCGTCATATTTTAAACTAGAAACGATCAATTTTCAACCAATAATGGAATAGTTGAACTTGCAGTCTGAAAAATTGATTTACATTCACACACAAAAAAAAACGAGTTTTCAACAAAATAGTTGAATTTTGAACAAAATAATTCAGCTATAGGAAAAAAATTAATTATTAATCAAACAGTTCCATTTACAAACAAATAGTTAAATTTTCACACTAAAGGGGGAGAGTTTTCAACAAAATTGTTGAAATTTTAACCAGAAAAGATGTTTTTGTCAGGAGAGAAAAAAGTCAGCCAAATTGATGAATTTGCAAACAAAAAGATGGACCCGTAACTAATGAGTAATGAAGTAGTTAAATTTCAATCAAGCATTTTAATTTATGATCAAGTAGATTAATTTTCTATCAAAAAGGCAGAACTTGCAACAAAATCCGTACATTTTCAACCAAATTCTTAAATTTTCAACCAAAAACTATCAATGTTCAACCAATAATCGAATGGGTTATTTTGCAGTTTAAAAAATTTATTTCCAACAGAATAATTACGTTTTCAATAAAAGAAATAGATCTTCAACTAATTGAATGAATTTTTAATAAAATAGGTCAACTTCAAACAAGCAGTTAAATTTTCAATCAAGAAGATTAATTTTCTACCAAAAAAGACAAACTTACAACGATCTACATCAATTCTAATCAAAATAATTAAAATTTCAACAAAATGTTTAAAGTTTTACCCAAATAGTTGAATTTTCTGCCTACAAGAATAAATTTTCAACCAAATGGTCAAATTCTGAAACAAAAAAGATTAACTTCAACCAAAGAGTTGCATTTTCAACCTAATAGTTGAATTTTCAAACCGAACAGACGAATTTTTTAGAAGATAGTTGAATTTTCAATCCACAAGGACGAGTTTTGTACCATAAAAGACGAATATTCAATAAAGCAGTAGAATAAAAAAAAATTATTTTTTCAACAATATAGTTGCATTTTTAGTCTATCAATTGCAATTTCAATCAAAACAGATTAAATTTGAACCAAAAGGAGCAAGTTTCTACTAAAAGAGATCACTTTTCACATTAAAAAGTCGAATTTTAAACAAAAGAGTTTCAATTTAATTATTTCAATAGCCTCAATACTTAATTTATATATAATAAATAGTTAATTTAATAGCGATTCAATTTTTAAGCCACAAAGGCGAATTTTCAATTAAAACATTTAAACTATCAACCATAAAATATGGATTTTTAACAACAAAAATTAATCATCAACCAAATGGTTTAATTTTAATCTAAGAACAATAAATTTTCAAGCAAAAATGGAACCGTTGGATTTGCAGTTAAAATACTGATTTTCAACTGAAAAAGAACAAATTTATAGCAAAATACATTAATTTTCAACCAAACTGTTTAATTTTCAACTAAAAAAGATTAATTTTTATCCAATAATGAAATAGTTCAATCTAAAGTTGGAAAATTGGTTTTCAAACAAAAAATTAATTATGAACCAAAAAAAAAAATGATGAATTTTCAACAAAATAGTTAAATCTTCAACCAAATAGTTAGACTTTTTAACCAAAGGCGATGAATTCTGAACTAAAGATATAATATTGCACTTTTCAATGAAAAAGAATGAACTGTAAACGAAAAATAGTTTGATTTTCTTATTGAGATCTATTAATTCAGTTCGCATTCAAGTGAAAAAACAAGAAAAAGGTGGAGTTTCTTCGAAAATAGGGGAAGGAAGAGAAATTCCTTTGAAAAAGGGGTAAAAAAGAGTGTGAAGTCTGTATTCAGATGCTTTACTTGTAAAATAAAATTATTAAATAAATGTTATCAAGCATTCAAAAAAATGTTTATTCACATTTATATTTTTCATTTGCCCCCAATCCCTGGCAGTGTGAGGTTGTTTTTGAACGGCCCCATATATTATGTATGTCAAGTATAATAGGAGCTCATAATGAGGGCCCAGTGACTGAGTTATGTGCGAAGCAAAAGGGTAAGTAAGTATTTGAGTAATCAATGGTCTAAACGTATACAAGTTTTGTATGAACACACACATATTCATGTGTACATGTAGAATCAACACATTCGCGTGCACGCGCATACACCTATGTTACGACATTTTAATGGACTTTTCTACTTAGAGGCCAATAAAGTGCCCAACTGTACCGAATATCTTTCCCCTTTCAAGTGAAAACCTTAACCCTCCTTTGCCCTAACAAGCCAGCTTCAATTTCACTTTCTCACACGTGAACTTGTTTCTGGTTTCTAGTTCAACGCCGAAGATTCTTTTCACTCAATCAGTTCAACGATTAGATTTAATTCCTTAAATAATTTAGGCGGTAATTTTTCTATTGTGCCTCTTTTTCTAGCGTTCATTTTTGCTTCCTCATAGATGAAGCTTTGTCATGGTACTTTTTCAAAAAATGTTCAATTAATTTAATTTAACAAATCTCTAATACAATGTTCTAATCAATTGGCTAGATGTGGGTGTATGTATGCATGCGGATGTGTGTCTGGATGTCACACTTTTTTGTGAACACGACAACTGGAAAACGGTTGCAGATAAATTGAGGAAATTTTGATGGCTTATTTTCACCACTAATATCTTGAAATTCCTTGATTCGAGGTTAACCGATCGTCCTATAATATTAATACACTTCATTAAAGAGTAGGGAAATTATGCTCATTTATAATATTTGAAATAGCTTTTTAAAACAGAAAAACTTTTTTCATCAACAGAATTCAAAGTTGATGCATGAATAGAAAATACTTTTTGATCATAAATTTTCAAATAAAATAATTCTGACAATTTTTGTAAAAAAATTATAAAGCTGGGAAAGGGATAGGGTGCGACAGAACTTCCCACCTTTCCTTCTCCAGCTCGAAAAATTACCATTTCAAATATAAAATTTTATTTGCCTGATTTTTCATGGCAAAGTGCTCGTGAAATGATCACCATATAAATATAAATAGAAACGAAGTGGAAATTTTTGAGATCGAATTCACGGCTAGTTCAGTATTTAAAATATTGTCCTTGCAACAAAAAACCGTTTTCTTGGATATACATGAAAATTTGATTGATTCAACGAAAGATTTGATTGAACCAATCAAGTTTTTTTGTTGAATCAACCAAATACTCCACCTAACAAAAGATTTTGACAAAACCCCCAAAAAATGAAGTTGAGTAAACGAAATATTTTGTTGTCCTTATAATGACCAATTGTATGATTGAACCAACAAAAATGTTGTTGATTCAACAAGATTGTTTTTTGAGTTAAATTTGATTCATTCATTCCAAAAGATACTACTTGTTGTTAAATTATTCAAGTAAAAGCAACATTGAAAAAAATTAAATTACAAATTGAAATAATGGGAATCTTAAAATTGTATCAGGTAGGGAAAATCAGTACGGGATGGATAGGAAAACTTTTGAAGTCATAATATGGATGAATGACGAACAAGCGGGAAAAGTATGACATACCAAATTAAAGCTAGAACATTCATTTTGAAGATAGCAATGCCATCACTTGAATTGAATCAGCCATTTATCCTATGTTTCAAACATTTTGAACAAGTTGCAATTTTATTCAGATTCTATGAAGTAAATATTTACATTTTAAGTCTTTCTGATTAGTTTTTGAAGAACATTGTGTATAGATTAATGAAAGAACAATACAAATGTTTAATTCAAAAACATTTCCATCCACATTTCAACAATATATTCACCTCTTACCAAATTACACTTCTCATACATAAAAATGCGTAAAATATATTGTCGACGAAAATTAAGTGAACTAATCATCAAATAATTTGAAACCAGTGAATGAATAGTAAAAGCTATTTGATTCCTTAAAAAATGATAATCTGTCAGGGGACTGGCATCTACCTTGTACTGATTCCCCCTACTATGTTCTTTTGAAAATTGTTCGAAATACTAATTGTTAATTCAGGAAATAATGTTTGCTTCTCAAAATTCGCTTCTGATTGATTGACTATAATCGAAAGTGACATTGGAACTGCGCATTTTTAAGCAACTTTATAATTAATTTACCTTGTTTTATATAGAATATATCATATGCCATAAAGTTATATTTTATGTACAGATGTTTAAGATTATGGTGGTGATATTATAGGTATCATTTTGTTTACAAATCAATGTGAGACATTTGATATTTTATATACAGAAATAACAAGTGAGAATTAGTTATGTAATTCATTTCATTTTATAATATTTTTGCGAAACGACACGTTTCTTCAAGAAATTCTGAAATTTGAATTCATTTGTTTAACCCAAAAAATACCTAATTGAACTGCACCCTTAATCGTCCAGTTATAATTATTAATAATGACTTAAAGCAGAAATGATTATTTCTTAATTATACATAGAGGTTACGTTTTATAGGCCGTATTTGCCGAACTAATAGCAAAAGTATCTTTGGCATCCGGCCAGTCGAGTCGCGTCGCTAGTAGCTTTTAGCATAGTTAATTATTTTGAATGTTTTTTCCATGAAAGTCGCTTCTGTAATGGTATGATCAAAATTTGGGAGTTTTCAGCTTTCTAACATACAATTTATTCAATTTTCAAATGAATCATTTGTTTTTCAAGTTTTTCAATCAGGAATATTTTCAAAAATATGTTTTTATTTATATGATTGTGAAGAACACTGAAATCGGGAGTTTTTTTTACATTTTTTAGTTATTTTTTTAACATAATGAGTTTTTTGTTAGGTATTGAGATCTCATTCAAGACAGAAGTTTATCCTCGAAGTCTTTATCATGATCATAGGAAATAAATTCTTGTCCAAGCACAGATTGTTCATGAAATTATCACAATTAAAGATACATGATATAATGGATCTCGCCCAAACTACTTTGCAGCGGTTTGTGGTCTGATCCTATACACTGATAGAAATGGCTAGGTTGATTTAGTCATCTGATTGTGGGTTGAAAAATTTCAAGAATATTTACAATATAATATGTATACTCCAATCATAAACAATGCGAGATGCACTAACTGAAATATGGCGAAAACAGCTTATTTATATTTGTGGTACAAAGCAACAATATGTGTTACTACTATATGAAATATGTAATTCTGTTAAATAGTTGTTTGATGAAGCTATCTCTAAAAGTCATTCAGCATAATTCGCCGAATCGCTGATTTACTCTACCTAGACACTTTTTAGTGTATCCGTCGGTAGTACATAATATATAATAAAGCAATTTAATTAATCAAAAAGATGAATAAAACGCTTTAACATGATACTTCTCTTAGCAGCCACTTTTGGTTAACAAAATAATGTTTTCCAATTTGGAATATCCATATTTTACATTATATAACTTTAATATATCACGCTCAAGAAGTAAACAATTAATCTTCAAAAGAAAATTGTCTTCAACGGGAATTTACATTTTGACTCCTATTAGATTTTTTTTTTGGGTAAGAAAAAATCTACCCCAGTCTGAATTAAAAATGCAAGACAAGACAAAACATTCTTGTAAAATTCATTTTCCCTGCTCAACAAATATTCATATCAGTAGCCATTACAGCAGCATGCTAAATGAAGTTTTTTTTTTAATTTTTCAAATGATAATTCAATATCCACAGGGCCAAATTACTTTAGCTGAGGCTCATTTAACGCAGAATTTAATAAGGTTTACAACGGTTCAAAAAATACTTGCACCTATATTTTGAACGGCGCTATCAGCTTTCAAAGTCAAAGCTGATTTTTAATAGGTCACCCGGTTAGTGATCTGATTCTAACCGTCGATAGAGTGCAGTATATAATAAAGCACTTTAATTGATAATATACACAAGAAGTTAAATGACATACGTTCGCTGCGCAACACAACGCTTCAACATGTCACTTTCCTTAGCAGCCATTTCTGGTTAGTAAAATAATTTTTTCCAATTTGAAATATTCATATTTGATGATATACAACTTAAATAATCTGTAGGACAAGACAAATTCAAGTTCTTCATTAAATTGATTTTCTCTGCTCAACAAATACAATCAATTAAATTAAATTAAATATATTCATTGTCAGCAAACTTTGGATTAGCAACAACTGGTATATTCATGGGCTGGTCTTCGCCATCTTTACCACTGTTATCCGGAGATGATTCTCAAGTTCAACTTAACACTGATCAATCTTCATTAGTAGCATCATTATTAACATTAGGTGCAACTAGTGGACCCATCATTTCATATTTTCTGGTCAACAGAATCGGAAGGAAATACGCAATACTTTCATCAGCTATACCATCGATAGTGGGATTATTGATGATCATTTTTGCAGCTACTGCATGGGTTAGTACTTCAATTATTTTGAGGTAAATAAAAAAGTAACAAAATTCAAAGATATTCTAATACAATGATGTAAGCATATATGTATTTTCAAATTTATTCACGTGCTTCAGGTACTTGATAAAAAAGGAGATAACATTTGAAGGGTGAAAATCCTAATAGTGTTAAGTGCCACTTAACATAAATTTTTGAAGTTTGTCGATTTTTAAGTCCACTACCTGTGGTAGTCCTATTTCTCTTAAGTCCAATGGATTCTCATGGAAAATATGTTTTTTGTTTTGAACGGGCCCGGTTTTAATAAATGTCTTAGGTCTTATGATTCATCTACCGCCAATCTGACCAACAGTAGCGTTGTCTGGTTGGCGAGGTACAGAAGATTTCCCATTGTTTACACCACTTTGGTGTCACAATGAAAAAAAAACAATTTTTTCAAACAAAACGGGAATTCTGCATGACAGGTATAAATCTTTACTCCTCAACAGATAATTTGGTATAAAAATCTTATTGAAATAATCTTGATTGCAGTAGTAATTAATAGAAATGGGACAGACATGCCTCTTTGACTCAACTCTCCCTAAACTTCATAACTTTGTGGTACATTAGAATTCGTGGATTCTACTCCATAATATGATCAATTCAGTAAAGAACATAGAAATTAAATGTTATAAATTTTCATGAACATACGTGGAAATTATGATGTTTTTGGGTCGCCCTGAAATTGGGAAAATGGAACTCATCACTTCTAAGATTTCCGCTTTTTATTTGTAGATACTGTTTGATATGAAAGTTAATTAATGTCAATACTGAAAAAAAATGTTTGAGAAAAAACCAAATTGCTTGATTGCTATCGTAGCAAAAAGCGATTTGGTTCAACCAACCAAATTATTTAGATGAATCGTTTGGTTGAGTCAACCAAAGAGTTTGGTTCGCTCATCGAATTTTTTGTGAGCACAGCATAACACTTTGTTCGTTGAATGAATACATTTTATAGAATTAGCCATATTTTTGTAAAAGCAATCAAATTACTTACAAGAAGACAAGAGATGCGAGTCAAAAAGTGAAAACAAAAACAATCATTTTTTTCCTTCTTTGATAAGTTACTAAACACTAATGACAAGTCGAGAAATTTTACAAGATAGCTCAACTAGGATCTCAAAGCTTAATTTATGATCCATCCTAAAATAATAACCATTGACCATGAAAAAAAATTAATTTATGTAACGCAGGCATGATTGAGGCGTTTTATCAGCATCTATTTAGTTTTAGAAGTAGCCGTTTACAAACCAGGAGAAGAGAGAGCAAATGCACATGCACTATTCTACTTTTTTTGAGATATCTCGCACAATTTTTCGGCTTGTCATTAGTGGCTAATAACTTTTCAGAGAAGAAAAAAAAACGATTGTTTCTTTTGAATTTTTTACCCTGTTTTTCTTCAAAAACTCGATGTGATCAATCAATGACGTGATAAATCGAAGACCCGCATCTCGCGACCTCTCCTTATTAGTTGAAGGAGCAACATATTTTTGTTGAAGGAAAATTCGTATTTTTTAGATACAACATAATATCTTAATTACGCAATGATAATAATCCACGATCATAGATGAAAATGTGATTAAGCGAAACGCTTCTCAAATCGAATGCATTTTACTGAATCGAAGCATTTTTTCTTCTCCTAGCTTTTTCTTTATTAAAGGAATATTTTATTTTGTAAAATCAAATAAAAAAACAATCTTTATAATTCTGAATTCTAAAGTCAAATCGAGAAAAATCACTTTTGAAACTATATTTGGTTAAAAACTATTTTTATAGATTGCAAAGATAAAAACGACACACGAACCACTTTTCCAGTAACCACAGCCAAATTTTTGGTAAACGCAACCAAACTTTTGTAAATCGAAGAAAAACTGCCCCACAGAATTCTTTTGTTACAGTGATTTCATTTTTTTCAGTGAAGCCTAAGTCCTAAAATTTAAGTCGCAAACTATAATAATAGCGATCATAAAGTTACTGCTAAATGCTATCTTACTATTTATTTTTTAGGAACTTTATCTATCAAGATTTATATCTGGAATTGGAGTTGGGATAGCATATGCTGTAACACCCTTGTATTTTGGTGAAGTATCGCCTCCTGAAGTGCGAGGAATTCTGAGTACAGTACTAAGTGTTAACGCTAGGATTGGAATGCTCTTAATTTACAGCATTGGGCCATTTGTCTCAGTGAAAAACATGGCCCTTCTCTCACTAATCTTTCCATTTCTTTTCGTAATCACGGGTTTCTGGATGTCAGAATCACCCTACTATTTGATACGAATAGGACGTCGGAACGAAGCAGAACAATCTCTTATTCGACTGAGAGGTGAAAAGAATGTCGAAGAAGAAATTAATATTATTGAACGATCCGTTGAAGAAGATCTCAGAAATAGAACAGGATTTGGGCATATTTTTGAAGACCCTGGCAACAGGAGGTGAATATGAATTCGGATTAATGATATAATGAATTATATAAGTATTATTTTGAATTCTTTAATATTAATATAAATGAATATTCCAGAGCCTTCATCACTTGCATCGGATTAATATCAATTCAACAGCTTTGCGGAAGTCAGGTCTTGATTTCCCATTCACAAATGATATTTGAAAAAATAGGGAGTGAACTTGATGAGAAATATTTAACGATGATTTTTGGAACTGTCCAGGTAGTTGGTTGCGCAATTTGTGCCATTCTAACTGATAGAGTTGGACGTAAACTACTCTTATTAATGTCATCGATTGGATCGTGTCTTTCAATGGCAATGGTGGCACTTTTTTTCAATTTGAATTACTCGAAGATCGTCGATACGAGTAAGTTGGGTTTCATGGCTGCTGTAGGAGCAATTTTATATTCAGCCGCATATTCCATTGGATTACTTGGATTGCCGTTCACGATGATTGGCGAACTTTTCCCTACAAACGTCAAAGGCCTCGCCAGTATTTCTTGTATTGTGTGCTGTAGTTTTCTTGCATTTATTGTTGTACAAACATATCAACTAATTGCTGGAATTGCTGGTATACACATGGCTTTTTGGTTTTATTCTGCAACCAGTTTCGTTGGTACTGCTTTTATTTTTTTTTACGTTCCCGAAACAAAGGGAAAAACTTTACAAGTGATCCAAGAGAAATTGAACTCTTCAAAGAAACCAAAATCGTGTGAGAACTCGAACTGATCGAGTTAAACTCGAACCGGTCGAGCTAAACTCAACTCAATTCGTTCGAACTTCAAATTTTTGGCACAGTCCTAAAATTTTCACATGTATTTGCCTCTGAAATTGTGAAAAGAGAAACACAGAAGAATGCTAGACTAACTTTTGCTGTGTCCAATTTTTTCAGTTTTTACTTCAGCCGTTGCCGGGGTGACTTCATTTACTTTTTTTTTTTGTTCAACAACTGTGCCTAGATTTATTCTATGAGGTTTAAGATGTTTAATTTTGACAGAGTTACAAAAATTAGAAAATCTTTCTCTAGGCACATACTTTATTAATTGAATGGGAGCAAAAAAATTCATTGGCATTATAAGTCGAGTGCTGTCAAGGTAAAAGAACTTAAATAGGTATTACAAGTTAGAACTCTTTAAATTTATATAATGTTATAACAGTCTTATTCCAAAAATCTAAATTGTTCAGGAGAGACACAAAAATACTCTAAAAAATCAGATTATGAATTAAAAATGAAAACAAAAATCTACCGCAGAGATATCGTGAATCTGTATTGAACTATGAAAAGACTGATTCGAAAAATTGACTCAGAACCGATGTACAGTGCCGTAAACTGGGCTAAGTGGCACACATTTGGTAGAAAGCGGCGCACCATAATTCTGTATTTATCCTGTATTCTGTATTTCTGTAAGGGGACAATAATAGAATTCCAATTTTCAAGAAATGTTGTACTTTATCTACAACACTCGGCAGCAGCTATAAAAACAAATTTATTCATTCAAAATTTACAAGAGTGATCTTTGAGATTTTACCTTTCATTTAAGCAATCAAACATGAAAAAATCTTCACCGGTTCATGAAATAATAATTTTGTAGCAGCAGGATGATAAATTAAAATTTTGTTGTCGACCTTACGTGATAATTCAATAACAAGGCCAACCCGCGTGAAAATGGTTCAATGGGTGAAGCATGGCTCAACATTGCTCAACATGGGATAGGCGTGGGGTAAGCGTGAGGTAAGCGTGGTTCAAGATTGGCTAAATCTTTACCCATGGTCGCCCCATAGTGCTCCCATGGTCAAAAGCGACAGCATTTGGCAAAGCAGGGCATAAGCACCAATATAAGGCACAGCAAAAGGTCATGAGCGCCAAATTTCGAAAATAAAAACGGGCATAGCGACAGCATTTGGCACAGAAAATGGGCGTACGCCCAAAAATTTGAAATTCTAAAACAGTATAAATCCCAACATTTGGCAAAGGAAAAGGGCATAAGTGCCGAAATTCGGCACAGCTAATGGGCATTTAAGCGCCAAAGTTAGGAACTCCAAAAGGGCATATAAGCGCTAACACTTGGACAAGGAAGAGGACATAAGCGCCAACGTATGGCAAAGCAAAAGGGCATAAGCACCAAAGTTTGGAATTCCAAAAGGGCATAAGTGCCAACATTTGGCCAAGTAAAAGGGCATAAGCGCCAAAGTTTGGAATTCCGAAAGGGCATCAGCGCCAACATTTGGCGAAGCAAAAAGACATAAGCGCCAATATATGGCAAAGCAAAAGGGCATAAGCGCCAACATGTGGCACAGCTAACGGGAATAAACGCCAAATTTTGGTAATCAAGAAGGGCATGAGCGACAACATTTGGCAAATCAAAAGAGCATGAGCGCCAACATTTGGCACAGAAAAGGAGATAAACGCTGATGTTTGAAATTCCAGAAGCGCAAAACAATTTTGTTTGATGAAATTTCTATTAGTTTTACTAATTTTGAATAATTTTGTTGGACTTCACAAAAATTTTAAAAAGCAACATAAATATTCGAGCGCTATTTGACGCTTATGACTTTTTTCTTTGCCGAATGTTGGCGCTTATGTCATTTCAGAATTTAAAACTTTGTTGCTTATGCCGTTTTGCTATGCTAAATGTTGGCGTTTATGCCCTGTTGCTTTGTCAAATGTTGGTGCTTATGCTCTTTTTCTGTGCCAAATGTTGGAACTTATGCCCTCTCGGAATTTAAAACTTGGGCGCTTATGCCGTTTTTATTCCAGAGCCTTCATCACTTGCGTGAGATTAATATCAATTCAGCAGCTTTCTGAAAGTCAGGTCTTGTTTTCTTATTCACAAACATTTGACCAACTAGGAAGTGGACTAGATGGAAAATATGTAACGATGATTTTTGGAACTGTGCAGGTAGCTGCTTGTTCCATTTGCGTAATTTTAACTGATCCAACTGGACGCAAACCACTCCTATTAATATCATCGATTGGATCGTGTCTTTCAATTGCAATGTTGGCACTTTGTTTCAATTTGATTTACTCAAAGATTAACGATACGAGTGAGTTGGGTTTCATGGCTGCTGTAGTAGCAATTTTATATTCAGTCACATATTTCATTGGACTCCTTGGATTGCCGTTTACAATGATTGGCCAACTTTTTCCTACAAACGTCAAAGGCCTTGCTAGCATTTGCTGTATTGGGTGCTTAAATCTGATTCCATTCATTGTTGTGCAAACACATCAAATAATTGCTGACATTGCTGGTATACTCACGGCTTTTTGGTTTTATTCTGCAAACAGTTTCGCTGGTACTGTTTTCATTTTCTTTTTACGCCCCCGAAACAAAAGGAAAAACTTTACAAATGATCCAAGAGAAATTGAACTCATCAACGAAACTCCTTAAGGAAAAAGAATTTCCGGGGGTATGCGAAAAGCTCGAAACTTTCGACCTACTAGAAAATTCCAAATGGCTGAGTACAAATTTGAAGATAAAATTGAGAAAATCGACATTTTTTGTCCAAAAATTTGCGAGAACTTGAACTGATCGAGTTAAATTCGACTCGACTTGTTCGAACTTTGAGTTTTTCGCACAGCCCTAAATTTCACACGCACTCAGAGAAAAATTAGTCTTGAAAGAACAACATCGTCCTCTTGCCTGTTTTGTTTTGAACCAACTGAACATCTTTTTTATATAAATAGAGTTATTTGGCTGCGAAATTAGATGAAGTTTATCGCAAATGAATAATGTCTGCTGCAAAAAGATTATTTTTGAGACAAATGCTAATACTCTAAACCCTAAATTTGAGAGGAAATTTCATTTGTGTCAGAACGCATCCTTTTGGCACAAAAGGACATTTCTTAAGTGCATCTAATTTCTCTAAGCTGTAAAAAAAGCAACACAAAAGAGCTAGGCTAACTTAGGCTGTGTCTTATTTTTCAAGGTCAAACTTCAGCCGTTGTCGAGTCAACTTCATGTAATTTTTTTCATTCGCAAAATGGGCCAAGTTCTTTATCTGTGGAATTAAAAATGTTCAATTTTGGACGAGTTAAGAAATTAGAAAATCTTTCTCTAGTCACATAACAATTTCAAAATTTGACAATTATTTAACAAAACATCAACAAGAACAGAAAAAACTAATAGAAACAATTGCTCGTATTTTGCTTGCAATGTTAAAAATATTTTCCGTTGATTCACATTTGAAGGGTGTCAAATAAAACAGCCTAACTCCTAAAACCAAAATTTTTCTGGGACATCAAAAAGATTCTCAAAAATCCCATTGTGAATTTAAAAGAAATACAAAAGGCTGGCTTCGAGATATCGGGGAACTGGATTACACTATGAAAAGACTGATTCGAAAAATTGACTCAGAACCACGGTACAGTACAGTAAACTGGTGCTAAGCGTCTCATACGTGGGGAGGAAGCGGAGCACACTCAATTCTGTATGTAAAACACAATATTGCTTCTTCTAGTTTTTGAATTTAAAGTTTTGCAATTGCTAGGTGCAAGGTTTCGGTCAAAACTACCTATGAAACACGATATAAATTTTTTTAATTTTGTTATTTTGCATCTCTGGACTAATGAAATATATTTTTTACCTGTGGTCTCTAATAACACTAGTCTAAAAATTGAAAAAAAATTGGTACTTTTGATGACGCTATATTTTTTCAATGCACTTTGGTCTTTTAAACTTCAAAATCGCATTGGAAAGTTTTTTATGGATTGGTTTTCGAAATTTTGTATGTTTATTTTCATCTGAAGCAAAGACTTTTTTTTATATTTCGGTTCATTGCACATCAACTTCCAAATTGACCAGGGAAAATGTTACTAATATTCTTCCTTGATACTATTTGCAACCAGATTGATTGCTTCTAACTTGAGCAGTGTAAAGCTATCATCGAAAAATTTATTTTTTCAAATTCTATTTTAAAGAACAAGCCATAAAAAAATTTCAAAGCGATTACAAGTTCAGCAGGCCAAAATGCATTAGAAAAATATAGCGTTAATTAGATTTTTTAAAAATAATTTGTAAAAAGGTTTTTTGAATTTTTGTTTAGTTTGAAACTTATGACAAATGTAGCAATTTTTTCAACTGTAATATTTGAGATCATCAACGAATGTATCCCCTGAAATATGAAAATTTTCATTAATTATGATTATTTTAGCATATTAGTGAGTGTTTTTTATGAATTTGATATTATTTATATTTTTTTGTTTAGTTTCGAAGCTCTGGATAAATGAAATAATTTTGTTAGACTTTGTTATATTTAGAAATATCAATTAATGGAACGCGAGAAATATAAAACTGTCATTTGATTTGACTTATTTTCCATTTCAAGTGCATGGAAAAGAATTCATTGTTAAAACAGCCATATCTATCATTGATCTAACTACAAATGTTGTTTCAAACGAACCAGCGATATTGATGAAATGTTTGAATCAGGGATTTCTAGCAGAATTCATTGTAAGTATTATTAATAATAAGCCACATAGGACGAGTAAGCGAACAAAATATAACAGATCCATTTTTTGAAAAAAATGAGTAACGCTTGGTTTCTGCATAATTAGAACTAGAGGAATTGGATTAATTAACACTGGTTTACGAAAATAAATTTTATCACATATAAATATTTATTTTTAAATGTTATATTATTGAAAAGTGTATCAATTAAAATGTGTTTAGTTTGCAAAATGTTTCATTTTTCATTTTTATATATCCAACCAATTATAGATCTGGAAATAGAAACCCATATAATAGATTTTAGAATTCCATAAAAATTGTAGCGTTTTATTTGCTCGCTTTCCTGAAACTGTCCTTTAAAAATCATGTAAAAGAAAAATATTCACTCCGAGATGTTATTCACAACATGCATCTCTCCAATAAAGATTCAATTGTTTTCAAGCACTTTCAATCTCTCTGAAAAATCTTAAAAATAGGTTGAAAATAAACATATTGTATCATCTATAAAGAACATTATTTTTCAAGGTTGCAGAAAACGCAAAACTTCTCAACGGGAAATAAGAGAAAAGAAAAACACAAGGCAACTAATTCTAATAAGATAAAATAAATTTGCGAAATACACTTAGAAAATAACCTAACTTTAAGAAATGGTACATTGTAATTGCAGTTCAAACACATTTTGAAATGTGCGAATTTTTTTGCTGAAATGTGTTTGAATGTATCTTTCGTTGTTTATTCCGAGAAAAATGCGATAATTTGATCTAGGAAAAAAAATTCTGCTGACCACAAAAATTACTAACCGCGCATAAAACTTACAGGATGTATTTCTTATAGAAGAAAAAATTTAATAAAAAAATTGGCTAAAAATATAATTGTAGGTTTCTTGTGAAAATCAACTTTTTATGTTTTTAACAAATTGTCTCCCTAGAATTCAAAAAGACATTTTAAATATCTAAGTCAAGTCAGAAGCTATAGAATTTCAAAGGCAAAATTTGAGATTTTTAAAAATAGACGTCAAAATTCGAATAACACTTGATAATAATATTTTTCCCACAGTTGCGCAAATTTGCGTGTCAGCTTATTTCCTCTGAAAAAGGAACATATCTCATTGCTAAGAGATTCTTTGACTCCGAAAAAGCAGGAGAAGAAAAAAACAAAAAATGTCTTATTCAAATTATCATTTAATGAAGATGACTGAAACAAACAATTTGTTTCACTTTGCGCATTTATTCATTTATTTACAAAAAAATTGATTGTCGGTTCGCTTATTTCTTAAATGAGTATTGTTAAAACGATAAAAAATCTTTTTAGGTTTGAAAAACGCTTCTTGAATAGGTAAGTCATTGCATTTTTTCCTCGATTTGGTCATTTTTTGGATTAGAAAGTACTATCCAGGCTTCGTAAATATACTTGTCTAATTTTGATAAGAAAAGTAAAAAGGAATTAGATTGAGAGATATACAAATAATGACTATTCTGAACGTGAATAATTTTCTTCAGTTCTTGAATGTAAAAAATGTCCATTCTAATGGGTAGCATAAGATATTCTTCTGTTTTGAAATATTTTGAGCTGTTTTCTTCTTATCAAAAAGAACGTTTCAACACAACTAGAATTCTTTAGTAGAAGATTTGTTTTTTCGTCACCTGTTTGGTTATCATGATACATAATTCAGTTCAAAAGTCATTGACAAATTTTTTCAATGTAATGTACAGTAACGTACGTTACTTCTCGACCAAAATCGTTTGACGAGTGACTGATTCTGAATCGATTCTAAGTGAGGAAAATCACTGATTCCTCCAGTGAACGGCCCCTCGGTTGTAACGCGTTAACGTTACCGTTGAATTTTAAAATAAGTAACGCGTTTCCGTTAACGTTACAAGGAGAAAAATGGACGGGTTAACTTATTTCGTTTTTGACTATAGATCAGCCATCTAGATGTTAAAAGATATTTTCTGCGGATATTAAAATATATATGCAAGTACGCAAGTATGCAACGCAGAGGTTTCTTATCCCGAAGGTTTTTCTGGGTAGGAAACAGCACTTTCATCAATTATGTTACTCTGTCCAAAAAATGCATAGCATCATTATCACTATCATGTGGCGAAAATATTAATAAACATAATTTTTTCACAAGTTTGCATAAGACATGAAGCATTGCCTACAAGCTTCATCAAGTGGCCGATAGAGATATGGCGTTTTCCTGCACTCAAACAACGATTTAAATATCTTGGATGTTTCAATCTAAAATCTCAGATGTTTCAATTCAACATACAAATATTGTTACGCCTAACGTCTCAAAAGGATAGCATGTGTGCTTTGATATCTGCACTGTTAAAAATTCACGCATAAAACTTCCACTAAATGTATTGGAAGTTTATTTCCGAAATTTTGGGTAACGCTACAATACATAATGTTGTAGTTTTCAAATGCAACGGATCATGCAGCGATACATGGGTCGGATGAGGTGCATGCGTACAATTTTCGACTTATAAACGGGACAATACATATATTGCAATTTCGGCATTCCAATACCGTGTTTGCAATTTTGCCTAACGCTTGTATTGGATAAGTGTTGGAGAATTCCAAACATTTTTAACAGTGTGTATCTTTCTATATACAATCTTATACTCTGAACATCTACACTTGAACATCTATTTTTCTGTGTACAAAAAAAATATAACTTTCCTGGTAACGAGTTACAAGTAATGCGTTAATGTCCAACACTGGTTATATGTACCTCGAAGTTAAAGAATGTTTGAGCCAATAAAAACGGTTTTCTAAAAGATGGCGTTTAGGCTGTTACAGTTTGACAGTTTTTATTTGAACAAAGTGACTGCTATAGATCTTCATGTTAAACGATGCCAATAACTGTCATGTTTACTATCGTTCTAGGATAAAATAAGCATGCTCATATCTGTTTCCTTGAGGAAAGTGTGCCTTATCGTGAACTTTCTGCACTTCGAGACATTCGTCGACAATGACATGCTTCCAGAGCGTTACACTTACAAACTGTAGGTATAAGCTCAAGGCCGTTGGGGATAAGTTAATATAGGTATATAGATATAAGCATATAGTAGAGCAAACTGCAAAGCTCACGAGTAAGTCTGCCGCAAAACATCGGGAACGAATCGAGCGGTTTGAGTCCCTCTAGGTCTATTTATACATATATATGGACTTATACTGAACACAAGTGTTCAACCACCGTACAAGTTTGGCTGTAGAACCAGCCATGTGGCAGGTGACCACAATTCAGTCGAGGTGTTTCGCCTCTCTATCCACACGAGACAACATCAAATATGTCTACGTAATTTGTCTACTAAAACATGCTTACATGCACCAATTGTATTCAACGACTGTGACCGAGCGAAGCATAATTTAAGGTGCAATCTAGTAGCTCTAGACCACGATAGATTAATATAAAGCTGGAAATCGAAGGCAGTCAAATTGCTCTGTAATTTTCGAAAGTTTATTTTTAATCTTAATTGTCAAAGTTTGATCTCATTGCTCTTTCTAGTAACATAAGAAAATCATCAAATTTCACTGGCTTTATGCATAAAACACACGAAGAATTTAAGAAGCATCAACTGTATGTGCGGTGGGGCTGAATCATGTTTAAATGAAAGTTCCAAGTAAATAGGATTTGTTGACTGTTCAAGGTTATATGGCATCTCACGGACATTTTAAGATGGAAATGAAAATAATCAGTCAGGCGCTTTTTTTAAAAAGTCAGTTTTTGTGTTACATAAGAAATGAAGAAAGCTGCAGGAGATTATATGGTAGGCATTGGTTAGAATTTGTTCTGATAAATTTTTTGTTGAATGTCGTTGTCTGTCACCTCATAAATATATCAAGATAAAAGCAAAAATATTCGGAGGGCTGTTTTTCGAATAAACTCGATTATTGTATTAATTTACTCAGAAATTAGAAAATTTCACAAGATTATATGTTAAATTTCGGATAACATTTTTTTGAATAGACTTTCTTCATTGAATGTTATTTATCTGTGACCCTACGAACATTTTAAGATAAATATGAAAATAGTCAGTCAGGTGGATTTTGAAAACAGTCGATTTTTGTATTTAATCAACATGAAACCATTCTGCACAGTGCACAGCTATAGTCCAAACTCTATTATTGGAATATTTTTTATACCATAATAACATTTTATTTATTGAATATAAAGATCAACAAAGAATAGTTTGTTCAAGGGCATTTTAAAAGTATATTACTTTTAATTGTTATACCTAACGTTTAATTTGTTTTTGCAATAAAATTTCACACCATCACAATTGAATATTTTGTATTGCACAAATGTTGTCATTCAATATTATTATTATTATACCATTAAGCCATTTCCCTTTTAGGGTAGGCGTGACTTGCTCGGTTGGCAAATAGTAATTACGTATGTATGGTATAAGGTAGGTCAGGTATACGGGTATAATGTAGATAGGTATATAGGTGTTAGGTATAGGTGTTTTAGATTGATCTGGAATTCTCGTGTTATTTATTTAAATGACACGTTAATTCCGTAACACACTGCTCTGACCCAGGTTGCTGATCAATTTCTCTAGCGATCACCCCAAGTGAGGAGCCTCAGAAAATTGTTATGTAATTAGACACAAACCTAATCTTTTCAGAAGAAGTCCCTCCCATGATTTTTATTTCCACCTGGATATATTCGTGGGGTGACAGACACCCACATTCAGTAAAAAACCCAATTAATTAAATGTTACCCAATATTAGGTATTTTATCATAATTTATTTATTTTTAGTAATTAAATACAAAAGTCGACTTTTAAAAAAAATGCCCTCTCTACTAGATTATTTTCATTTTCATCTGGAAATATTCGTAGGAAGCTATATTACCATAAACAATAAAAAAATCCTATTGACTTGGAATTTCTATTTGAACTTGGTTCACCCCAACCGTGTATGATTTGATCAAGGTGGCCGCAAAACTTCATTCTCAAAATTCCCTGACTTTTCCCTGACTAATTTTTCATTATTCCTGAGCATTAATATTTGAAGATAAAAATTCTAATCTTGAAACGTTTTTTATATAAAATCTTTTATGAATGGAATAAACAAATTTAAATCATAAATTCATAAATCTTCAATTTATTATTCTCAGGAATGCCACAGCCTAATTTATTTGAAAAAACTGAAAAAGTGACCTATTTAAACCAGACAATGTTTCTAAAAGTGACGAATTTCAAACCCAAAAAATAACTTACGTGCATTATTAATGTGAATAATGTTCTTTTAAAATAGAAAGAATTCGAAAGAGTTCGATTCATAAGACCTCAAAACAATTCAAGGTAAATTAACAAGAATTCAAATAATTTAGTAAAAAAAATTTAATCCAAAAAATTTCGTAGATTTTAGTGAAATTGAAGTGATTTTAGAGGAATTTGAGGAAAATGAGAAGAATTCGATGAAATTCACAAAGGTTAAGGTGAATTGAAAAAAATCAAGAGAACTATAAATAATTTCAAAACATAGAAAAATTTATTGAATACAGTCAGTTTCATATAATTTTAGAAAAATCCAAGACTTTGAAGCCTTGAATTAAACTTTTTCTTAAATCCGTAGAATTGAGTAGAATTAGGTGAATATACAACAATTCAAAAGAATTCAGAAGGATTCAGGCTGAATTCAGGAAAATTCTAGTTGAATTCCAAGTAAATTGCAGAAATATTTTTAAATCTCTTCAAATGCTTGAAGACCTATAAAATCCCTCATTTCATGTGAATAAATTCTTTGAAATCCATTCTAATATTATAAAATCCTGTGAAATTATATGTTCAAAGAAATTTCCTGAAATCCTGGAAAAGTTATTAGAATACCTTGAGCGCTTTTAAATTTGATTAAAATCGTTGAAATGATCAGAAATCTTAAAAAGTCCCTGTGAATCTTCTTGAATATTTAAAAATCTAATAGCTTCTATAAAATCGTTCAATATATTCCACAATTCTGGGAAATTTTTTAGAACCGCATGACTTTTTTTTGAAATCGCTTAAAATCCTTGGACCGGATCTATTTAAAAAAGGCAGGTTCTACATTTGAAGTCGCAGAATCTCTCGGGGACAAAATATGTTGTTTTGTCGAGGAAATTAGGTAATACGTATGTTTGCGATTTTCGAAAAAAATTTTTTTGCGAAGTTATGCGTATTTGAATTTTTTGCTTTGTTTTTCAAAAAAAGCCCAATTTTTTCTTTAGAATTATATAACTATTGGCCTAATTGAGATATTTCAGATTTCTTTTCAGATTCTGGTAGAGTTTAACCGCCTTCTTTCGAAAGCCGGGTTTTCTGAAAATATTCAAAGTCGATTTTCTCAAAAAACCCACACTTATATTTTTTGCCAATTTTTTTTTTAATTTGTACTATCATAAGGAAAATACCTTGCGAGTTTTATGCGGGCTCAATAGAATTTGTGGCCAGGAGAATTTTTTCATAAAATCGAATTCTCGCATTTTTCATGCAAATAGCAACAGATACGAAAAAATGTGACAAATAATTGGCATAGTTAAAAAAGTTCTACACACAGTTTCTTTACTCATTTACGGTATCCTTTACATTTCAACAAAAAAATAAAAAATAACATTTTCATAAAGAAAAAAATTCTCTTGACCACAAAACTTGTTTAACCCGCATGGAACTTATAGAATATCTTTTTTATATGAATAAAAATTTGTAAAAAAATATTGAAAAAAATAAAAAGTGGGGTTTGCCCCCTTTTACAGAATAATTGAAAATGCCCTATTTTTTAGTCCTTCAACTTGTTTTTCAAATTTTATATATAAATGAACAATTGAAATTCGAAAATGTCTTTATTCATTTTTTCTATCATTCTGTGATACACTGAGCAAAGAATTCCCCAGTGGTTGGGGTTTACACCCCAATAGTTGGGGTGGTTTCTCTTTTCTTCTGTTGCACACGAAGGATTGGTGCGGTCGCACCAACGAGTCGTGCGAGCACCCCAACCATTGGGGTGCTCACCCGAAGCAGCAGCGGCCGAACTGGTGGGGTGCGCGCCCTAATGGTTGGGGAGCTTGCACCTATGATTCGGGAGATTCGAGTCGTCCACCGCGTTGGATGTTGCGCGTTCGACGTTTGCGCATGTTCGCTAATGGCAGCAGCTGATAAACATCAGGCTCTTCCCGAATATCACTGTTTCTAGTTTATGACAATTTTATTATTCATGTGCGAGATGTCAGTGGAATTCAGTGTAAACTAGTTATCTGGTTTTTCTTTGGATAATCATTAACGAAGGTTCATTAACGGAGAATTATTTCTGGTATATATACAGAAATAATTCTGGAGAAAAAATAAGGTTTTATATTTCTCTTACCTTCGTTAATGATTATCCAAAGAAAAACCAGATAACTAGTTTACACTGTATTCCACTGACATCTCGCACATGAATAATAAAATTGACATAAACTAGAAACAGTGCCATTCAGGAAGAGCCTGATGTTCATCAGCTGCGGCCATTAGCGAACATGCGCAAACGTCGAACGCGCAACATCCAACGCGGTGGACGACTCGAATCTCCCGAATCATAGGTGCAAGCTCCCCAACCATTTGGGCGTGCACCCCACCAGTTCGACCGCTGCTGCTTCGGGTGAGCACCCCAATGGTTGGGATGCTCGCACGGCTCGTTGGTGCGAGCGCACCAATCTTTCGCGTGAAACGGGAAAAAAGAGAAACCACCCCAACTATTGGGGTGTAAACCCGAACCACTGGGGAATTCTTCGCTCAGTGATAGGTTAATGTCTCTATGCAAATTTATATTCACAATGATAGGTGAAACTCGGAGAATAAATTTGAATGCCAAACGACAAGTGTGTCTTAATTTTGAAAATGTGCATAGAAAAGCAATTTATTATATAGTAAATAACAGATTTTTACAGTTAAAAGAACTGGCTGCTCTGCTGCCAATGTAGTTTCCAAAAGAAACATTGAATTTTTTTATTTTTCTCGGAAATGGTAAAAAATATGATGAATGAGTGAAGAAACTTCGTGTAGAACTTTTTGAACTGTGCCAATTATTTTCTTCACATTTTTTCATATATGTGTTGTTTGTAAGAAAAATGCGGAAATTGGATTTTATGAACACAATTCTCCTGGCCACAAAAGTTATTTAGCCCGCATGAAACTCACAAGGTATTTTCCTTATGATAGTACAAATTAAAAAGAATTGGCAAAAAATATAAAAATGATTTTTTTGATAAAAGGTTTTAAGGAAAGTTTAAGGAAAAAATTGGTATTTTTTTGAAAAACAAAGCAAAAAATTCGAATATGCATAACTTTGTAAACATATTTTTTCCAAAATCGCAAAAATTCGCATTACCTAATTTTCTCTAAAAAGAACATATTTCGTCCTCGAGAGATTCTGCGACTTCAAGTGTAGAACTTGCATGATTCGAAATGAATTCGGTCCTTGGAAATACCTTGAATTTTTAAAATCTCCTGAAAATATTTTGAAATTTTTTGAAATACCCTAAAATATTTCGAACCCTTTGAAATCCCTTCAAATCAATAAAATGAATTGCAAATTCCTTGGAATCTTTATAATACCCTAAACTATTTCAAATCCTTCAAAATCCTTTGAAACTTTTTAAAGCTCTCGAAAATGTCCTTTGAATTTTATAAATACCCTAAAATCTATGTAAATCCTTCAAAATAAATTTAAAGGATTCAAATCTTTTAGCAATACCATAAAACCTTAAGAAATCTTGGCAGTCCCTTCAAATTCTTGAAATAAATTGAAAATTCATTAGGATCATTCAAAATATCCTAAAATCTCAAAAATCTTTGGTGATACCTTCATATGTTTGAAAATATTTGAAATCCTATGAAATTGCTCAATTTTTGTGAATAAATTATCTAAAATCCATATAAGTATCATGAAATCCCGTAAAATTACAGAAAACCTGATGATATTTCCTGAATTCCTAGAAAATTTAGCTTTTAAAATCCCTTAAATCATTCAAATCCCTGGAAATTCCTTGAAAATTGTTTCATTTCATGGAGATAACTAACATTTTTTTCAATACAGTAAAAGATTTTTATTACTTTGAAATCTTTTTAGAACACTTGAAACTTTTTAGACTTCTTTAAAATTCTCTAGATGTTTTTAAATTTCCTAAATTTTTTGTAGATCTTTGGGAAATACTTTAAACTATTGAAATCTACTGAAAAATAAGCTGATATATTTTAAGTACTTTGAAATTTTTCTAATACCTCGAAACTTTTTAAAGTTCTTAACATTTCGTTGGAATTTTCAAAAATACCCTACAATATGTGACATCATTTGGAATCTTCGAATTATTGAAATCTATTAAAAATCCATTAGAATATTTCAAAATACCCTAAACTATTTTGAATCCTTTGAAACTCTTTGAAGGTCTTGGAAATTCAGAGGAATTTTTTTTAATACCCTCAAATCTTTCAAAATTCTTTAAAATTCCTTTGAATTATTGTAATATATGAAATATTTTTATAATCTCTGAAAATTCCCTACAATATTTCAAAAAAATTCAAGAAAATTCAGAAATAGGCATAAATCTGAATCCAATAATGGTTAACCCATGAGTTAATTTATTGAAAGAAAATTGACTAAAGTGATCTTTTTGATTGAAAAAGCGGCTATAATTACTAATAGTGCTTTCACAGAAATTTCCTGAGGTTTTCAATTTTTTTTCAAAATTCCTGATTTTTTCCTGATTTCAATGTTTTCCCTGACCTAAGGCCATCATTTAATGTCTTAAAATAAAAGAATTTATGAATGCTGTAAATAGTTTTAAAGCTATAACAGTGTTGCCCTATGCGCGAAGCATAATTATTAATTCTGATTAAGTTGAAAATGATAAAGGAACTATATGATGAACTACTACCCTAGATTACATTCAAACTAAATACTTCCCTCAGAGACATAAAACACAAATGGTGACTCTATTTAATAAAGAAATTCTTTTATCTGAATCTGATCTCAAAATTTCTTTTCATAAGAAACCAATACACAGAATTTTGATAGATCTTATTTATAAGATTTAGAAGATGAATAATGAGGCATACTAACGTGCTGATAGCATGTCATTTTTGGTGTTTTCTCAATAACAAAAGTGATTACCACCGAGGACATAAAAGTTCCGAGTCTAAAAATGTATATAAAGGAATGCTGCTATGATTACTGCGGTATGTACATGCAAAGGGAGCATTAGAAATGCTGCAGGAAGCGCAGAAAAGAAATGTACCTCGAAATAAATAGCAAAAATAAATCGTGACTCCTTGGGCTTTGGATACTTAAGAGTCGATTTTCCAGGGCCAGGATCATAGCAGTCAACGTCAACGTCAACGTGTTCGGCGGTCGGCAACTAAGGTCAGACCACACAGTTAAACCGACTTAATCTTGATTCACACGCGAGAAATTTAACCTAAGTTAGATCGCACTCCGGGTCAAGGTGCAAGCTCAACCCTTGCACGCACTTGCTATACTTTTACTTTTACTTTTACTTTTACTTTTTTACCTATTCCTATTACTTATTTCCTTTTTCCAAATTCCTGCCATATTATCACATCAAAGTGTTTTATATTTGGCTGCAACATTCTAATTAACTCTAATTATCGAAAAAAGGTGATACTTTAATATTCTGTCAGGAAACTAGAGAATGACCTTGAACTGTCTTGTGCAAACCTTGACACCACGATTTTTAGAAATAAATTTAAATTAGTTTTCTTAATAGGCTTTTATTTTTATTTGTAAGGTTTCGTAGCTCTGTACGGAAACCGTTATAGTTTCGGACGGGTGTCTGTCCGTCCTTCCGTCTCACTTTTTTCTTGGGAGGGGAAATGAGGGATAGGGAAGTAAGGGAAGTGAGTGGAACTGAATGGAAGTGAGGAAGCGGAAGTACGGCGAGTGTGGGAAGGGGAAGGATGGGGATTTTAGGGGAGGGGTACTGGGGAACTGATGGTGAGCAGTGAAGGGGAAGTAGAGGAAGGGAAGTGATGATATAAAGTAGGGAAGAAAGATGGGTAGAGGAAGTTGGGGGAATGTGAAGAAGGGAAATGAGGAAAAGTTGGGGGCAGGAAGTAAGTGAAGTGATCAGAAGTAACAGAAAGTGAGGAGATGTGAGAGGAAGGGAAGTAGGAGAAGTGAGAGGCAGTTTCAAGAAGTAAGTGGATGTAATGAGAAATGGAGGTGAGCAGTGAAAGGGAAAATATGAAAGAGAAGCAAGTGTAACAAATCAAGAAGGAGTACAGAGGGGAGGGTAAGAAGAGAACGGAAGTGATGAGTAGGAAGAGAAAGTAGGGGAAATGGTAGACGAAAAGTAGGTGAAGTGAGCAGAAATATGGGAAGTGAGGAGATGTGAGCAATGAAGGGGAGATAGGGAAAGGGCAGCGAAAGTGAGGAAGTAGGGAAGTAGGTGGGGTGGGGATGGGGAGACGGGAAGGGAAGTGATGGATGGGAAGAGAAAGTAGGGGATGTGGCGGACAAGAAGTAAATGAAGTGAGCCAAAGTGAAGGGAAATGAGGAGATATGAGTGGTTGGGATGTTTGGGAAGGGAAGGAGGGAAGTAAGGAGAGGTATAGTCCGTCCGTCCGTCGTAATTTTTTACACTGGGAGGGGAAGTGGGGAGAGAGAATTTAAAGAAAGTGGGAAAGTAGATTTAGGGGTGGGGAGAGGAAGTAAGATAGGGTTTAGGGAAAGTGAAAAGAGGAGAAGTAGAAAAGGTAGAAGTAGAGGAAGAGAGCGGAAGTGCACGGGAATGTCAGTGAAGGTATGAGAGTATGGGAGGAGGAGATTTGAAAAACTTGATTAAAGTCTTAATAATCTACGAGAATCTGGTCTGATCAGGATATATGTAGTTTTTCAAATGTAAAGCTGTCAAAAATAGTCCTGAGGTCATGATTTAATGATTTAAATTTTACGAACTTTTAATTTGGTTCCATGCTGACTATAATTTTTACGAATGTGGATGCTTTGAAATTGGATATATTCCAATGGAATTTGACATTCAATGCTTTTAAGTTTGAACATTCTAAATTACGTATGCTTTCAAATTAGGGTGATTTATCGAATAGACTTGCTTTCAAGTTTGAAAGTTCTGAATTGCAAGTGCTTTCAAATTAGGATCTTTTATCAAGTGTCAGTCAACATCTTTCAATTTTGAGTTTTTCAAATTAAAATATATTTCAATTTCAACCTTTTGAAATGTAAATAAAATATATCAATATCATGAAACTTTCAAATATAGAGAGGAAATTGAAGTTAATGACATTATTCCAAATAATGATATATTCCATAACTTTTTCGGAATTTTTAGTATATTTTAAGGTATTATGAGCACGAAAAAAATAATTCCCCAAAAAAATTATGATTGCTGATGGCCTCGTTTAAATGAGAAATTATATTTTGTATGAAAAAATTTGTAAAGAAAGAAAATTTTTTAATCACAAATTTTTTTTTTTTGACTAAACTATTTCTCTTATAGCTGCGCACCCAAATTTCCAAAATTCTACGGTGTTAATGAATTTGAAAAAAAAAATTGTTCATTGACACAAATGATTGGAAAGCAATTTATCGAACGAAAAATGTTATAAATGAATAACTATATTTTATAGTAATTTATTGAGTGGCAACAAGCCACAATAACAATAGAAGAATAATGTTTTTTTCTTTTGAAGAAGATGAAGAGTAA
Organism: Andricus quercusramuli; assembly: GCA_932178445.1. Taxonomy (NCBI): domain Eukaryota; kingdom Metazoa; phylum Arthropoda; class Insecta; order Hymenoptera; family Cynipidae; genus Andricus; species Andricus quercusramuli. The sequence goes on along the minus strand of CAKNXH010001295.1, from coordinate 119,016 downwards.
GAAAATTGAAAAGTTTTGAAGTATAGTTATATATTTTTACTCGAGAATTGTTTTTTCATGTCCACAAAACCTAAAGCAATAACAAACACACATCAAGAAACATTTCTGGGAATGAAAAAAATGTAAATTGTTCGAAATTTTTAACTTTATATGCTTTCAAATTAATCAAATTGCAATACAAAATTTTTGAATATTCCGTCAATGACAGTATATATATCTTTTTCAAATATTTTAATTTTTAAAGTAAGGAAAAATTGACTGCAAAATTTATTAATTTTAAGTTACCTCATCAAAACAGTTGAATTCATACAATTATGTTTCGAGTGAGCTGAATAAAACTAGCTGATCAAAATAAAACCCGTCAAATGCTCCCAAAACATTGGAAGTAGAGAGATTTTCCACGTAAATAGGGAAAGAATACAAAAAGATTATAAAGAAAACAGCCTCTCCAAAAACAAAATTTGTTCAATACTAATACTATTTTCAATATGCTTTTTATGAGATTCTTGATTTTGGCAACATGTAGGAACTTGAGCTGACATTTCAAGTTTTCCATCTCTCGTGTTTTTGTCCATTTTCGACCCACGTCTCCGACATAAAGTCGCCTAAGGTTTTCCAATACTTGGAAAATGTAGTGGCTGATACTTCAACCAAGAAAGATTTTAATGTAAATAAAAAACAAATGAATTCAAACAAAAAAGACAAATTTTCAACAAACCAGTTTAATTTTCAATCAAAAAGATGATTTTTCAACAAAATAATAGAATTTTCGACAAAAAAATTAAATACTCAACCAAAAGGTAGAATTTTCAGCCCAAAAAACACGTTTTCAACAAGAAAGTTCATTTTGAAATTAGAAAGACAAATTTTTAACAAAACACTTGAATTCTTGAGCAAAAAGATGATTTTTCAACAAAACAGTTGAATTTTCGATCAAAAAGGATGACAAACAAACCAGTTGAATTTTCAAAAGAATAATTAAATTTTCAAGCAAATAATGGAATTTCTAACCAAATAGTTATATTTTTAACCTATCAAGAAGAAATTTCAGCCAAATAGTTGACTTTTCAAACAAGATAGATTAATCTTCCAAGAAAAACAACTAAATTTTCAATCAAATTAATTTTTAAGCGAAAACAAACATTTTTTCAGACAATATTTGAATTTCAGATCAAAAAGTTAAATTTTCCACAACATAAGGAATTTTTCAACAAATGAGCTGGATTTTTAAACGAATAATTACCTGAGAAAATAAATTTTTAACGAAATGATCGAGTTAAAAAAAGATTGAACATTCAACAAAAAAATGTATTTTTCGCCAAGCAAGATGAATTTTCAACCAAAAAACATGCATTTATATTCGAAAAGGATGAATTTTTTATCCAAAGAGACGAATGTTAGAGAAAGGATACATTTTCAATAACAAAAATGTGCTTTCAACAAAATAGTGAAGTTTGTAATCAGATATTTGAATTTTCAACAAAATATTTTCAAACAAATAGTTGGATTTTCTGCCAAAATGGTTGAATTTGTAAATAAAAAAGAAGAATTCGCCAGAAAAATTGAATTTTTATTCCAAAAACGGTAATTTTCAACAAAATAATTCAATTTTCAATAATATAATTAGGTTTTCAACAAAATAGTTGAACTTTTAACAAAATATGTTAATTCTCAACTGAATGGTAGAATTTTCAACCAAGAAGATTACTTTTCAACAAAATAGTAAAATTTTTAACAAAAAGATAATATTCATTGTAATATCATATATCTTATCAATTAGGCTAACTATGAGAATATCGATTTTCTTACCGGGTTTTACTACATCAGTTCGCATTTGAGGAATATTACACATCATACATAGGAAATATGAATGGAAATTGAAATTTTCTGTAATGCTTGAAAACATCAAGATTAGTGATTATATTTTACAATAAAAGCATCTACATACTAGGTGATTCAAAGTTGGACTAATTTGTTGAACATTCATTTTGTTGGTTGAAGATTTAACTATTTTATTGAAAATTCGTTTTTTTAATTATACATTAATTTTTTTAACTGAAAATGTAACTTTTCCATTTTTAACTGAAAATGTAACTTTTCCATTTTTGGATGAAAATGGATTGTTTTTAGTTGAAAATTCGAATACGTGGTTGAAAATGTTTTTGTTGTCAATTCTGTTGTCAATTTATCTTTTTTAATTTAAAAAAATTTTGTTAAATGAAAATTCAGTCACTTGGTTGAAAGTTGAACTACTTTGTGAAAAATTAATTTTATTATTAAAAAATCCTCTTTGGTTGTAAAAATAACGGTTACGTTAAAAATTGTGGTTTTTATGCACAGAAAATTAATTTTTTTACCTGAAATTTCAACTACTCCATTTTTTGTTTAAAGATTGATGTTCTTTAATTAAACATTCCACTTTTCATTTAAAAATTAACTTCTTTCTCAAAAATTCATATTTTCGGGGTGAAAATTCAACTGTTTCGTAAAAAAATTACTTTTTTGGTTTACAAATTCAAGTATTTTGTTAAAAATTTGTCTTTTTGTGTTGAAAATTCTATTACTTAGGTAAAAACTTTGAAATCTTGGTCAAAAATTAACTTTTTGCTTGGTAATTAGTTACAAATGAATCAGTAGTGGTTGAGGATTCGATTATTTTGTTAAAAGTTCGTCTTTTTTGCCTACATTCAACTATTATTCATTTTAAATAAAAATATTATTTGGTTGAAATATCAACAATTAGATTTTTCGTTGTGAAATCCTCTTTTTTGTTAAATTCGACTATTTTTTAATTAAAATTGTATACTCTTTTGGTTGAAACATCAATTATTATATTTTTTATTGGCAATTGATCTTGTTTTGATTGAGAATTCGAATCTCTTTACAAAAATCTCTCTTCTTGGCTTCAAAATTCGAGTATTTGATTGAAAATTCCACTGTATTTGATTTAAGTTCGACCTTTTTCATTTAGGAATTCGACCATCTTTTAGAAAAATCATCTTATTAAGTTCAAAATCCAACTATCTGTTGAAAATTTGTCCCTTTCACTTGAAAATTCAACTATTTAATTGAAAATGCAACTGTTCAACTGACAATTATTTTTTCTTCTGAAAAGTTCCACTATTTTGTTACAAATTTCATTATTTTGTTGAAAATGCAACTACTATG
>CAKNXH010001295.1:80797-115448 GCA_932178445.1 Andricus quercusramuli | reverse complement strand
CAGCTGAAAGGTTCAAATATTTGTTTAAAAATTCAAATATTTTGTTGGAAATTCTTCTCTTTTGCTTGAAAGTTGAAATAGTCGGCTGTAAATGCAACTGTTTAGTCTACAATTAATTTGCTTGTTGGTTAAAAATTTAAATATTTCGTTCAAAAACTATTTTTCAGGTTTTATAAGTTTTTTCGAAAACATTCGACTTTAAGCTTGAAAACACAAATTTCGAGTTAAAATTGCATCTCCTTTGATCTAAGATTAATTTTCGTTGTTAACATTTCAATCACGCCATTTTTACTCAAAGGGGGGGGGGGGGGTGAGTCGTATTTGCAATGTCACCCTGGGGTTCAAGATTTGTGTGACGATCTGTGAAGAAATGGCAGGTGTAAAAAAAATGTTCAAAATAGCGTGACGTAGTTTTTGATCAGCCCCTAAGCACAAAAAGAGGAAAAGGGCAAATTTGAGAAAACATAAAAAAGTGAAGGTATATTGGGAAGGCTTCGGCCTTCACTCCATATTTATGCTGAAAGGTCTAATGCATTGAAGGTCAAAGGCGCCGAGACCAATAATACCTGAAGAAAAGTTCCCATAACTAGAAATTGATTTTCCTAATTCAAGTACAAGTGGTTTTTTGCGTCTGATTTTTATCGAGTCTGGCACGCAGCGTTCTTAAAGCCTTTCGCCATCCGTGTTAAAGCACCTTAAAGTAAAATCAACTTTAAGCAGACGGAATAGTTAGGTTGTTAAAGGGCAACGATTATAATACTGATTTATCGCCAAAACGCGAATCGCGTGTCGCATTTTATATATGCATCTGCACCTATGGATACATATATGGAGAAAGGCCTCAAGGTTATCAGCAGAGTTTTCGTAAAGTTTCGATCAAACCTCACTCACTCTTTCTCTGGAATACTCATGTGCGTGCATCGTCAAGACGACACAGGAACACGCGAAATGCCTCTAATTCGCAGAAACAGGTTGCAATTCAGACACTTACATCAATCACAAATTTCTATGTTCCTTGATTAAATGGTACAAAACCTTCCATCAAGATCCAGAAATAGGTGCTGATTGTAAGATGATTAAAACAGACTTCACAGCCCAATATAGTTTTAAAATAGTGAAAATAGGATGATTTTTAACGAAAATGGGAGAATGAATTCTTTTCAATAAAATTAAGTAAAGCTCTTCGCCTGGGGTGATTGCTTGAGAGATTGATCAGCAACCTGTGTCGGAGCGGTGTTACGGAAGGAACGTGTTACTTAAATAGGCAACACGGGATTTCTATATTGATATAAAATGTAGGGGAAACCTCCCTACAGTGGATAGCTTCCTACAGTGGACATTTGTAAATAAAAGCGAAATGCCTAAAGTAAACCTAATTTGCGCATTTGGTATGATTTAAGTTGATAAAAATGCATCATAAGACAGAATTTCATGTTATACCTAATTATAATAAAAGAAAAAAGTATAAAAAACTATTTTTGACATAACCAAGAAACTTTGTCCTCCACTTTAGTAATTTTTTCCAAGTATCTCAATTTTTTCAGAATGATTTTGTTTATTAATATATGTTCCTTGGTCATTAAACCATAATATTTTTCACCCTAGAAGCTTACGTTCTATGTAAGAAAACTATTATAAATATAATCCTTGAGGCTCTCATTTTCCTACTATGGATACTAGCGTCATCCCTACAGTGGATTTTCAGTTAAAAGTTTTAGATAATTTGCACTCATAGGTTGGTACTGAAATAGCAGAAGGCAGAATCAGCTGATACTTTGAACATAGCTGCAGCATAATGTAATTGAGAGTAATTTTAAATTTCCCTCAAGTAGAAATAACCTCACCATGCCCAATTTCTGTGTAGGTATTTTCTAGGTACTTTTGACATGGCAAGATTGGTGGCAATCATAACCCCACCGCACCTGTCCACTGAAAGGCATGTAGTGAAATATGAGCGAAATAACTGACATTATATTTTTGCTAATTTTATGCAAAATCGAAATTATATCACTTTTTTCTTTTTTTCTGATAGTCGCGTCGGTATAAAATATAATTTAGGGGTACGCATAAAAACATCTTTCTATTCTGATTCGCGGTGTAGAATCGAATGTCCACTGTAGGGCGAACCAGCCAACACTGGACAAAATTTTACCACCTCAAAATAATATCAATAGCTTTTTATTCGTTAACGAATTGATTTTTACTGATATCTCATCACATGGGTGAATATATCAGCTTCATTTGTGTCAGAACAGCTCGTCAATATATATCCTATTTTGTGTTTACTGAAATCTACCAATTTTTGCTATCCACTGTAGGGAGGTTTCCCCTATACTTATACCCCTTTATACCTCCTCCTTCACTTCCCTTTCTCACTTTTCCCATATGAATTCCATGGTCCCCGCCTTTACATTTTTAACATAAAAATACAAATTTTCGAAAAAAAGATCATTTTTGGTCAAGAAAGATGAACCTTCCACAAAACACTTGGATTCTCGACAAAAAAATTACTTTTTAACAAAACAGTCGAATTTTTAACAGGATAATTAAATTTTCAACAAAATATTGGAATGTTTGAACAAAAAATTATATTTTCAACCTGCAAAGATGAATTTTTTAAACAAATAGTCTTTAAACTTTTAACTTTAACTTTTTAACTTTAGAAAACTACAGTTAGATTGCAACCAAATAGTTGAATTTTCAAGCAAGAAAGACAGATTTGTTTTTGAGATAGTCCAATTTTCAACCCAGGAAGTTGAATTTTCAGCAAAGAGTTCCTTTTTAGCCAAGAAATATTCATTGTCAAAAAAAGAAAACTTTTTTCAATCACAAATTAGGAATTTTCTATCCCAAAAAGCGAATGTTCAAGAAAACAGATCAATTGTCAATAAAAAAATTCCTTTTAACAAAATAGTTCATTTTATAATAGAATAATCAAGTTTTTAACAAAAAAGTCGAATTTTCATAGTTAAGGGTAATTTTCAACTAAATATTTGGGTCGTCAGCCAAAATAGTTAAATATGGAAGACATAAAGACCAATTTGTTCAGAAAACATTAGAATTTTCAATAAAAAAAGTTAAATTTTCAACAAAAGAATTGAATTTTCAATAGAATAATTAAATTTCCAACGAAATTGTGGAATTTCGAACAAAACAGTTTAATTTTTATGAGAACCATGACATTTTTAGCAGAATAGTTCTATTCTCAACTAAATGGTTGAATTTTCAAACAAAATAAAATAAACTTAAACCAAAAACTTTAAACAAAAACAGTAAAAAATTCAAATGTTTTAGCAACTTTTTAACTCAAGAAGATACACTTTTCACAAACAAGTTAATTTTCAATCAAGAAATATAAATTTTCAACAAAAAACTTGCGTTCTCGACGAAAACATGACTTTTTAAGCGAACAGTTTAATTTTTTACCAAAAAAAATTACTTTAACAAGACAGTTGATTTTTCAACAAAATAGTGGAATTTTTAACCACGCATTTACATTTTTTTAAAAAATAATGACATTGCCATCAAACCAGCTACATTTTTTACCAAACAGTTAGTTAAATTTTAAATCCAAAAGGTTGATTTTTCAATAAAAGATTTGAATTTTCAACAAAATATTCAATTAGGTTTCTGATAAAATAGTCGGAGTTTCAACTGAAAAGTTTAGTTAAAAAAATTAAACAAAAAAGTACATTTTAAATGTGGAATTTTCAACCAAATATTTGAATTTTTGATCTACAAAAATGAATATTCAATCAAATAGTCGAATTTTCAAACACAAAAGATTAAATTGATTTTGATGTTAAGGTTTTTGACCAGTGAAATATTAATTTTATATGATGTTAATGTTTTTTGTCTACTTGGTCTAAAATCAATATTCATTGAATATTGATAATTAATTTTTTTTTTTTTGAGTTTTGAAAAAAATCTCTCTACCTTCACTGGGATTTGAACACCAGATCTTTCAGATTTCTGGTCTGATGCTTTAACCAATTAAGCTACAGAGACACGAGAAGATTTTCTTCAAAACTCTTACAAGCTGAATTTCGACGTCATTCTATACTTGTATCATTATTCCAACGTGAGAGTGATTTCATTAATTTTGATGTTAAGGTTGTTGACCAGTGAAATATTAATTTTATATGATGTTAATGTTAAAGCATCAGACCGGAAATCTGAAAGATCTGGTGTTCAAATCCCAGTGATGGTAGAGAGATTTTTTTCAAAACTCAAAAAAAAAAAAAAAAATTGATTATCAATATTCAATGAATATTGATTTTAGACCAAGTAGACAAAAAAACATTAACATCATATAAAACAAAAGATTAAACTTGATGCAAAAACAGTTGCGAAAAAAAATTACGAAGAATGTAATAGTTGATATTTCGACCAAAAATATTTCAATTTAAAATCAAAAACAATTAGATTCAAACAAAAAAGAACCAAAAACCAAGGAAATTAATATTCAACCAAAAAAGAAGGAACAACAAAACATTTAAACTTCCGACCAAAGAGATGAATCTTCAACCAAAAGAATGATTTTTTAACAAAGTGGTTCATATTTCACCCAAACCTTTAACGGGAATGGTTGAATTTCCAGTTTAAAAAATTTAATTTAAACCCAAAAATACAATCTTTCAACAAAATAATTAAATTTTCACCCGAATAGTAGAATTTTGAACAAAAAGAGATGAATTATCAACCAAAAATTTAAAAGTAGAATTTGCAACCCAAAAAAATGAACTGTCAATCGAAAAATATTTTTATTTTTTATATGGTTTCTATTAATTCAGTTCACATTTAAGGGGGGGAAACGAGAAAAAGTGGACGTTTCTTGAAAACAGGCGGAAAAAGAGCAATTTTTTAAAAAAGGAGAAACAAAAAAATATTTCTAAATTGATAAAGCACAAGCACTTAAAGTGCAATTTTGAAAACTGTTCAATAAGAGAAAAAACACAAATTAGTGTACTTATTAGAAAAGTTCTAACCTCGCTTGTTTTCAAGGTTTCTGTAATGATATCTTTTAACACAGAAACTCGTTTTTTTTAATGGTTGGAGATTACAGATGCGAAACACGCACTCACTATAATGACTGTGTTAAAAAATCTTTTAAGAAAAATCAGTTGAAAGCAGAAAAATCTCTAAGGTAAAACATAAGCTGTATGAGTAATTATATATTAAAGGTCTAGCAACGATAAAAAAAATGTGAGGGGAATAATTGAGATAACTGAAGAATTATATGACATTATAAGTAATCGACTCAATGCCACCTATAATAAAAAGTTTCAAACTGTAGGTTATGCGATTTTGAGATTACGAAACAAGGAATAATTTAATAGGATTTATGCCAGGGGATTGAGTGATTAAATTAAAGTAAAACCTCTAATAAGTTTTTCTTAATGTTACTTTTTTGAGTAACTAGTTACTGTTACTAGATAAAGTAACTTTGAGTTACCTAAAAAGATACATTTCTCACTTCGTTAATTTTATAATTTAAAAATTAACATAACTAAGATGATAGTACATGAAGATATAATTTGGAAAGAAATAGGCTTCAGTTAAAGTAAATAAAAAATGCACAATATATTTCGACAAGTGAACGAAAAGTTGTTTTTTTAACAACAAAAAAAAACATTTTTTTACAGGAAGAGATGAATTTTCTCATACCAAACAGAAAATGTTGAACTAAAGAGTTGAATTTTCAAGCCAAAAGAATGAATTTTTAACAAAAAAGTTAATTTTCAACGAAATAGTTGGATTCTCTACCGAAAAGTTAAATTTTTAACAAAATAAATGAACTTTCAACGAAGTGTTTGAATTTTCATACAGAAAATATTAATTTTCAATCCACAAGTTAATTTTTAACGAAATAGTTGAATTTTCTACCAAAATGTTTGAATTTTGACCCAAGGAAAACGAATTTAAAACAAAATAATGAAATTTTCAAACAAAGAAATGTATTTTCAATTATTGAAATTATGAATCTTGAACAAAACAACTGAATTTTTAACAAAGCAGTGCAACTCTCAATCGGGCGGTTAAATTTGCATCCAGAAAAAACAAATTTTCAGCAAGATAGCTGAACTCTGCACAGACATCTTTTTACCAAAAAAGATGAATTTTCAAACCAAAAACAAAACTTTTTGCCAAAGTTGAGTTTTCAACCAAAATTTTGGATATTCTTGAAAGAATTAGGGGAAATTTCTAGCAAAATAGATTAATTTTTAACAAAATGCATGAATTTTCACCCAAAATAGATGAATTCTCTACGAAAAATGTAATACTTGATATTATGTCAAACAAAAAGGTTTTTAATTCGAACTAAAATACAGTTAAATTCAATTAAAAAATCGTCAACTCAATCAGATTATTTTGTTACCAAAATACTCAATTCTTTTTAACAAAAGAGGTAAATTTTGAAACAAAAAAGACGACTTTTGAACCAAGAAAGAATAAAAATTCCACTGAATTCTTCAATTTTCAAGCGAAAAAAAACGAGCTTCCTACCAGATTTGCACTTTCAAACCGAAAATATGAATTTTGAATAAAAAAGGTACTCTTTAACAAAATAGTTTGACTTTCTACCCAAATACTGGAATTTTTAACAAATACATTAATGGTAAACCAAAATAGATGAATTCTCAACAAAAAATATAACAGTTGATATTATTTCAACCATAAAATATTTTAATTTGAAATAAAACACAGTTGAATTCAACCAAAAAGACGAATTTTCAATAAAATAGCTTGATCTTCAACCAAATCAGCTTGATATTTTACAAAAATAGTTGAATTTTGAACAACAAATAAATGAGATTTTTTCAGTAAAAGATATAAATTTTTAAACAAAACATCGGAATTTCGAACCAAAAAGGAAACAATTTTCACTGAATTGTTGAATTTTCTAGCCAAAAAGATGAATTTTCTACAAAACAGGTGTATGTTCAAATCGAAATTATGAATTTTCAACAAAAAAAGTTACTTTTCAACGAAATAGTTGCACTTTCTACAAAATTAGTTGAATTTTTAACAAAATGCATGCATTTTCAACCAATTAGTTAAATTTTCAATTAAAATAGATGAATAATTCTCATTGAAAAATGTAATAGTTGATATTATTTCAAACAAAAAAGATTTTAATTAGAAATCAAGGACAGTTGAATTCAACCAAAAAAGTCGAATTTTCAAAAATATATCTGAATGCCTAACAAAAAGAGATTAATTTTCTATCCACAACTGACCCATAAACCTCTCTCAACAGAAGATATACAAAAAACACAAAGTAACTTCAAAGTAACCAAAATTAAGTTCCAAGTTACTGAAAAAATCGTAACTAAGTTACCTTACAAGTTACTTTTTTAAAATAGTAACGAAGTTACCCTAAAAGTTACACCTATCGTAACTTTTCAGTAACTTATTTACTTGAAAAAAGTTACGACTCAACTCAGCTATTAACGGATAGAGATTGCTAAATTTTTCAGATAAGGCTGGGAGAAACGATTCCCGCTTTATTAAGCACTGCAGCATCACATAGGTATCGCCTGGCCTCGAAGAGCTCAACGATATAAAGCTTAAAGAGAATTTGTGATGAAATCTCTAGAGCCATTTTCAAAATCTCTCTACAGAAAAAAAAAGTTTTGGATTAAGAAACTCGGTCATCTTTTATAAAAGAGAGGTTTTAGTTTTAAACAAAAATTGGGCTTTAATCTAGTCGTGCACAAATTACATAAGGTTTTTGTTTTTGAATTCTCAACAAAAAAGTAAAGGATGATATTTGAACGAAAAAAATATTTTTATTTTAAATCAAAAACAGTTGAACTGAACCACCCCAGATGAATTTTCAACAAAATAGTTGAGGCCTCGACCAAAAAAGATTTTTCAGTGAATAAAGGAAAAAATGTTATCTAATATATATTGTATTTTCAAGCCGAAAAAACAAGCTTTCTACAAAAAAGTTGAATTTACAACCAAATAATTGAATTTTCAACCTAAAATATATATTTTCTACAACAACAACAAAATTCTCAACAAAATACATCAATTTCAACCAAATAGTTTTATTTTCTATAAAGAAAATGCATTTCCAACGAAATAAACTAATTCCTATCCAAATCGTTGAATTTTCAACCATGAAAATTAATTTTCTACCAAAAAGACGAATTTTTCAACCAAATACATAAATCTATAACCAAATAGTTAAATTTTTAACCAAGAGGATAAATTTTCTACCAAAGAAGGCAAATTTTTAACAACTTACATACAGTTCGAAACAAATAGTTGACATTCTAAGCTAAAAATATCAATTTTTAACCAAGATTGGATATAGATCAATTATTATCAATTAAAAAATTTATTTTCGATAAAAAGAAAAAGCGAATTTTCTAACAAACTGGTAAATCTGCAAGATAAGAAGACGAATTTTCTACACGAAGAAGTTGCATTTTCAACCCAAAAATATAAAGTTTTAACGAAACAGTTAAATTTTCAGTGAAAAACTATAATTTTCAACACGAAAAAAGATTTTTGAACACAGTAGTTCATTTTAAGCCAGAGATGGATTTTCTACTAAAATTATGAATCTTCATCCAAAAGAAAAAATAAAGTTTTCAGAAAGTAGTTCAATTTTCGACTGCGGAGTTGAATTTTCAACCGAAAAATATGAACTTCCAACAAAAAATATATGAATAGTTGATATTTCAACAAAAAAAGATTTCAATTTAAAAAAATTGAATTTAACCAAAAAGATGAAATTTGAACAAAATATTTGAATCCTCAAGAAAAAAAGATTAATTTTTAAACAAACAGTTGTATTTTCAACCAAAACATTAATTTTCTAGCAAAAAAGACAAATTATCGACAAAATAATACATCTTCATGCAAATAGTTAGATTTTGAACCAAATGAAATAATTTTCTACCAAAAAGATGATGTTTCAACAAAATACATAAATGTTGAACCAAATAGTTGAATTTTCAACTGAAGAAGATAAACTTCCAACCAAAAATAAAATAGGTAACTTTTTAGTTAAAAAAATTCATTCACAACCGTGAAAAAGAAATCTTAACCAAATACAATTAACTTTGCAGCCAAAGAAATGAATTTTCAACTAAAATTATGAACGCTCAATCAAAAATTTAATTCCTAACAAAGTAATTGAACTTTATACAAAATAGTTCAAATTTGTACAAAATTTTTCAAGTTTCTACTATATTGTTAAATTTTTGAACCGAAAATAAGAGTTTTCTACAAAACAAGTGATTTTCAACAAACAAGTTCATTTTCAACCGAAGCCGATTAATTTTCGACTGGGCAGTTGCATTTCCAACCAGAAAAAATGAAATTTCTTTAAAAAGAGATGAATATTTTGAAAAGAAGAAGAAAGAAAAAAATCAAGTCTTTGAAATTTTAAGTCAAAAAGACATTCTAGGATCTAAAGAAATGATGAAACTGTAAGTTTTTGAAACTAAATACTTATGTTTATTAACACATTTTATTTTTTTGAAATAATTTGATTAGGATTTCGATTTTCAAAGCTGCTATTCGAAATTTTGGAACAATTATATTAAAAACTTAGATCATCATACATGCTCAACGATCCGGGTTGAAATTTTTTAATTTGAAACATTTTAATTATTCAGAAATTCTTAATTTTGAATTTCATTTCTGTTATTACTGTTTCGAATTGAACATTTTTCAAACTATAATGTTCGAGATTGCAATTGGTGCATTTTCTTACACCAACATTTCAAAACAGTTTAATTTTTAAAAATAAGCAGAATATAATTTTCTAAGACTTTAATTTCTAAACTGATTAAAATTAAATGTTCGCATTTAGAAATTTCCAATTTAAACGTACACAATTGAAAGTGTACAATTGCTAACGTTTCAATCAGAAACTTACAATTTTTAAAGCTCTTAATTATTTTGTTGGTTATACATTTTTATTTTAGGGATTTTTTGCCTTAATTTATCAGGATAAACGCTTTCATTGAAAAGGTTGATTGTTTCATGTGAAAATGATCCAACGCTGAATATTCTCAATTTTAAAATCTGTAACATTCTCAATATTTATTTATAATTGTTTTCTTCTCGAAGACCACTTAAAATAATTTAATTCAAGGGGCTAAAAATTTGAAACTGCTGTCTTGAAATATTGTTAATTTCAAGTAAATCACCTCATCTCATTACAATCACAATGAGTGGGTATATGTTTTTATACTATAGCTGTTTTCTCTTCCCGTTGTTTCTCAAAAAAAATTCCATCAAAATGTGAGAATGAGACCAGAACCTGTGAATGCTTTTTACAAAAAACTGGGATCATGCGCTATTTGGCGCAAGAATCGGCTTTTCCATCTCAATAACTTTCCTTTCAGAGTCACCCAATTTCATGGAAAAATGTTAGATGGGATTTTATGTGCACGAATATTTGTTCCATTGTCAGTTCATATGAGCGTTTTCACTTACAAAATATATTCAAACAACACTTTTAGAATGCAATAGACAAATAAAGTAAAAAGTTTTAGAAAAGGGAGGGGACCCGGGCGGCCTAAAAATGTCAGTTTCAAAATTCCCCAACGTTTCCTTGATTTTTCCTAGGCCATTTTTTATTCTACTTGGTCATTAATATTCAAAAACCAGAATTTTAATCTTGTAACATTCAAATAATTATTAATGTAAGACGAAAAAGATGACTTTTCAACAAAATAGTTTAATTTTCAACGAAATAATTAATTTTTCAAGAAAATAGTTGAATCTTCAACTTACTTGCTTAATTGTCAACATCAAAGAAAATTTTCAACTAAATGGTTGAGATATCAAATAAAAAAGATTATCCGTCAACCAAAAACAGTTACATTTCCTTCCAAATAATTGCATTTTTTTAGAAGCCAGTTGCCTTTTCAACAAATAAAAATGAATTTTTAACAAAAGACTTGAATTTTCGGACAAAATAAATTAATTTTCAGCAAAATGGTTACATCATTAACTAAAGAATGGTATTTCATCCTACAAAGATGAAATTTCAACCAAATAATCAAATTTTGAAATAAAAAAGATTAAGCTTCAACCAAAAACCTCGTAAAATGCAAGAGTTGAAATTCAACCAAAAAACCGAATCTTCAACAAATTTAATTTTCGACCAAAGAAAGACAAATTTTCAACCAAAAAGACCAATTTTCTGCAGGAAAGTTGAATTTTCTACCGAAAAGACGAATTTGCCAACAAATATTGTAAATTTTAATCAAAGAGATGAATTTTCAACTAAAATTATGAACCTTCAATCACAAAATAAGGAGTTTTCAACAGAGTAGTTCAACTTTTAACATAGCAGCTGAATTTTCCAACAAAAATACGAATTTTCAACAAATAAAGATTTTTCAGTGAAAATGAAATAGTTAAATTTACCGTCAAAGAAATTAATTTAAAACAAAAATTTGTTTTCAAAAAAGTAGTTAAACTTTCAGCAATCGAGATGAATTTTCCACTAAAATGATGAATCTTCAACTGAAATAGTTAAATTTTGAGTTAAAAAAATTAATTTGCAACAAAAAAGGCGAATTTTTTCCAAACTAGAAGAATTTTTAACAAAAACGATAAATCTTCAGCAAAAAAATTATTTTTAACAAAATAGTTTAACCTTTAATTGAGTAATTGTATTTTCAATCACATAAGATTTTAATTTTACATGAGAAACAGTCAAATTCAACAAAAAAGACTAATATAAAACCAAAAATGGAATTCTCAAACAGAGAAGAATAATTTTCAACCAAACAGTAGCATTTTAACAAAAAAATATGGAATTCCTACCGAAAGAGATGAATTTATTAAACGGAAAAGACAAATTTTCAAAAAAAAATAGTTGAATTTTCAAACCCAAAATACAAAGTTACTATTCTACTAAATTAGTCGAATTTTTTACCCAAAAAAAGGGAATTATCAACCAAAACAGACACGGTTTTAACCAAATTTTTAAAGGTTGAAAAAAAAAATTAATTTTTTAACAAAAATTGACCGAATCCATTTCAAATCAGGCACGGTTCTACACTTAAAATTGCAGAATCTTTCGGGGACGAAATATGTTATTTTTTAGAGGAAATTAGGCGATACGTATTATTCCGATTTGCAAAAAAAAAAAATTATAAAGTTAAGCGCATTTGAATTTTGTGCTTAGTTTTTCAAAAGACTCGATTTTTTTAACTTGTACTTTGATAATGAAGATATCTTGTAAGTTTGATACTTACTAAATAACTTTTGTAGCCAGGAAAATTTTTCTTTCTTACAAATCGAATTCTCTACTTTTTCTTAGAAACAATGACAGACACGAAAAAATCTTAAGATAAAAGTTTGCGCGCCTGAAAAAGTTCGATAAAAAAGTCTCTTGTTCTTCTGCGATATGTTTTATAGCTTGCCAAACAAAAAAACAAAAATTACATTTTTAGTGAAAAAAATTCTCCCGGCCTCAAAAATGGTTGAGCCCGCAAGATGCTGATAAAATGCCTTTCTTCTACTAGTAGGGACTTTTGAAAAATATTTGGAAGAATACAAAAAGCTGTAATTTTCAAGAAAATCTTTTTTTTTTCTTTAAATTTTGAAAACATGAAAAAAATATATTTTCTGGAAAACCCCACCTTTTTCATTCTTTTAAATATTTTTAAAAGTCTCAACTCATAGAAGAAAGGCATCACATCAGCATCATGCGGGCTAAAACATTTTTGAGGCCGGGAGAATTTTTTTTCTTAAAAATGTAATTTTTGAATCTTTCTGGGAAACTATGAACGATAACACAAAAGAACAAGATACATTTTTCATAGAACATTTTTTCGTTACTGTAATTGTTTCCAAGCGCGTATCAAACTTGCGAGGTATCTTCATTATTAAAGTACGAGTTCAAAAAAAAATTAGGAAAAAATCTAAAGGTGGGTTTTTTGAGAAACTCGATTTTTAATATTTTCAGAAAAACCGCTGCGCTTTTGTTAATTTTAAACCTATTTTAAATTTCTGGCGGATTCCGAAGTAAGTCGATGAACGCTATTAGAATCAAAAAGAAAATAATAATAACTCAATTAGGTCAAAATTTATAGCGTTTAAAAAAATCGAGTTTTTGACAAACAAAGCACAAAATTCAAATACGCATAAATTTTTAGAAAAATCTTTTTCTGCAAATCGGAAAAATACGTATTGCCTAATTTTCCTAGAAAACAACATATTTCGTCCCTAAGAGATTATGTGATTCCAAATGTCGAACCCTGCCTGATTTGAAATGGATTCGGTGAAATGTAATCTTGAGGAGGAAGCAACTAAAAACTGAAATAAAAATAAAATGAGTTAGTAACAAGAATTTTATATCAGGGTGACGGCTACCATCATTTTCAAAATTTCCTAACTTTTCTGCGACCAATTTTTCATTTTCCCCGACCATAAATAGGCAATGTTCAGAATTGTAATCTGGTAAAATTTTTAATATAAAATCTTTTATAAACGGAATGCAACAATATTAAATTCAAAATTATAAATTTCAAATTTAGTATCCCTGACATTTACAAAATTTGTTTGAAAACCCCTGACTTTTCCCTGACTTTCCCTGACGAATAAAATTTCCTAAATTTTCCCTGTTTTCCCGGTTTTCACTGGCCAACAGCCACGCTGAAAGGGACACAAAGAGTAAACTGAAATACATTATCTTTTACTTTGAATTGGAAAAATAGTTTATGTCAAAGGCATTTGCTGACAATGAGAGCATTTTTCATTCCACTGTATATTGTAGCCCTAGGCGAAAAACAGTTAAGTTTGTCCCCCGTTTACTACAATCTCTTGATTCTGAACGTTCTCCAGTTTTCGCTCTTCCGTACGAAAATTAAATCGAAATCAACTCTCCAACTTTGAACGTTTTACGTAATAGTCTTTAATTACACTTTCTTGGTATTGAGACACTTTAGGACTAAATGGAGCCTGCTCTAGGTCATTGCTGTTTCTAATGCAAACTACGGCAACCCCATTACCTTCTTCGATACACAAAAGTGCTTATTTTTAGATCCACACCAGACTCGTTATACTCGAAAAAAAGATGCAGTCAAACTAACTGTAATGTATATTCCACTTTTAAGTTAATAATCCAATGATATTTGCCTAACCTCTTTTGATTTTAATATTCTTCCCATTTTCAAAAAAAGGTTAAATTATTTCAAACCAGACTTCACAGTCCAAAATACTCTAAAACAGAGGATATAGGGTGGTTTTTCACTAAATTAGAGGAATAATGGAAAAATGAATTTCTTCGAATGAAATTACTATATAAGGTGCCATATTTAATTCAATATAAAACGTTTAAGATTTCAAGTTAAAATATATTGCATTTTCAAAGAAAGATTTGAGTTTTCAAGGTAAAAAGTTTAATATTTTAGAAAATAGTTGAAACTTAAACGCGAAAAGACGAATTTTCAACAAAAATGTTAATTTTCAACCAAAAAAGATGATTTCTCAACTAAAAAGATACATTTTTAGCATAAAGAAAAACTCATTTTGGACCAAACAGTTTCCTTTACGACCAAGTAGTTGAACTTTCAAGCGAAAGAGACGAATTTTAGAAAAAATAGTTGAATTTTTAACCAAATAGTTGAATTTTCAACCAAAGAGTCGAATTTTCGAACATGAAAGATTAAACTGCAGACAAAACCAATTGCATTTGAATCAAATAGTTTAATTTTCAACAAAAGAACGGAATTATCAACAAAATGGCTTCATTTTCAACCAAATAGTTGAATTTTCAACCTGAAAAGATGAACTTTCAAGAAAATACTCGAATTTTCAAACATAAAAGATTAAAATTCAGGTACAATCAGTTGCATTTGAACCAACTAATTCATTTTTCAACAAAATAATGGAATAATTAACAAAATAGCTGTATTTTTAACAAAATAGTCGAATTTTGAACCTAAAAAGTTGAATTTTCAAGAAATGATCGAATTTTCAAACAAAAAAGATTAAACTTGAACAAAAACCTGAATTTACTATCCAAAAAGTCGAATTTTCAACAAAATAGACTAATTTGAAAAAAATTATTTTCCACCAAAATAGTTCAATTAAAAAATATATATATATTTTTACATAAGAGTTTAAATTTCAACTAATTCATTAAATTTTTAATTCGAAAATATAAATTCTCAAGAAAAATGTAATAGTTGATATTTCAACCAAAAAAGATGTAAATTTTAAATAATAATAGTTGAATTCAAACTGAAAAGACGAATTTTTGACAAAAAGATTAATGTTTAACCATGCAAGCTTTTTTACTTGATAGAGCAAAAAAAATTAAACCCAAATTTTGAATTTTCAAGCCAAAAAGGCGAATTTTCTACAAAATGGTTAAATTTTTAACACGAAAATATAAATATTCAGCAAAACAGTTGAATTTTCGAAAAAAATAGAGTATTCATCCCAATAAAATGAATTTTCTACATAGCAGTTGAATTTTTAACCAGGCAATATGAATTTTCAACACAATAGTTGAATTTTCAGTTAAAAAATTAATTGAAAATAATAATTTTTTGCGAAAAAAATTAATTTTCAACAACGAGAAAGATTTTTTTTAAACTAAAGTGTTCAAATTACAACCAAAAAGTTAAATTTCAATTCTAGAAATATTATTTTGCAACTAAAACTGTAATAGTTGATATTTCAACGAAAAAATATGTTAATTTTTAATCAAAATTTTTTCAATTCAATCGAAAAAGTCGAATTCCAAAAGAAGTAGAATTTTCAACCGTGACAGTTACATTAGTCAAATGAAAAAAATGTAAGCAGTCTGTTGAAATTTTCAACCAAAATAATCGAATTTTAATCTCATAAAGACAAATTTTCAACCCGAAAATATGAACTTTAAACAAAATTGTCAAATTTTCAACCGACTAAATGAATCTTCATGTAATAAAATGAATTTTCGACCAAGTAGTTTAACTTTCAACTAATGCGTTAATTTTTCAAGCAAGGAGAATTATTTTCTACTGAAAAATACGAATTTTTAAAATAATACATGAATATCAATTTTCAACCAGATGTGGAATTTTCAGAT
Source organism: Andricus quercusramuli (assembly GCA_932178445.1). Classification (NCBI taxonomy): domain Eukaryota; kingdom Metazoa; phylum Arthropoda; class Insecta; order Hymenoptera; family Cynipidae; genus Andricus; species Andricus quercusramuli. Next base: position 99,382 of record CAKNXH010001295.1, on the reverse strand, counting down.
AAAAAAATAAAATTTCAATTACAAAAAATTTTTTTCTAGAAATTTGTTCAATTTTCAACCGATAAAAATTAATTTATGACGATTTAGATCTGCTTTTGATCATGTAGATGACTTTTCCAAACAAAAGACGAATTCTCAAGGAAAAATGCCATTGTTGAATTTTCAAATAAAAACAATCAGTTTTTAGCCAAAAATAGAATAGTTAAATTTTCAGTTGAGGAGATTGATTTGAAAAAAAATTAATTTTCAACGGAGTAGTTCAATCTTTAACCAATTAAATGATTTTTCTAACGAAATAGTTAAATTTTCAGCAAAATGACTAAATTCTAAACCAGATGTTAAAATTTCATACCAAAAGATTAATTTTGAACCAAAAGTATGATACATTATTCAATTAAAAAGAACTGACTTTTACGCAAGAATAGTTGGTTTTTCTTATTGGGTTCTATTAATTCAGTTCGCATTTAGGTAAAAAAACGAGAAAAATGAGAAGTATCTGGAAAACACGGAAAAAGAGGAATTCTTTAAAAAAGGTGAAAAGAAATGAATAGGGGAAAGAGTGTGAAGCCTGTCAAATTCAAGAAAAATGGTTCTAGATATTGTTCAAGTAGTAGAAAGTAGTCCTCTTAATTGAAAGTAAATTGTATTACTACGAATAACGATTTAAATCATCTACACTTTAACGAACATTGATTAAATTGTACAGAAATCCGAATCATAAAACGAAAACTTGTTTATGAAATTGTACTCCTCTTCAAATTTGAATACATTTGTCCTCTTCAGCCATGAACTACAAACCCCGATTTCACGAATCTCGAGCTGAATACTTTCGCACTTACTTCGAATGCAAATGTTTATTAATAAAATCGAGTTTTACTCGACTCAGGATAAAGACATGTCGCATCGAATTTTACGACTAATGTTTATCGCTTCCGTGAAAAATGTAGTTAACTTTCTCTTCGACCCTTGACACACTAAAGGAGCAGAGGTGCACATATATGCAGTCTTTTTATATCGGAATTGCTGTTAGAGTGACATCAATTTTACGTTCTCGTCATTCACGTTGTGCACTGAAATAGCCTTCTTTTAAAAACGATCCCGCTTTTTCTCAAAACTAGCTATAGACTCAAGTAAATTGCATTTCTCTGCTTGTTGAATAAGAATGTATTCTCAAACTGAACAAATCTGTGAATTTCAAACAATTTACCTGCTGTTCAAAAAGTTTAGGAAATGCAGATTCTGCATTTACAGAATCGGCTGACCAAACTCGCCCACTACTACTAAAATAAGATTGATCTATCGTTAAGTAGTATGGGATGGTTTTTGTCAGCCATTTGAATATAGTCGCAAGATAAGTACACCGAAAAAACTCAAAATGATTTGATTCATTGGTAATAGCACTTAAAACTTTTTCTTGTCATTAAAAACGAATTAGAAAATAGAGATTTCAAAAAATTTCTCAGTATTGAGCAAGTTGATTGAAAATCTTCAATTTTTGTTGGTTTAATTTCATGGATGTAATAAAATAATGATAATAAAATAACGATAGATGAAAAAAGAGTAGGACAATCATTTTTTCGTCAAAATATAATATTTCAGAAAATAAGAAAAATGAAATTTTGTTAATTTGAACCTAAAGTTGCGAAAACAATTTTTTTTTAGTTTTTTATTTATTGATGCAAAAGTACATATTCCGTCACTTTTTGAAATATTACATTTCGACAAAACATTCTTTTCTTACTTTTTTTTCATCTAAGGTTATTCGCTTTCATAAACTTGATAAAAAAACTTTTTTAAGCATTTTTTTGTATTTTTTACGGAACCTGTGTAAACACATTTGACATGGCTCATGTTTCGGGGTCCATAAAAAATGGAACAAATTTTGTTTGGAACTTGGAAATATGTACGCATTTCCTTAATAAAAAATAACAATAAAAATCTAGAAAATAAAATTTTTGGAAAATCGACACAAAGTACGAAAAAAATGAACAAATAGAAGTTTTTCACCCAAAAAAATGATATACAAATTTGTTATAAATTATTTTCTTTTAGGACGCATTGTTTTTGTTTTTATCGTGAAAAATAACATTAGAGAAACATTATAATTTTTGGAAGAACGACACAAGGTACGAACAAAATTAATTCACAAAACTGCTCGCCAAAAAAGGATCGACAAAATTATAAAAATTATATTTTGATAGGAAGCATAGTTTTTATTTTATTTGTGAGAAATAAAATTAAAATATTCAAACTTTTGGAAACAAGGAACAAGGTATGAAACAAATATAAAGACAAAAGTTGTTTATCAAAATAAGATCGAAAAATCTGTAATGAATAACTTTTTGATAGAACTTGCAGTTTTTATTTAATTCGTAAGAAATTGCATTGAAATAAAAAATCAAATTTGTTGGAAAAGGACACAAGCTAAATACTATTTTTTCGATAGGACGCGCACTTTTTTAAATTATAAAAACAAGACAATGAAAAATCGTCTGTTTCAATATTAATGCACCTTATGAATTTTAATAATCATACATTTATTGAAATGGTACATTTTTCAGGGTAGCTGCGAATAAAGATTGATGCCAATCAATCATCAAATTACAGTTGTCGATGACTTGACCATTGATTTTAATTTTTTAAATTATTTTAATTAAATTTTTTTAATTATGTGTCTTGAATAGTTCTCATGTAATCAAGAATATTTCCTCTTTCGAAAATTCCTTCATTAATAATTAAATCGTGATAATTATAAGTATAATTAAATATTTATGTACAAGATTTGTTATTTAATTCTTACTATAATTAATACTTTGAATTTAAATGGGAAACAATACTTTTCAATGCTCTTAAACTAAAATTAAAATAGTTCAAGTTGAAGCGCCTCAAATATTTTATATTGGCAGTAAATGCACACGCGCTAACCGCGCATTTCCAACGCGAATTCTTCTTTTATAATATTAAAAAGAAACTATTTAAAAATCCATAATGAAAAATTATCAGATATCAAGACTTATACAAATCTTTCAAACGAAATCTCTTTAAATTCTTTTTAATCTTTTAAAATAACTTAGAATCTTTAAAATTCTTTGAAATGTGTTTTGAAGATTTCAGGGTGAATAAAAAAACCAAAGAAAATCCATTGCATAGAGTAGAATTGAGGGAATTTAGAAGACTCCAAGTGAATTAAGAAGAAATCATGGCAAAGTAAAAAAATTCAAGGGAATTTCAAAGAATTCAAAAGAATTGAAAAAAATCCCGATAGATGAATAAGAATTCGCAGTGAATCTCAAATAAATTCGAATGTATTTAAAAAATCCAAAACATTCCAGTGATTTCAGTGAAAATGCAGTGAATTTATAATTTCAAAGAATTCAGGCTGAAACCCATAGAATCCAAGGGAATTGGGAACATTTAAATACAACTCAGAAGTTCTTAGGTTTATTTGAATTAAAAAAAATTTTATTAATTCATTTTGAATAATTTCATATTCAGATAATTGTCTGCCCAAACTCATCCACTACTACTGAAATAAAGAGTTAATCTGGTAATACAATATCCAGAGATTTTGCTTTGTTGGTTAGTTTGAACAACCAACGAATATTGAAAGTAACATATTTTTTGAGGATGTTTCGAAAAAAATATAATATTCTCCACCTTTTCTAGGAAAAGGCGCAAGTGAATGTTTACTAACTATTTAAATAATTTCAAACTGCCTTCCACAAAAAAAATCACTCATTAATTGACATTAATCCAGTCATTAATTCCAGAAAAAGTATGTTTTCAAGATTGACAGGGGAAAAAATTGTTCCAACAAATAAAAATGTTTTGAATAATTGACAAATTCAATTGTACACAAACCAATATTACTCTCAATATTCGCAATCGCGTCAATAATTTCAAAAAATTCTAACTTCACGATTTTATGGAAAAAATTATGGAAGTAAAAATTGTTTAAACAATTGCAAAATATGTTCTGAAACATTTTTTTGCATTTGTTAACTACATCATTTATCCCGAAAATAATTGCTGAAAAATATTTTTTAAACTTCGTCTTCAGCATGAGTTTTACATAAAACTGCTATTTTGCATTTTTCTTGGCATTTTTCGCGCACAATACAAGGGGGTCGGGGATCAAAATAAAAAATTTATGGGGCGGAAATCATTCCTTAAGGTTAAGCTATGCCTGAACTTTAATTTATAAAATGTTAGTAACAATACTTTTTTCATTCTTTCGATAAATTTAATGTTTTTCATCAAAAATCCCATTTTAATTTTGATCAATTTGGAATAATAGAAAATTTCTTTTTTCGGGAAACGAACAAATTTGGGGCAAGGGGAGTGATCAATCAACAGAAGTAAAAATGAAAATTTCAAAACGTATAAATTTGGACCACCCTAACCCTAAACCGTATTATTCTATTCAGCAAAACTAAAAGGAAGTTATGAATTTTTTGTGAATTTAAATGAAAAATAATCTACGTGAGTTAATTGAATTATCTTTTATCATTTTAATTTTAAAAGTTGAAAAACAATGCAATTTGTAGAGTTTTTATATGCAGAATAAGCGTAAGGTTAGACATAAAAGCCTTTCATGTAATAGCGGTAATTTGCACATCTCAATTTGAAATTATGTATTTGAAATATTCTAAACGTTTGTCATCCTAAAAGTAAAAAAATAACCACTTGTTGATGGCAAAACCTGTATATTCCTATAGATTCTTGTAGTTGTAAATTCTAGCAGTTGTACTTTTCTGTACATTCTGATAGGAAAGTGAAACTATAATAAAATACAACGATATAAAAAAAGACAATATTTGTTCAAATAATAAAAAAAATGTGTAGAAAAGATTTGTGATTTTTCACAATAATTTACGTGAAATTAAAAGCGTTTTTATGGCGACAAATGCGCAAATTAAAAAAAAATAGAAACTAGTTTTCTGTAACGCAATGTAAGATTCTGCAACGAAGTAAACAAAAATTAATAAAATGTTATACAAATTTTCAAATTGTAGAAATTTGTACTTTTTTTCCACTTTTCCACGACAAAATACCAGAAAAATTAGCTATTGGTATTTTATAACAAAAAATTACAGTTGCAGAAATGTTGTAATTTCTTGTAAAATTTTTTTCCACGCAGGATTATATAGATAAAATTGAAGAATTTCAAGCAGAATGAAAAATTCAGCCAATTTGTAAGATGGAGTCTTTCTAGCCAACAACTTCATATTATTAAAAAAACAGTACACCTGTTCCAATGCAAGACAAAGATAAAAAAGATCCATTTCCCGGGATTAAATTCTAAAATGCCTCTCTTGGGGATGGATTGATTTTTATATTACTGTAGAATCGGTGTCAAAATAACACTTATTTTCGATCGTGCTGTTATTGTACCACCCTATCTCTAATGTTCGCCGATTGAAGAAATCATGCACCCCTCTGAAAAGATAAACAATGTCAGACTATTTTGGCACCTTTTCCACTCCTTGATCGAAGTGTTACTCTTCAGTGACACAGATTTGAACAGCATGCCTTTGCGAGGCCATTGACTTAGATATTCCTGTCGAAAGTGACACTCAAGATCGATTTCCTCAGAAAGTATTTTGGCTAGACAATTTCCATATTGTAAATAAACCACTCAAAGCTAGCCTTAAGGATCCGAAAAATTTCGATTTGTTGAAATACGCTTATAAATGTGCAAGATCAAAAAGTGTACTGCTTCCAGTAGTTTTTAAAAAGACGATACAAAGAGAGCGAACAATAGCTCGTTGATGTATCTACAGTCCGCGGTGATCGTGCGACTTGACATATATTTCCATCCAAAGGGTGGACTATTTTTGCTTTCGTGGAATAAGGTGTACGTCGGAGTAGAAAGAGGGATGGACATAAAAGTATGCCTTTGTGTGTATGGTATTATCCATTCGTGTGTGTGTGTGTGTGGTATTATGTATCTGTGTGAGCAACAAAAACTGAGAGAGAAAGAGTAATAGAGGATGCAAGATGGGGTAGGGGATGAAACGAAATAAGAGAAGGAAGGAGGCAGCGACTTGGAGAAGTATCGGAAGTGAGATGAGACGTTGCACGGGTTATTCTACCACTGCAGTAAAACGATACTGCAGAACTACCATACATATACATATACATATGTGCGATAATTATTTTTAATATTTCCTTTCATAGATAGGATAATCGGTGCAATGGTTGGCCACTCCCCAATGATTGGCCACCTCGTTTATATATGCATATATGGAAGAATATTCAGAAAGACCGATGATGCTGAATGAGTCAGGAATTCAAACGAAAACCTTAAGAGTGATAGGAACGTCCGCTTGTTAAAGATTAATTTTTTTAAAGATACGATAGATTTAACTAAGAGCTTTTTGATTACAATAAAATTTGGTGATTAAAAATACATGATAGTGTATCAGATCACATAATGATTGGTCACAATATCTGAAAAGAAAATGACACATATCTTTGATTGAATGCATTTGAAACTATTCAAACATTGCACAGGCTATATATATATATATATATATATATAAATAAATAACTATTTATAAATATAAATAGTTATTTGTCAGTTCGTCTTATGAATAATGAGTGGAAATCATGTCAAACACAGTTTTTGGCCACGGCCAGTCATTACACAATTTAGCAGCTAATCACTGTGCTTTCAAAATCAGCAATCCATATAACCTGATATGGCTAATGACTGTATTTAATCATATTTCAGTGGCCAATTATACAATAATGGGCCTTTTCTAATCACTGAGTCGTTATGACCAATCATTGTATTATGACAATTACCCTACTTTATCCATTGGTCGAGACGAAATTTATATTTATGTAAGGGGCCATCCATAACTAACGTAACACATTTTTTCGCCAATTTTTTACTCTTGTCCGCCATGTATCAAGTCGTAACAAAATGGTTTCAAACCCCATATCTTATTAAATGAATTAAGTAACCTCATGCTCAAGACACCTGAACTGCCAGTCCTTCTTTTATGTGTTATATTTTTTTCATTTTATATTATATATATATATATATATATATATATATATATATATATATATATATGTGTATGTATGTTAAATATTTTTTATACGTGTTTCGTACGTTACATATGGAAGAAAAGTGAATTGCAAAAAAATAAATCAAGGCTGTAATTTTTACTATTCACAATGAAGAATTTTCAATTGTGAATCTATAAAATTCAATGAACTTCATTCGTTAATATTTAAAATTGCACTATACATTCCAGAAGAAACATTCAAAAATAAATAAGCGTAAGCTATAAACATTCCAAATTAATGAACCTTCGATTGCAAATCTTGAAAATTGTAGCATTTTAAATTAAAAATCTTCAAAATTAAATATATTTTTAAAAAATCCAATACTACATCTTTCTAAATTATAGACATTAAGAATTAAAGAATCTTCAATTGCAAATCTTCAAAATGTACCCATTTTAAAAATATTGTCAGAACATTATGACTCAAAACTAAACACTGGAATTTAAACAAGTTGGCGAATTTTCAATTGTAACTATCTTCAAAATGGATAAGTGATGGAAATAGAAAGTATCAGAAAGATTTAGAATTAGAAAATGACTCAGAAAATTTTTTTGTTAATTAAAGAAACAGTTTCCTCAGCATAATTTATTTAATTTAACCAAAATAACTTAAAAATGAAGAGAACCATTTTTAATGTTTTTGTCCTTTAAGAAAACCTTATTACGATATAAAATCCCAAAATGATCATTTCATTTCTTTGCTTCTAATAAATTAGAATTAAAATCGTGCAAAACCCGATGAAGTTACTTTATTATTTATTTTAATTTATGATTAATAATCATATTTTATAGAACTTGAAGAATGATTGCAATCATAATAAACGATAATTAAAATTTAGTAAAACGAAATTATGCAATTTTCTCCAATCTTTCATCTATCGCTTAAATTTAAAATTTTAACTACAATTTAGAAGATTTAAATACTCTACTGAAGGTTTCAAATATTTTGACTTCTTATTTAATCCATCGTTAAATTTTGCAATGCGAAAGCCACAGAAAAATGTTGAATCAATGTAAGTTTAAACATTGTAAAAAACACTTTGTTTTTATGAATATTTTTCTGCTGAATACTTAATTTTCATCAAAATAGTTGAAAATCCAACTGATAAGGATAAGTTTTCAACTGAAAATAAAATCTTACAATTTTCAGTGAAAAACTTAATTTTCAACAAACAGAGAGAAATTTTCAGCTAGTTTAATTTAGTAAAAACAGACAATTTCTTAACAAAATAGTTGAATCCTCAACCTAAAAGATGTATTTCCAACATAAAAAATTCATTTTCTATCAGAAAAGCTGAATTTTCAACAAAATACATAAATACGGTTCCCAAATACATGAATTTTCAACTCATTGAAGATAAATTTCCTACTAAAAATGGAACAGTTAAATTTTCAGATGAAAAATTAATTTAAAAAAAAATCATTTTTCGACAAAACGGTTAAATTTTCAACAGAAAAAGATGCATTTTCAAGCAAATTTAGTTCAATTTCAACCAAAAAGATGCATTTTCAACCAAGAAGATTAATGATCTAACAAAAAAATTGTTGAATTTTGAAACCAGAAAGACAAATTATCTACAAAACAGTTGAATTTTCTACCCAAGAATATTATTTTCAGACAAAAATAATTTTTTACCAATTTTTGAATTTTAAAGCCGAAAAGACTTGTCATTTATAAAATATAACTAGTGGCAACAAACGTATTTGGCACATCAAACGTTCTCAGAACATTTTTAACATTATATAAGTCTTTTGACTTTTACATCCAAGGGACGTTTTTTGGAACGTTCCAATTAAGTTCTTAAATTTTGTGCCCACTGGGTAAGTCAGTCTTACTAAAAACTTAAAAACTAAAATGGTTGAATTTTAAATTACGACTTTATTATTAGGAACACAATCTCTATTTGTCCAAATTGGTTTTGGAGAACTAGCCATGAATTTTTTTAATTTTTTACTCATTTATAGACGAATCTATTGCTCGTACCAATTTCAATGAAAAGTTTTTATTAATAATCAATAACCCAATCGCTGAAAAGTTTAGAAAAATGTTATCATGCTTTTTTTCAAAGTAAAAAGAAAAATTACCAGAATAAATAAATAGGTTTCTCAGAACGAATTTTTCCAATGGATTTTAATCTCGGAGCCAAAATTTGAGATTTGTGAAGGAGGTATGCAAATTTTCTTTAGAACATTGTTTGTTTCATGAAGAAATATGGTGTAATAAACACCAAAAACGTAATAAAGGTTTTATTACTTTGAGACAATGTGTAATATTGTGACAAGTTTCGTATAATTCGACTTTTACTATCCTATAAATTTATAGACAGCTTTATATGATTTCCAAATTTATGAGCCTCAAGAACACATATTGATTTAAACAATAAAATGTGATAAATGTTGTAATTAAAGTGACTTTAAGGTTGATTCAGACCGATATTCATCGAGCGCATCGGTGTCTGGCCAAACTAGTGTTAATCTACTTAATTAACTCTAAACTTTCTACAATTAGCTGCTCTGTATATTTTCTCTCCTTGCTTCGAAGAATCTCCAAAAGTAATTAGGATACATTTAAATTACTTAAATTTAAACTGAAATTTTGATTAAGCTTGTTTCAACCCATTATAAATAATGTCTTCTTTATTTGCAAAAGTAACTTTATAAGAGGACAAGTAATTTCCTAGTGGTACACGTTTCTAGAGGCTTAATTTTTTTTTTAATTCAGTAAGGTTTGACAAATTATTAAAGAATATTGTTAAATATATTAATTATCACTATTGAATAATTAAATAAATAATACTACAACCATAATAAATCATTTTTTGAATTTGTTCACAAAACAGTTGAATAGTAACAATGAAAAACACCAATTTTTTAGAAAAAATAATCCACATTGCATTGTTTATGAAGATTTTTTAAATAATTGTAAAATGATTGTTAATTTACCTTATTAAGTTAGCTACATGATAGAGTGATTTTTGAAACTTCAATTTTAAATTCCCTAATCCTTATTGAAAGTCAAAAATACGACTTGGCGTAAATTCCTGGTTAGAAGTGAGAATTATCATTATTTAGGATAAATTTCAGTTCGAGCTTAGAATTTGTTCAAATTTGAAAATTCTCTGTTCCAAGTCAGAATTTTAATTTTTTTTATTCCTTGTTCAAATCCAGAATTTTAATTATTTTCGAAAATTCTTCGCTTCAACTCCGAATGAGAATTCGTTTGAAAATTTTCCTGTTTCCATCCACAATTTGAATTCTTTTCGAAAATTCTCCATTTCAAATCAGAATTAGAATTCTTTAGAAAAATTCTCCGTTCAAATCCAGAACTTCAATTCTTTTGAAAATTTGTTTGTTTCACCTCAGAAGTAGAATTCTTTTGACAAATTCCCTATTCCAATCCAGCATTTTAATTCTTTTCGAAAATCCCTTTTTTCAACTCAGAATTATAATTCTGTTGAGAAATTCCCTGTTCCAAATCAGAATTGTAATTTTTTTCAAAAATTCCCTGAAATATTCAAAATCAGTTGACATTTTTGTAAATTCATTTAATCCTCTGAAATACCCTGAAATATTTTTAAATATCCAAAAATCCCGAGAAATCCTGATATACTTGGAATCCCTTGCAATCTTCGGAAATTTTGAGGAAACTAAGAAATCTCATGAAATCTGTTTTCAAATATTTTGAATCCTCATGACAGGGGGTCTACTCAAATTCTGAAAAAATTAAGTTCAATTCTGACCCTACATCCCATAAAATCATTACATAAAACTTGAATTACCTCATTTATTATCCATCTGTGAATGGTTCAATTGCAATTAGTTAAATTGATTAAGAAATCATACAATTTATTTAAAAAGTGGAATAAGTATACAATAAGTTTGCGAGTTTATTATAAATAATATTTTTTCCAGTCCTTATAAACATAAAAATGTGTAGAAAGGTTATTTATTATGTGTGAAATTAAATAATGGTGGTTTTTACTTCGTGAAAGTAACTTTTTTGATATGACAAGCATTTTCTTAATGGCACAAATTTAAGTTTGATTTGAATTTGATTATTGAGTTCATGAATTTGACTGATAATTGTAACTAATTTTTATATTATAAAAATATTCAACACATAATATTTTCAATAAAATATATTTTTTCGAGATTAGGGCAAATGATAAAAAGAAGTTTGATTTAAATAAATATGAACGCAGTACTACAAATTTATCTTTAAAATTAACAAGCATCGTTATTAATTTAATATCACAATTATATAAAAAAATTTAAGCACGCTTGAAAAAATTTCCTGATTTTCTCAGAATTTCCTGACTGTTCATGACCAAGTGAATTCCCTGACATTTCCGGGGTTTCCAGGTGAGTAGACACACTGACCCACAAAATGTTATTGTACAAAGTTCATTTAGATTCTAGAAATTAAATTTATTAGCAGCAATACAATTTTGAATGTAGAGGTCACATTTTTAGGTATTTCGTAGAGTTGTATCTTGTATTCCACTATTTTCTAAAAAAAATGTGAGTGCGTTTAAAAAAACTATATTTTGTACTAGTAATAAAAAGAACGGTAATTTGCAGTAAGAAGCAACGCGCTACTTCCAATCTCTGTTAAACCTTGCATTCCTTGGTTTCCGTATTCTTCGATTATCTGACAACTCTATTTGTGTCGAAAAAGATACATTGGATAAGTGAATTAATCTTTTAAGTTAGTAAAACGCGGTGATTCAAGAAAAGCTCACTGGAGGTAATAAAAGGCCATGCAATGCAATGTAAGCCAAGAGTCGGATGTTTACGGAAGCTGCATCCAGATACATGTTCTTGGATGCTGTAGGCTATTGGGAAATCCCTGATACGCCCCTGGTAGGGGTTGGGGTGGCAAAGGGGAAAGAGGGGTAGTTGTATTTTCGATCAGACGGGAGTCTACTGGAGAGACCGGAACGCGATAGGGTTGAGGCCATTTCGCTCGGTCGTTTCCGGGACGATTCGGCAGCTTTCGCTGGGTCATTGGGTCAAATCCACGGAGCATGGGGGTCAAGCCGACGTTACATGGGGTAGTCATACCCGTTATACTCGTTCACAATGCAAACTTTGCACAGGCCACCCCTCCAACCCACCCAGCTTGCATTCGTCGCGCGAGGAAAATTCTATTTTTAGATACCTCGCAGCGGGAGAGGCATGTTACAGACTTGCAGCCCGCTCGACGCCTTCATTCAATTTTGAATTTGGCGGCGAAGCACAATAGGCTCGTGGCCAGTGACGAAACTCAATCTGTTTACCCCATCTAAAAACATACTGCTCACTATTCCAGAATGATCTAATTTCTTGGATACCTAAACTGGCAGTCTTTGATACAATTTCCTCTCTCTGCTTTGTAAGATTATTTATTAAGCGTTAATTTCAGTAAATTGAGGAAATTTTTCAAATTTATCTTTTATTTGTATTCTGTATAACAGGTTTTCATTGGTTTACTGTTACGAAATCATTAACAATTGAGCCCTTCTCTACAAAAACCATCTAAGTCGACTTAGGATTTGACACAAAATTTACGAAGAATCTTTTCAAAATGTTTTTCGCAAACCAAAAACGATATTTTATGGTTTGTAAAAAAATATTTTGAAACATTCGTTTCTTAGTTTTGTGCCAATCCCTAAGCCTACTTTAGGCGGTTTTCTAGAGAACATCTCAATTCCAATTCTGGATAAATAATTACTTTGGGATGTACTGTGTGTATTTGAGGCTTCAATAACACAGCCACACACAAAAAATCGTTCTTCGGGTCTGGAGGTTAGACCATGCTTGCTATATGTTTTTGGGGTCACTTAATCCGAATCCGAGGTCCAAAATACCCCAGAACATCAGGGTTCTGAAATAACCTAAAAAAACCTCACAAAATTTTCCTTTCGGGTCCAGGGGTCAGACCATGTTTATTATATGTTTTTGGGTTCGCTAGAAAAATCGCCTCTTTCTCACGTCCCTCTCGTGCTGGAATTTTTCACACTACGGATTCGGCTATAGCGACCCCAAAAACATACAGTAAACATACTCTTACTTCCGAACTCGGAAAAAAGTTGTATGAGGTTTTTCGAGGTTACGTCAAAACCCTCACTTTCTGGGATTTTTGAGACCTCGGATTCAGATTCAGCTACCTCAAAAACATATAACAAACATGGTCTAACCCCAAAAAAATATCGTAAACATCGTCTGACCTCCAGACCAGGAAAAATATTTTTCATTAAGTTTTTTTGTGGTTATGTCAGAACCCTGACGTGCTGGGATTTTTTGGATCTCCGATTTGGATTCAATGACGCCAAAAACATATAGTAAACTTTTTCTGACCTCCAGACCCGGAAAAAAGATTTTTTATGAGGTTTTTTGGGTTTATGTCCAAACCCTGACGTGCTGGCGGTTTTTGGACCTCAGATTCAGATTCAGCGAGCCCGAAAACATATAGTAAACATGGTCTGACCTCCAGACCCAGGAAAAGATTTTTTGTGTGTCTGTGTAACTGATTCAAAATTTCAGTCTAGTACACAAAGTTATAAAAAAAAGAAATGTTTGCGAACATAAATAAACTCCACGTATAATCAAATTCTGCACTAGAAAAAACCCTTAGCAAAATATATAAGCAGCCGATCAAAAAGTACGTCATGCTAATTTTAACACTTTTTCCATCCCTCCATTTCTTCACCACAGATCATCACATAAGGCTTTGGTTACATCACAAATACGACCCTCCCAAATTTCAAACTCGAAAATTGTTCTACGATTTCATTTGATATACGCACAAAATAAAACACAAAACCTATTGTTATACATATCAGAAATCGTCACAAAATATGTTGAACCCACTTCCCTAGCAGTGTGACGAAGTTTTTTGAACAGCCCCTTTGGTGAAACATTCTGTTTGCTGACATATTATGTTTGGTGAAATGTTATGTTTGGTGAAATGTTATGTTTGGTGAAATGATATGTTTCGTGAAACATTATATTTGGCGAAACATTATATTTGGTGAAACAATATGTTTGACGAAACATTAAGTTTGGTGAAGCATTGTGTTTGGTGAAACATTATGTTTAAGGTCATTCAAAAATCTACGTCACGCTATTCTGAACACTTTTTCCACCCCTCGCCTTCTTAGTCACATATCATCACATAAAGCTTGAATCCTCCAGTGTGACGACACATATATGATCCCTCCCCCACGTTAACATAAAAAATTTTTTCTTTGATTTCATTTGATAAACATCCAAAATAAAACACAAAACTTATTGTTATACCTATCAGAAATCGTCACAAAATATGTTAAAACCCCCTTTCCAGCAGTGTGACGAAGTTTTTGAACAGAATCTTTGATGGTACATTATATTGGATAGTGAATATTTTAATGTTTATCTTTATTGTTAATTTTTATACCTCGTGCACGTCGCGCATTCTAGAATACATATAATATAATTTATAACATATATTCGTCAAAATTTCCCATTTCAAATCCATAACACATTTCTCAACCCTCATTCTCTCGTCTCGACACAGCTATTGTATAAAAGGAACCTTTTCAGCTTGAGGATCGTAGTGCTATCCTAAATTGTCTAGAGTAAGCTAATTTACTTCATTCAAGGTACCATAACATAAGTTTCTACTTTCTATGTATCCTTTGAATCTTCTCGTCGGTTAAGATGTTTATGATATAATTGTATATTTTTGACTAGCCGCCCCAAAATCTGGAAGCTTTCGTATTTGTCACGTACACCAGGTACCTTCGAGAAGAGCAATGTGCAACCGCTATCCCTCTATCTATCCCTCTCTTCGCAGTTTCCTACCCAATCAGTTTTCCTCATTTTTCGCTCTTCGAAATTTTTGTGTTTGGTGAAAGATTATCTTTGGCGAAACATTATGTTTGGTAAAGCAATATGTTTGATGGAATATTATGTTTGTTGAAACATTATGTTCGGTGAAACGTTATCTTAGGCAAAACATTATACTTGGTGAAACAATGTTTCAAAAAATTGTTGTACACATTTATATTTACCATGTGTGAGGTTACATTCTGCGTTATCCCCTCCACCCGAAAAGAAAACCCCACCTTAGCAGTGTGCCATTCTTCTTCAAAAGCCCCTACTTTATTAATATGCATATTTTTTAGACTCTACACAGAATTATACAAAAAGATAAAATGTACATTTTTTGACGGCTTAAATTCAAGGCAGTGAGCACAAGCCAATTTACTCATTTCTTTTCATTTTAATTTTGAAAACTCTACAGAAATCAACTATATGCCAGAAAATGTTACATAAAAAATGTGAAAATCATTGTTTTGTTCAGAATTTCTCTGTCTATAATTTATTTATGTAAAGTTTAAACAAATGTAAATGATAATAGAAGGACCGAATTCATTTGAAATTGAATAATTTTTATTCGAATTGTTTGCCAATAAAAGATGTTCTTCAAAGGGAAAAAGAAGACATGCATCTTACCGATATTAAGAACAACAATTTTTGAAGAAGTTATGAGCATTTGAATGTTTAAAATTGAAAGTGTAAATTATTAAGAAAAAGATCAAATTTTCATCAAATTCGCATGTTTTTTAGCTAAAATAGATATTCAGATTTTTCTTTCTGGTGATAATAGAATGGCTTGTCCTTCTTTTAATTTCCCTAAAAATTATTAAAAAGACCAAAATTGAAAAAATGACGGTAGATTTTCTGAAAATATTTAAAGTTAATTTACTCAAAAAGACTCAAGAAAAACCAAAAAGGACGCAATTTAACAGTTCGGACAACGTCTTTGTGGAGAATAATGAAGTAAGTTAGAAAAAAATGGAGAGTATAGATTTCTTCAAATACATGTTTTCGAAGAAATCTCGAAAATAATGGGATAGAAAAAGTGCCAAGAGACATTATTCTAAAACCCTTTTAGCGAAACAATTCTTTTCGCTTTTTTGTTTCTTTTAGCCGTATCTTGTGCCGTATTGGCAAAAAACATTAATATTCGTTTTTCAGACAGAATAATTCTCTTTTCTCTCTAAAATACGCGAGAAAAACATACTATTATTGAATATGCTCTAAAGAGTAGAAATCTATATTAAAAAATAACAAGGAAAAAACGGAGAGGAGGGGGGGGGGTGAGTAAATTGACTCTAAATATTTTCAAACAAAAAAAAATACCGTCTTTTTTTAAATTTTTGACTTTTTGATATTGTTCAACGGATTTTGAAAGAGGACGAGAATTTTGTTCAGAATCAGAGAAAGATAAACACTTGCATTAGCTTAAAAAATGAGTATATTTATTTTTCAACAGCATTTTTTCGTCAAATAGGTTAGATACATGTTGTCTTATTCCCTTTGAAAAACAACATATTTTATTGGCGAATGATAATGTGACTTGAGCATGGTCTGTCCGCCCAATTCTAAATGAAATATGCCCATAGGTCATTAAATTATTAATCGTGTCGAGCTAATTTAGCAGAAAAAAATGTTACTGAAATAGTACTGAAAACGAAATAAGTCTAAAAAGTCTCTTTCTCCCTCGGCGCATACGATATTTTAGTTACATCTGACGTCACTTTTCATTCCAGAGACTGAAAAAATACGTCAGAGGTGAATAACATTTATTTTAATGTTTTTTTTTACTCTTAGAAAATAAAACATTAAATTATATATCATGAAGAGTACCTTTGTGGAGAATTTTATTATGTACAGTTTATCTAGATTCTCAAAATGTAATTCCTAATTTTGTATTGAACGAACAAATCATTTCCTTCGTCTCGAAAACCAGTTTTATTGAAGACAGGGTCATTATTATTGACCTTAATTCTTTGCAATATTTTCAATGATCCTATATTCACATTTTCTTAAATGGTCTAATTTTTGAAAAGCTTGAAAACCTATGAGCTAAACGGAACGAGGAGAAGGAAGAATGAAAGGAATAATTAAATTACAAAGGAAAATAATCAGCATTATAACCTCGCATTTGCGGTGCAACATGCATGCTAAATTAAATTTGGTAGATGTTATTCATAAATAAAAACAAGACCCACAGAAAGTCTAGATGTTAAAAAGAACTCACAGAAAAGAGGGAACTCAATTTATACACAAAGCGAAAAGCGAAATTAGAGGTAGGACAACTAAGACCGACAAATATTCAAGTTTTTGTTTTTCATGTACAGTAGGACCTCTGGGATCAAAACTCGATTTTCTCTTTTTCGTATTCAAACTTTAGTATACTTGATAATTATTATTATTCATCATTCGTAATTTATATTTGACGAACAAAAATAGCTCAATGAAATTACAATTATTGCTTTAAATAATTATGTTTTGGTTAAATATCCTGACAGAATTTGAAATCGTTAACTGTTCGCAAATATATATTATATATATGTCTTTCCTGCAACAACTGAGATTTATTTTAACAACTAATTAAATTTATAATGATAAAGCAAATTATAATTTGTTATGTTATTTATCAAGTTTTATATTTCAAATATGCATTATGAATACATATGCTGCCAAAAGCAAAAGGTAATGGCAAACCACCTTATTAAGCAAATGAACATACATATTCTCTGTGTGGAGAATGTTTCAAGAATTGTAAATGATTGCGAAACTAGTGAGGATATTCCAATCTGCTCTAATTCATTCTAACATTTTTAATTTGTTTTAATTATAAAGACAGGGATCACAGTCTTTACCCTACTCTTTGTGTTTTCCCTTTTTTAAATTTCCCTTCTTGCCATTTAATATAATTGAAACAACTTTTTAAAATAAAAATATAAAATATGATTAATTATTTTTATGATTAAAATTACATTTTTATAAGAAATATAATATAACGACAATAATAAAATGCATTTGTATCATTTGAAGGTAACTGAATAAAGTATTTATGAATAAATCAAGTAAAACATAGACAAACAATATATCGTAACAGGAATATAACTATATAAGTACAAATTAATAATTATAGGAAGAAATATATATAATATTTCTTTTGAAACAATTGTTTACTGTTACATTTTCGGTTCAGAATTTATCTCTTTTAGTAGAAAATTTAATTATTTTGTTAAAAACTCAGTTACTTGGTTGGAATTTAAACTACTTTGTAAAAAATGCATTTCTTTTTTGGATGAAAATTAAACTATTTTATTGAGAATGATCTTTTTTGTTGAAAATCAAAATATATTTGGTTTGAAAATTCAACTGTTTTGTAGAAAAATTTCGTTCTTGGAAATCTGGCTTTTTGGTTTGGAAATTATTCTCTCTTAATTGAGGATTCAACTATTTCTTGGAAAATTCATCTTTTTAGTTGAATTTAACTATTTTTGAATAAAAATTGAAATCTTCTTTTGTTGTAGTCTGAACTATTCCCTTTTCTGTTTTGTGAACTGTGTGGGAAGGAGGATGCAAGAGCACTGGTTTGTATTTTTAGTGAAAATTGAATTTTTTGGTTGAAAATTCATGTTTTTGGAAGTTCGTATTTTTAGTGAAAATTGAATTTTTTGGT